>CAWUFW010004378.1:645000-1125800 GCA_963921515.1 Calotriton arnoldi | reverse complement strand
CTGTTGCACATTATGCTGTGCTTTGCTGAAGTGCCTTTGCTGAACAGGGCCATGTGTGCTGTTCGTCTGTGTGCTTTGATACATGTACGCTTATTAGTCCGTGTCCAGGAGCGGCTTTTGTCTCTAAGATTTTCTGACAAAGGGTGTTTGTGAGTGTATTGGTCTGAGTGTGTCCATATGCTGTGCACATGTATGCGCACGCAGGCACATTACAAAAGCAAAACCTGTTTGTTGACTTTGTCAGTGCTCCTTTGTACACAGACATCTGCATGTTTGAACAATATCTTATGAGCACCCTGCAGCCTGAACTAGAAGGTACGCCGGCTGCTGGGTGATAGTGATGTGACGTCAGAGGTTCAAGCCAAAGCCTCACACGTGACGAGCATCATAGGCTCCATCAACCACAATGCTTTTTTGTTTTCCATTTTGAATGGCAAAAATTGTAACCGACAGCCGGGATCAAAGTCAGGGCTAAAAGCCAGAAAGCGTGCACACCACCAAAGGAAAAAACAGTAGCATGCACCGGAGCTGCCCGCATGTCACACAACCCAGGCTTTTGTGTCTCCCACCGACACTGGTTCTTCTGTCTCATTAGCACGTACACCAACCACTTTCTGCCTCTCTGACGCCCACCGCTCCTTCCATGCCTGGCACTTGGTGTTCTTCACAGAGGGGCTAAAGATTGAATGGGCAGGCGGTGTTCACTTGCCTGCTCCCACCTGAGGCTTTAGCCACGGTGTGGGTGGTGTGAGAAGGTGGGGGTCAGTATTGACATCTTCTGACTGAACTCTCCTGCCACTGATAAGGACCTGGTCTGGCAGCGTGCGTTTATATTAAAATGTCTCTTGTTTTAGGACTCTATGGGCTTCCTCTGAGAAATGGGAAACTTAAAGACATCAGCAAATTCGATGCATCCTTTTTCGGAGTCCACCCAAAGCAGGCCCACACCATGGACCCGCAGCTGCGCCTGCTGCTGGAGATGTCCTACGAAGCCATCCTGGATGGAGGTAAGCAGAGATATGCCGCTGCATCAGGTGAGGGACATGGACCTGGTGAAGGCCCCTCAGGGTAAGCGTGAAGGTGAAACGCATGGTGCTGCAGAGGCCTGTTAGGATTTATAGGGTGGAAGTGAGCTGCACCGGCTGCAGAGAGGTCTCCGTGGTGAGGGTTGGGAGGGGAGACATATTGTGATGTAGACAGGCCTCTCGGTGCGACCCTCAATTAATCAATCAATCAGGGAATTGTAAGCGCGCTACTTACCCGTGAGGGTCTCAAGGCGCTGAGGGGGGGGGTCCGCAGATCTGTTTAGCCGTAGAGCCAGGTCTTGAGGGTCTTCCTGAAGGTGTTCAGGGAGGGGGCGCGTCTGATGTCTGCCGGTAGCTCGTTCCAGGTCTTGGCTGCAATGTGAGAGAAGGATCTTCCGCCTGCTCTGGCTCTGTGGATGCGCGGGGTTAAGTCATCCCATGGTTAAGAGTGAATGTAAACCTTATGTTTCTGGGGAGAGGCCTCATAGGGTTTAGGTTTGGCAGGAAGCAGGAAGGTACAGTGGAAAGGCCTCACAGAGTTTTAGGTTAGAGGTGAGCAGCAAAGTGCGTGAAAAGGCCTCCGAGGGTTTACCAGAATGCAGAGATTCTGCAAGGTGTTGTGAATAGGCTCTCAGACCCTAGGATATGGAGGTGAGAGGCAATATGCAGGCGAGAGAGCCATCCATGGGTTCATGGCTAAAGCCCCTCTTGGTCACTGCCAGTCTTGTCTCTTTCAAAGGAACCCTAGATAAAGAGTGTGGCTCATGGTACAACAGTGAGTGAGGGTGGGAGTCTGTGTATGTAATGCAACCATGGTTCTGGCTGCACTGTTGCAGTGTTCAGTGGGGTTCTAGTACTGCAGCACAGCCAAAGACTGGCACCCCAGTTACAGTGATCCAGGGGGCCTACCACTGCAGTACACCTGGCTGTAGTGTCGGCTCCTCGGATACAGTTATCAGGACAGGGAGGTTCGAGTACTGCGGTAGAGCTGTGGTTCCTCCTGAACCACAGCGATGGGTCACAATGACCTGAGAGCCCCAGTGCACCCAGTGAACCCGGCTCAGGGCATCGATTCAGGTGCTACATTTATTGAAACCGCTTCTACGCATGGCATGGCAAGTCAAACCTGGCCTGGGGCCTTCAGAAGGCTCTTCAGTTGAATTTCATTTTATTAATAAGCCACCAATTGCATAAAATGCTGTCAGTTTTTTGTACTTTTTCTCTTATTACGAATCTTTACAAAGCTGCATCTGAATTGACATTCTTTTTGTAGATAGAAATCTCAGGTGTCTGGACTTTTCCTGCTCTTGTGTTGAGTGTTCAAAAGCGAATATAAAGTAACCACTGGCTTGTAGGAGCTCATGTTCTCAACTAATCGTTTGCAATAAAGACCCGGCTTACATTTTTGTCATCAATAATCTTCAGTAGATTTCTTTTCAAAGATAGTAGTGTTATCCGGCCTCGTCCCACTCAGTGCAATACGCATAGGAGAAATCACCTGAAGTGCCTGACATGCGTGTCCAGCTGAGGTGCATGGCCATGGGTGCAAGGCAGAGCCCACTGGATGCTATTTCAGAAGTCTCCACCAGTTCTAACCTGACGTCTCTTTTACCAGGCATCAATCCGACCCTCCTCCGAGGGACAAACACTGGGGTCTGGGTGGGCGTCAGTGGCTCCGAGGCAGGAGAAGCATTTAGCAGAGACCCCGAGGAGCTGCTGGGCTACAGCATGACCGGTTGCCAGCGCGCCATGTTTGCCAACAGGATCTCCTACTTCTTTGACTTCAAAGGTAGGTTCCCAGTGGTCACTTGCGCAAAGTATTGTGCACAGGGTGTGGCTGTGTTAATAAATATATTTGCTTTATCACACCTTATTTGGCAACGGAATTGTTATATTATCTTAAAATACAGTCCTGGAAAGGCCACTTAGGCCTCCAGTCTCCGTACATAATGAGTCACTATTGTTGACCTTGTTTTCTAATGTACTAAAACAGAAAATCAGTCTGTGATGTCATCACTGTGCGACCATCTTTTTGGTTTCCTGATTTAGAGGGAGCCAAGCAGGTGGGTTGTATCACTTAGTTCCAAATGTATTTCTATCATCCAGAATCCATCTCGGCCAATCAGGAGGCAGCATGTCACTAACCATTTTAGGGTTACTTATGGTCTCGTTCTAAGTCTTTGGGCCTGATTACTATCTTGGTGAACAGGGTTACTCTGACACAAACGTGACGGATATCCGGCCCACCAAATTACAATTCCATGATATCCTATGGAACCTGTAATACGGCGGACGGGATATCTGTCACGTTTGTGACGGAGTATCCCATCTGCCAAGATCTAAATCAGGCCCTTTGTTTTTTGTTTTAACAGTAGGTCAGCTGTCCGTGGGGTGCAAATAAGTAGCATTGCAAGGAAGGTCCATCCATCAGTCATCAAATAAACTTCCCATTCTTTTGTGCTCTCTAGGTCCCAGCCTGGCCATCGACACAGCTTGC
The DNA here is from genome assembly GCA_963921515.1 of Calotriton arnoldi. Lineage (NCBI taxonomy): Eukaryota > Metazoa > Chordata > Amphibia > Caudata > Salamandridae > Calotriton > Calotriton arnoldi. The sequence goes on along the minus strand of CAWUFW010004378.1, from coordinate 1,122,278 downwards.
TCATCCAGCCTCTTGGCTCTTGAGAACGCCTTCAAAGCCATCCACCACGGAGAGTGCGAATCAGCCATTGTAGGGGGAGTCAACTTGTTGTGCAAGCCGAATACATCTGTGCAGTTCATGAAGCTGGGCATGCTCAGCCCGGATGGCGCGTGCAAGTCCTTTGATGCCTCAGGTAACGATTAAGCCACCACATTTGTAGAGCCAGTTTATGTGAAAAGTGAAGATTAACACTTTGCGTACAGGACAAAAAGGTAGAACAGCCTCTAACACCCCTGAAAGATCCACACTATAACACTTGAATCCCTTAGGAAAAGCCACAAACTCATATCAGGACCCCACTGGCAGGTCTGCACTTTGACCTGTGGACTCCCCTCTGGTAGAAGCACACACTTTCCCAGGAGAGGTCCATACTGCTCCTTGCATCTTTCAAGAAGCTGTCCCTTAACTCTGGCAACCCGACAAGTGAAAAAACACAACGCAACGCAACGCAATGGGACATAGAATTGTTGCTTCATTGAGATTTGGACCGGGTTCATAACGTTCAGCTTCTGAACTTAGATGTGAGGCAACATAAATGGAGAGAAACCACCTTGTCTTGCAACTCTTGAGTAGAGGGAGAAACCCCAGCACTAGCAAACCGCTCGGAGACTTCAGCACTGGCTGAGGCACGTAGGTCTGGCTTCCCAGAACTCACCGGCTGCATTACATGCTGGTGCATTCAGACTTTTTCAGATACGACATGGATCAAAAAGCTCAGCTTTTTATGTGATTTCACAGGGCTTACTAGCTAAAGCGCCATATTAGGACTCCTCTCTTCAAGGAGCATCTCAATAGTGAATGATAAGGACCCTCCCCAGAGACCCCTAGCTCCTGTGGCCTCTAACGCTCAGCAAGGAGGAAAATCCCCCTTCCTCCCCATGATCCATAATCGATGCACACCCTATGAGGACACGATACAGTGCGCCATTGTTGCCTAGATAGGGCTACCCTTTAAAATATTAGATGCATCCCTATCTATGAAGTCATAATGATTACCTCTGTATGAAACTGCAGTACTTGTCAGCCTAAGTTTAACCAAGAGCGGAGAGTCAGCAGCCTTAAGTGACTTATGTGGGAGGCAGTCCTTCACTGTCAACCTTCATTGCAGATGGATCACTAGCATATATAATATTACATTTCACATTTATTACGAGGGCTCAGTGTGGATTGTTCACCTGAGCAGGGCAGCTTCAGTAAGTGTTTATATTCTCTCTTAAAACACCTCCTTAATATAAATTCAGAAAGACTAAAACACATTTGCAGACTATTCACAGCAGTAAATAAACAGTGTGTAGATTTAATACTGGTAAATTTACACTTACACTTTTGAGTTACGCTACTACTGTGGGCTATTCACAAAATTCCAATGGAGTCAAATTTGCGAGTGTAAAGTTACTGTCGCAGTAGTGAGTCCATCACCACACATGACCAACCACTGATACTGCAACACCTTCCCATAGAAAATAATGGAGGTGGGGATTTGAAATAGCACCCCCATAGGAAATAATGTTAAATTAAAATATTTAAAATAGTTAAAAATATAAATACATTTTATTTTTATAATTTAATGTTTAAAACAGAATCTAAAAATAAAAACGTATTTTAATTTTTTTTTAATATACTTTTATATCCTGGGCTGCTTTTGTTTCTCGAGTCCAGCCCTGGCCCCATTTGACTTCATCAGAGGGGCCTGCATAGACAGCAAGTGCAGCAATTTCCTCACAGATCCCCATTTTTGGGAGCAGAATGCCGTTTCTGGTACTACTTGGAAGACGTGCAAGCATAAATTCTGAATGATGCTAGGACTAAACTGAACCACCCACTTTCCACTGCGTAAATTTTTCAGAACCATATATATATATAGAGAGAGAGAGTTTGAAAGAGTAGAACACACACAAATCTACTCTTTGCGCCAATCAGCACTATTTGAATAAGCATTGGTAAAGGCAATAATTTGTATCTCAATATTCTAACATACAACCCTGGCTTGGAGCTGCCAGAGATACAGTCTACACATCAGGCAAATATTAGTTTATATGTATAAGTCAAGTCCCTGAAGAGTACTGACCAAAGCTGCTTAGAGCGTTTACTTTTATTTATTAGTTCCTTTAACTTCAACTTGCATAGATTTTTCGTTTACCGACTATGTCTCTCTCTTTCTCACTCTCTCTTTCTTTTTGCCTCTCTGTCATCTCTGTGCTCCTTTCTTCCACTACCTCTTTCTTATCTCCCCGCTTTTGTATTACCATTTTCACTCTAACCTGCCCTATTTGTCTCTTCCTGTCCCACCTTATGCTTCTTCTTTCATGTCGCTCTTGTTTCCAATGTGACTCCATTGTCTAATTGCTCTTCGCCTCCTGTCTCTGCCGTCCCTGTATATCCCCGCTCCTATATCTCCCTGTCCCTGTTCCTGTCACTTCCCATTTCGGTCCCTTCCCACACGTTTACCTCATTTGCTTCCTCTTTCCTAGGCAATGGATACTGTCGGTCTGAGGCAGTGGTTGCAATCTTGTTGACAAAGAAATCCATGGCCAAGCGAGTGTACGCGACAGTGGTGAACGCGGGGAGTAACACTGATGGCTACAAAGAACAAGGTGGGTCAGAGGGTAGGGCTAGGGACTGCAGTGTGGAGGGGTCTGTGAGAGTGACAAAAGGTCTGTCAGAAGTCTATTTGTTCTTAATAAGAGTGTGTGTACACACACGCACACCCACACACGCACACTTTTCATTGTAGTCAATATTGGCAAGATTTTGGCCTCTAAAAGAGACTTTGGAGTGTTGAATAGAGGGAGGTGTTGAATGTCTCTGTAGGACCAAGAGGGACACTGATGTAGCTACGTTGTGTTTTCTCAGGTGTAACGTTCCCTTCCGGAGAGATGCAACGCCAGCTGGTCAGCGCGCTCTACAGAGAGGCCCGAATCTCACCGCAGGACGTTGAGTATATCGAGGCCCACGGCACTGGCACTAAGGTGAGCGAGACAGACACTTGTGCTTGGTTGTCACCAAGTAGCGCTAAAGCTGATCCCAGCAACCAGCAGTGGGCGGTCACTAGTCTGAGCTCTTGGGGGGCAGGGCTGGTGCTGAGCATGGCTGGTGCTAGGTTGGCACAGAATAGTCATGGTGCTGTGTGTTAGCAGCACTGATACTGAGCAGGACAGCGCTGTGCGGGGCTGGAGAGATGGATGTGCATCGACCAGAGCTGGTCATGCTGAGGACTGATGCTGTGCAGAGCTGTGGCTCAGGCTGGGAGGCTGGTGCTAAACCTGCACAGCAGAGCTGCGGCTGAGCAGGCCTGGTGCTGAGCATGTCTGGCGCTGTTCATTATATGTGTTAACATCACAACGGGCTTCCCTGCACTATTTCCAAACAGAAGTAGTTAAACACTCCCTTTGAGTGCAACAACAGGTAATTAATATCAAATATTGAGCAGGAACGTCACCCCGCTCCCCCATATACTCAATAACAAAAGAAATCTGTAACCAACAAGTTCAAGCAAATGAATAAAGTTCCAACAATAAAGCTCTTAAATCCCCCCCACCTTTGATAACCACCCATTTACTGTATAATCCGCAGTGTAGTGCTCGAACTGAGGGAATAAGCCACCAAGTCCAAAGTACATGTGGACAAGGACTAGCATTGAGCAGACCTGGCCCTGTACTCTGGATTCATTTGTCTTCCATGTCCTCTTCTCTGGTGCCTTTGTTTGTCCTCTTTCTTTGTTGACACCTAGCGTTACCTAGGGCTCTTGTTTCCCCTCACATCTAGCCACTTCTCCCTTTATCCATACCCCTCTCCTCTTCCTCTATCCCTTCCCTCTACATGCATCTGTCCCCTGCACTGGCCAACCCCCCTTTCATCTTCAAGCTCTTCCATTCTCCCATTCTCATTCTCCTTCTGTTGAGGCTCTTGCCCTTTCTCTCCCTGGTCTCCTGTTCTGGATCTCTCCCCATTCCAGTGGTGTAACGCAAAGGATGGGGCCCCCTGCAGAACGTGTAGAGGGGCCCCTGAGTCTCACATAACTCACAGATGTTCCTTAGCCTTGAGCTGAATGGGGGACCCCCAGTAGGGTTGAGGGACCACTGAAGGGTTGGGGGACCACTGGCACTGCACCACAGGGGTCTGTTTTATTTCGCCCCTGTGCCTTGCTGCTTTCCTCCAGCCCTCTGGATCCAGTGCTTAATTTGTAACAGAATGAGGTCCGGGGCCCTAAGCTCTGATCCAGGGGTGCTGATGAAAATCCGTGCGCCGAACGCCAAGGCTGCGTAATGGTGAATTCTCGTCAGGACTCTTTAATCTACTACCTGACACTGCTGTCACTTTTATCTCGCTTTGCAGGCTCCTGTTTTCTCCCTTTGTGGCCTTTTTTCTGTCTTTCTCTTCCTCCTTCTTTGCTGTTTGTGTGTTTTTCTTCCTGTTGCTCACGGTCAATGTCTGATGAGAAACATAAGTGCCAGTCCCCAAAAATGAGAGCCGTTGGGCCCCACAGGCAACCACCGGCTCAAATTAAGCACTGTCTGGAACACGTTAGAACTCCACTTTGACAAACCCAGAGGCACTGACCTTGTGCAGCCGGGAATTAGGACACCAATCGAGTTCCTTGGATGGGATCACCTAAAGGTAACCTGGGTAGGCAAATATTACCTTGCTTCGAAATGAAATGAGCAAGGTTTCGCCTGTACCCCGAGGCAGTAAGCTAACGGACAAATTGGGTTAACTACACCTTTTTGCAAAAATGAAAGTAACACAGAGGTATGAAATACGAGTGTTGAGACTATACCTTGTGGCCAAACAGAGGATGTAGTTTTTCGGCATGTCACAAGTATGGAGGGGGAAGACGCTTGAGACAGGCTTCTGTGGTCTTTTGTGGCAAAAGCAAACAAAAATAAAGTCCAAGTAAGCTCAGAGGTTTCTTTGTTGCCATGCCACTCTTGGAAAATGTCATCAGTTCTGTGAAGCACATAACAAAGTGAACCGTTCCTCCGTCCGAACACCCACTCCTTGTTAATCACATCTCAGACAATCGAGGCTTCTTTCATCATCCTACTCGTGCCCTTCAGTTCTTTCTCATTGCTTACCAGCTAAGTTCAGCTGAGATGTTCAGGCAGCTTTCAATAACTCACAAATCATTGGCGGGACTAACAAATTGTGGAATAATGCTGAAAACCCCCCACTGGATTTCAGTTTGCTCCACTAGAATTGGTAGGGATTTCTGGAGCTTGGTATCCCAAACTGCGGGTGACTGGCAGAGTTGATCAGCTGGAGTACCTATGATAGAGTACCGCTGGCCTCTTTTCCTGTCAGAAGCTCTACATCCCACGGCAGCACATGTGGTGTCCTTTCCAACAAGAGAACAATCACAGGTTTGTGGCTGTGTCTTCCCTTGGTTTGTTTATATTACCAGGCTTGAGGCCATGTTTACCAGATGGCTCATGGACCCAGGTGGAATCTACATTACATCAGGGAAGAGAGCCTCATATTTCTGGATCACAGCCAACCCTGTTCTCTGAAGCTCTGTGAACTCATGTATGACACATGGACCACAAACACTCAACTGGCTCGCCATAACCAACAGCATTAGAGTACACTTCTCCAATGTTACTCTTTTCTCATCAAACTGGTTTTTCACCTCTCTGTCAATTCAAACATATCATGTGCAGTCTCACGGGGCTCAGCACTTTGTCACACTTTCTAGTCTCCAAATGATGTTCCTGGTGAACTTCACCAGCAACTACATCCTGGGTTTCCACATGTACGCAACAATGCATGTGTACACATCAGGATATCCAGCGATGCTGCTGATTCTTGACTCATCGTGGGCAGCCTCTCCCATCCTAAAAAGTGGAGGCATAAGAACGGGTGCCATCCAGACACCTATAGGACTTAGATTCTGCTGCTGGGACTGGGAGTCCCCACCACACAACATTTGACTAATCAGCCTTTCATGGACCGAATTCTCTTTTTGAATTACTCACAAAGTACTCATCAGGTTGGAGTAACTATTGACATTGGTTTGTCTCCACTTCCAGTCTTTAATTTCTCAGGTCAACAATGTCGCAAAGAATGCACCATTCTATCTTATCTTTGTATCTTCTGCAGAGTTCTGCCTCTGTTTCTCCTGCCATAATAGATCACTTCCATCTTCTCAACCGTTATTTCATAAATTATTGTAGTGACAAACATAGCACCTCCTCTGTTGTGATGTTGTCCAATTGGCAACATGTTCAAAGTTATGCAGACCATCTCATGAACTGAGTGAGACTCTTCGATCACATGTTCCTCAGCTGGTGACCCTCAACAGATGTCAGATAAGCTCTTCAAGACCATAACTCAAGGTGCAAGACCCTTCATAATCGACCACCAACTATCTCACCAACTGATCGCACCACATCAACTGTCCAGCACATTTTACTACTCAAAAGAGACTCTCAAAATATTTGGTGATATACAAGTGTTTTGAGTGTAGAACCTGACATGTTGAAATCTCTTCTCTTTGTTGCCCTTTGTCTAACCTCTTGAGCTCCACGCTTACTCTTCATGCATGGGGAAAATCACCTAATCCCCCTCCTCCATCCCCGTAAGCACTATGAGGTGGCCATTTGCTATCATGAGTACTATCCAAAAGCAATATATAAAATAAAACTGAAATCCATAACCTCTTCTGCCACATCGCCACTTTTTATGGGTGCGTAGGGCCATTGAGGGGTAAACATCTATCTTATGGCTTTGTTTCCCAGTGAAAATAATACAAAAAAGAAAATAGCAAAGAATTTTGTCTGAAAAATAAAATGGGCACAGAAGGGGCATTTAAGACTTACAATAGTTCTTGAAAGGATCCACCAATCACCGTGAATCCCTTAACCTCTGCTCAGTAAAAGGACAAAGTGCCAAACACGAAAGAATATACACACTAAGTACAAGCACAACCACAAATCCAGCTACCGCTGGTCACCTCTTGCTACCTGTTTCTCTTTCTGTACAGGTGACAATCCCCACTATAAAACTGCATTAACCAGTCAGATTAGCACCTTTTGGGGAAGTCCACTCCATTCAATTTATAAGGCTTCTTCATCTTTCCATCTGTCTGAATTTCTCCTTTCCTCTTCTCTGGTCCCTCGTATTCTACTCCTCTCTTGCTAGACTTGCCCACATCCTCTGGTGCCCATTTGCTTGTGCCAGTAAGTGCTTTGCATACATCTGAGGCTTCTGTCCGACTCTTTCATTAAATCTGTTTCTTGTTCCCTCAGGTGGGCGATCCTCAAGAAGTGAATGGAATTGTCAATGTTTTCTGTCAATCGGACCGGGAACCATTGCTGATTGGGTCCACCAAGTCCAACATGGGCCACCCAGAACCTGCCTCTGGGCTTGCAGCATTGGCCAAGGTATAGTAATCTTAGAACATCATAGGTACCATGTGATGCTTTCGTGTGAATAGCTGTTGGCATCTCAGTGTCTTTGGGTTTTTCAGGTAATGAGTTGAAGGAGAAATGATCTAGAAGAGTTCATCTGTTAGTGGTGTATCATGTACCATGAAGTTCTCTATCTACAGCAGATGTCAGAATGCTATGGGTTCAGTGCATGCTCTGTAGCAGCGCTCAATATTACCCCGGAACCACAAAACATGTCAATTTGCAACAGGTGTGGGAGTTGCCTGGACAACTTAAGATACAAAACTTTTCTAAGTTGTGGAAGGGGATGGGGTATCACTGTTTACTTGGATCCATGTGTGAATATTCTTCAGGTATACTATGGTGGTACTGCTTCTTCTACGCGAAACTCCTTAATGCACTCCGTGCTTCTTTGTAGTACCAAGGGGTGATCCAGATGTATGGGACTGCATTCGCACATTCTGCCTATCTGAGTCTACCCCACCTTGAAGGGAGGAAGAAGAAAGCCATCAGGAACGTATATAGTTTCATCTTTGCTGCTAAGGGTGCTCCTGATACAGTTACAAATGAAGAAACATTTCAGAATGGTGAAGGTGTCTGGCACTCCTTTCCTTTCCTTGTCCTGTTGCTTTTACATCACAGCTCTGTTCACTCTGTCTAGGCTCAATATGAAGGAAAGTACAGTATGTGTGGTATCCGCTACCATTCTTGACAACCTTCTCTACACTTGCAGTACTCGTGAAATTTAGTTCTTCAGGAAGAGTGTTATCTCCTCTTTGTATAGCTTCCCTAAACATAAGGTTACCAGTGTTTGTTTGGTCTTCACCAATCTTTTATCCCATATGTTCTGGACTGGACTGCTCATTCTTGTCCTAACCAGACTTCAACAATCTTCATAAACACATCTTGATAGTGAAAGGCATTGCTTCATGAATACATTTCTATGATGGGCCAAAAGGCATGGTTGCCTATAGTTCAGTTTAGCTTCACCTATGGTACTTTGACAAACTTTTCACAGGTTTTCTTTAGAGTCTTCACTGAGTGCCTATATGCACAGAAAACGAATACGTTGCCATTGTAGACTGAGTACTTTACTTCTATTTTGCTGCTACTTCCTAGTGTTGTGAATCCCTTGATGTCCATGTTTAGTGTGATGTGTTGCATCAGGAACTCTAGAGAACAAATACAGCACTATGAAAGGGAGCAGCCTCTCTGATCTTTGAGCCTATCAGAAATGAGTCATACAATGAAAGCATTATTGGGTAAGGCTTCCTACATCATATTTATCAAGTCTCAGAAGTCCCACAGCCTAAGGGCCCAGAGTGTTTGATCCTCTAATTCATGGGGGGTCCGCCCTTTCCTGATCAAGGTTGATCAACAATTCCTCTCCTTTCTGTTTGTATGGAATGTGAGCATGCCTTCTCTTGAGGGCTGTGACATGTGCATCTTCTCACCCATTTCTTCTGATGATCTTAGCAAGAATATTCCAGTCATGTTCCGCAGTTCAATATAGAGTTCCAATGGAGACTATGTCTGGCTTGTTTTTTTTATGCCTGGGGGTTTCACGTGCCTGGAATTGATCCTTCTGTGTGAAGGGGGACAATCATTCCCCCCCTCTCTCTTCTTGTTTCAATTTCTTTGAGATCACCTCCAGAAACATATTAGCATGATTTCTCCCTTGACACCTTCTGCTGGTAAAAGCCTCTTCTCTTCCCAGACCAATGAAGTATAGCCTCATGGATCCTGGCCACCTAAAAATTAGCTTGATATTTGTTTCTGATTCTCCTGTGGTCAATAAGTGGATGGTAACTATGGACTGTTAAATGTGTTTCATCTCTGGGGACATGAACTGAAAGTCAATGTAGAATCACACAGAGCCATCAGGGTTACCCCAAGCATAGCACATGGCATGAACAGCATACTTTATGTAATCTTCCAATCTCACCTCTACCCTTAGTCTGGATGTAACATCTATCTCCTCGGAGTTGTAACTAGGCCATCCTTCTTGATGACACAATCAAAGCTGATCCTCCTATTTGAGTGTAATGGGTTGTAGTCTAGGGTTCTGGAACAGCTGGAATCATTTATTCTTGCTGGTCAAAGGTGGGAGGGTAGGGAAAGCTACAGGCTGATCAGCCTTATGGGCTCTACTACAAATACAACACCAGTAACCAGAATTTAGCTGTTCACCTGCTTGTCTGTTTTCTTAGCTATGAAGTTTTTCCCTAGAAAAAATTATGATGCCTGATAAAGTCATTCCTGAAGGAACAGAGGGATGGGCTATGTAGCAATTTGCCACCAGATTGAGTGCACAGTTGGGCATGTGTAATTAATCTTGCCTAGAGAAAGGTTATATCATGGTCCTGGCTAGCATAGTGTGCTAGCACATCTGGTCAGTCTTTTCAAGCTTCTAACATTTAATGTGAAAAATGGGACTGCCAAGTAAATAAGTTGTTTAACTTAACATTAGCGCTGAAGTTTTGTGATTCGTAATCTGGGGTTGGTGGGGGACAATATTCCATCACATACTCTGGGCCATCAGTAATTCTGGTGACTCATCTCATGATGAGGGCTTTTTCTCAAATGCTTTTAGCTTCTTCATTAGGGTATAGATTCTTCTTGGTCTATTTTTCTTTCAGGCCATGGAGTTGGACATGCAATAATGTCTGTTCTGCATTATTTTTATGATGTGTCCTACGAGTAAATTTCAAGCTCATTGATGCTCTTGCGGATGAAATCTGAAGTCTGGTCTGGATCTTGGCTTGCAAGCGTCATGATAATGTAGAAGTTCCTTTTAGGTTTTTGTTTGTCAGGGGCCTCTTCAATACTATTTGTCTATGTCTTTGTAGTTTCTATGTTTCTTCCTTCTGCCTGAGCTCAGAGATCTTCTTGGTGGTTCAGTTCCGGTTTAGTTTTTCATATTTTCTTTGGCATGTTTTTAGTTTTTCCTCTTTTTTTAGTCTGTTGGCTTGTATCCTTTTCCATTTGTCTTGGCTTATTTGACGCAGTTGCTCTCCTTGGGGTTGGTCATGTTCTGTTCTTTTCTTTTGGACTTGGACAGTGTCATCTCCTTCTCTCCACTCGATTGATGTCTCCCTAAGCCCACTTCTTCATTTGTTTAGGAGAGTTGCTGTTTATCCTTCTAGGGAGGTTCATAGGTGAGATGTCCACAGTATACAAAGTTACCTCCTGGCCTGAGGTGGACATCCTGGCTATTAATGGCAATTTCCGAGCTGACAATCTACATTTAATATTGAAGTCCTTATCTTCACAACATCTTGGAAAACTCATATTTGTAACCCTGTACTTAAAATCCTAAATTTGTTAATGCACGGCCAATGTAACACGTAGTTGGCTAGAGATGGTAAGCATGAAGGGGATGCAGGGGCCTTAGCTCTGTTTCTTTAGTGAGTCTCTTTCTTAGTCTTTTTTGTTTCTGTTGCACTGTAATTCGAGAACCAGAAAGAATGTAAATGTCATGCATGAATACCTGCAAAGGGGTTCCTATAAATAATATGCTTTCCTTAAATAAAAAAAAGAACTCAGATTATGAAACAGAACACAATAACATTTTCAACACTTAACATCATACAAATATGGCATTTAGAACAATTTAATTCATAGACAATTTTGTGATATTTGTTTAGATTTTTTGTCAGTTTTCCTGATCAACAGTGAGGCACCTCTATAACACAAATCTTCCTTTGTGTGTACAGCTCTTTTTTTGAAATTCACTCAAAGATTGTGGTTTTGACTAGCATTTAGAGTTATCACGTTTCACTTCATTACAAACATTTCAGTTTCGTATGATGAAACACTGTCTATGATTCATGATTAGTATGTGGCCATATGTGCTGCCACTTGGCCCTGTGTCATCAAGCGTACAATCAGCCATCCTGATGTTTTACCCAAAGTACATTAAATTCTGGGTTTCACTCTTCCCAGTAAGCCTCTGACAGGACTATCTGAAGGTGATCCTGCTCACCCGGGTGCAGGTGGCAGCTATGTTGTTGTTGTACACAATTGTTAACTTGCCTTATGCCATGATGATGACTTTCAGAGACTCCTACGTTTGGAAGTCAACAGCACCATACATGATAGGGCTTTTAGACACATTCTTCTAATGGGAACGTTGATTTGACAAAAGTCACCGTTTGTGACGTCACTTGAGAACTATAGCCTCCAAATATTGACTCTCATTTTCCCTGCGTCATTCAAGATGGCTGTTCCGTGGCTTTGCTTTTCCTGCTTTACCTGGTTTTGTCGTACCGCTGTTCATTGTCTCCCAGAAGGACTGACTGCCCCACTTGAATGAGGTATGTCGCGTCTTAGAGTAGAAACTCTCACCTGCTTTTATGGTAGCTTTACGACTTTAATCTTTACAGCCAGACTCCACTGATCCTTCCTTTCCAGGTTCTCTGTTATTTTTTGTCTGATAATCTTTCCCTCTGAAAACGCAGTTTACAATGGCAATTGCTAATGCAGTGGCATTCGGTTTATCTCTGTTGTCTAATCTCAGTGTGTTTTCTGCACTCAAGAACCTTCCGATGGCTCCTGTTCAAGAGCATGAAACCGCACATCCTTCCGTCTGGACGCCCAGCATTTTATTTTCGTTTTTTTCTTTCTGGCGTGCTCCATTTTTTGCCTGATAATGTATGTTACGTTTGATTAATCAAACGCATCCCAACATGAAAACGTGTAATCTGTCTGGTTTCCCAAAGTCGCAGTGATTCATTTAATAATGATAAAATCCCAAAATATGCTTTAACTTCTAGTATAATGCATTGGAACCCCATATTCATTGTGTGCTTTAAAACCCTGCGTCTGGCACTATAAAAGAATATCAGGGTACCCTCTATATGGCCTTTGTTTTCAGCCGTGCAGTAGCACAGGGGCCATCAGCCCCCTGAACATCCCATGTGAAGCCCTTCCGAGTTAAAGAAGCATCACTGAAACTGTGCATAGATGCCTCGCGGGCTGTGTGACTCCTGTGTTGTAGCCAACATCAATTTGATTGTTACGTGTTATAGGTTCATACTTAAAATAATAAAAGAGAGCCTAGACTTTAAGACCCACAATGCAAAGAGTTGGCTGAGTCACTAGTACTGTCTGAAGGTGTTGCATGACGTTTGGCCTCTTGTAGCTATGGCAGTGGACTGGGGCATCTTGGAGCAGTCGATGGCTTAGTGGACGAATGCATCCCCGGTGGGAATCTGTGTTTGATCCATTGTCACATGTTCGAATCCCAGTGGGTCCACACAGGTGTTCATTCTTCAGAGGCAGTGCGTGTTACTTATAGACATGTTATGTACGACACTGTTCTATTGAAAGAACCATCACTCTGCAAATGTACTAGGTCCTGGTGGACCATACATTTATGCCTACATTCTTAAGAAGAGCTAAAACAAAAATCTTCTTGTGAATTTGGAAGCAGGTCTATTTTTGGTTCAGTGAATTAAAGGCTCGTCTATGTCAAATATATGATAGGAAGACGGTTGGAGACAGGGAAGGCCTGAGGTGAGGTGGTGCTGGAGTATCTAGTGATTGGTCAGAAATAACCATCCTCATTTACAAGTTGTGCTTCTCTGTTGCAGGTGGTCCTGTCCTTGGAACACGGACTGTGGGCTCCCAATATCCACTACAACACCCCAAACCCTGACATTCCTGCCTTGCTTGATGGTCGCATTCAGGTGGTCACAGAGCCAACTCCAGTTAAGGGTGGCATTGTTGGCATTAACTCATTTGGTTTTGGTGGATCGAACGTCCATGTCATCTTGAGACCTAATGAAAAGAAATCCCATGCATCTGTGGAGACGCTTCATCTTCCACGAATTGTCCAGGTTTGTGGCCGGACGCAGGAAGCCGTGGAATTGTTACTTGAGCAGGGCAAGAAACAGGAAAGGAACAATACCTTAGTGAATATGATAAATGACATCTCTGGGGCCCCCGTCTCTGCCATGCCTTACCGTGGTTTCACCTTGATCAACAGTGAGAGTGACGTGAAAGAGATTCAACAGTGCCAGGCCAGCGGCCGGCCCCTCTGGTACATTTGTTCAGGTAAATATAATGGTAATGCCTTCTGATGAGGAATATTTGTGTCAGTGATAAAATGGCTAATGCCCAACATTCCAACGGTACAAGAGCTGAAGAGTCATTCTCTTGAAAGCACATTTCATTGTTGGGCTTCTCTGCTTCCACTATGATTACCCCACTTACAAAAGTTTCCCCATCTTGTGGGCAATCGTGCATCTTTCAGAAAACTCTATAATTGGAGTCACTTTATGTAAAGGTCTAGGGTTCCTGTAGTACAACATAAGCCACCAGCATACTCTGTGTTCTGATTTGTAGGAACACACCATGGTCTTTCTTTCTGTCTCCTTCTACAGGGATGGGCACGCAGTGGAAGGGGATGGGCCACAGTCTAATGAAGCTGGGGATTTTCCGTGAGTCCATTTTGCGCTCAGATAAGGCACTGACCGAGACTGGGCTGAAGGTGTCAGAACTGCTGCTCAACGCAGACGAAAACACGTTTGAGGATACTGTCCATGCCTTCGTTGGACTTGCTGCTATTCAGGTGGATCATAGCAGCACATTGTTTTCTTCTAGTATTCTTGCTGCACACTAAGAACAATGCTTTGTAATATAATGTGGTAGCATTGTGAACATTCCCTGGTGTGGCTAGACTTGTAATGGATAAAGTTGTTGAGCGTGTCCTATACAGTGTTTCTTGAAGTGTGCTGGGGCCTCATTGTGAAAGCCCTTTGTGTCTCATCAGGAATGTTCTTGACGTGAAAGGGGTTCTTGTTGTAAAGGTACTCCAAAGTCTGAATGCATCTGATTGAGAATGTTCTCTGATGTGCACTGGGGAATCATTGAGAAGTTAGCCGATGCATCAGAGGGTCTCATTGAGAAGGCTAGATGATGCGCCCTTGGGCATCTCTGTTGTAGGAACGGGTGTCATTGGGAATTATCCCTGGTCTCGGTGTGTCCTAACTCAAGTTTAGTATGTTGTGCCTCAGTGTCCTTAGAACTGTTTTCTGTTGTATGCATGGTTTACTTCAGAAGATTTTCTGCTGTGCTCAGAGTTGTTCCTGGAGAAAATGTTTTCATGTGTTATGATGCTTTTGGAAAAGTATTTTGTTTTTTAGCAAGGGGATATGAGTGAGGAAATGTGTTAACGAGTTATGGAATAGCCTTATGATTGTTCTCAGGTGTGTGCTGGTGTATCCAAGGAAAAGCTCTTTTCCACATCCGAGGGCTTCCATCGGAAGGTTTGTTGCTCTTCCTGGAGATCTCATTCAGGAGGTTTGCTACCGTGGGCCAGAGTATCCTTGGTAGTGCTTTTGGCCGTGCTCATTGCTGCTCAAGGAAATGTTCAATATCCAGGGTTGTCCATGTTGTCTTGGGTTATGTCAAAGGCATTTGGCTCGGCTGCTAAATCCGAGGGTGCCCTCGTGGTAAAGGTTGTATTGGTTGCAAGACTGTGAGGTGGAGCAGTTCTAGTACTGCCGTGTCTGCACAGCTGGTCTTAGTGTGAGCGTACAACAATTCACTCTTGAAGAGACCAGATTGGTTATGCAAGGCTTTATGGTCCAACATAGCAGGGGTTTACTCCGTGCTTAAAAGCTGCATACTCTCAGTACTATAGGAATGTTGTTATTAGCTGCTCAGAGGTTTCTTTGGGTGCAGGTTCAACAACTCTGTTTTTCCGATATTTGGAACACGTGGAGAATAGCGGATTGTGAACCAATGAGACATACTTTTCTGCACTGGGAGCGAGTGCACTTGTTGACGTGTCACTGCTTTGTCTATGATACTCGGCAGTTTCCAGAACTTATGATTCTTTTATCCATATGAGGGATTACAAGAAGAGAATTGTTCTCCTTCATTACCACAGGCACCAGCAGCCCAATGACTAAGAGAGAAGCGCTTGGAGCAACAATGTAGCGTTATGTAGTCTGCGCATCTCTTCAAAGCCTTTTATCCTTTTTGATTGTCCTATAGTTATTACCTGTGCGACACAGAAACACCCAAGTGTTTGCAGGAAGTCACACTACCTTTTGCTTGCTGATTGGAGGGCATTGATCTGCGAATGCTAGCTCTGGATTAGAGGTTAATAGAACCTTGTAAAAGACATTTACTAGCACGGTAAAGTGTTTTCCAAAACCGAGGTTTGGAAAGAGAATCGTTGGCTCAAACTCAGCACCGCTTAGACTATATCTTGTTAAACCTAACATGTCAGTTCAAGGTAAAGTTTGCTCAATGCGGTCTTCAGTAGGGTTCTGTGTTTTGGGATGCAATGGCTTCATGAATGTTAAATTATTGCTTCAAGATTATCCTTTATGTGGATTTCTGTTTTCAGCTTTAATATATACCAGGAATTTAGGAAGTGCAGTTTTACCTGGGAATTTGTAGCTGTGCCCGGAGTATTCCATTGCATAATTTTGTACAGAGTCAATGCAGTGTGAGGGAGCACAAAGAGGAAGAGAAGCCATCGGAGAGATGGAGAGACGAGGGAGCATAATGTAACGTCATATTGACTCTCTGCATTGCACTTATGCCCCTCATGGGTACATCAACAAGCTGAGGTGGAACAGAAGAGGAAAGACCCGTACATGAGAGTGAGGCTTTGGGGAAGATGAAATAAGAGAGGCTAGATTTGAAATGTTTGTTTTCATGTTGCTGTAGCACTAAGAAGGTTTTCGATCACTCGGAGATGTTATACTCAGAATGTGCCCATAGCCGAGTAGAGGAATCATCGTTTTGAGGCACAAGTGATATAGTTTACATTGGTTAGTGGACAGCTATTTCCTTTCATCAAGCATGATACAATATTTCATCAATTGATTTATTTAAAGGAAGTACAGATGTGGCCTGTGTAACCGTAAATGTTTTAAAATGCGTCTCTTGTTCATATGAAGGCTTGAACTCAGATAAGTTGTATTCCCTGCTTTGCACTGTTGTTACTCTGGTTATATCTTGGGGCTGTTTGATATTATTTTGGAGGGCTTGCCAATTGTAAAGTATGGTAGCATTGAAAGGTTTCGATTGCGTAGAAGTATCACTGTGAAAGGTCACTACACTGTCTTGGTGGTCACTGCATTCTTTGGTGTCGGAAGAGTCCTCCCTTGGGGTTAGAACTCGACCTGCCCAACGGACTGGAAAGGGCTGCCTTTTCTTTGGCCCTATTGGAAAGGTAAATGGTATGAGTGGTGTGAAAGTTGACAGAGTTCCTGTCTGATTTTGTTGTGTGCTTGGGCAGGTACAAGACTCGATCCCTGGTTTCAGTTGTATACTCGATTGTTATTTGAGTAACTCCCTGGTTCGCCTTGTATGAGTGCACAGTATTGCACAGAGCATGTGCCATTTATATGTATGCTGTGGTGGTAGTTGATTCGGCCTATTGCGTCTGTTCTATGATGTGTTGGTGGATTCTCGTTTGTGTTGATTTGGTAGTTTAGATGGGTGCCTGGAGTCTGTATCCATAGTACTAGGCGTTGGAAGGTTGTCTCTCTTTTTATCTGAGGTGGTTTGGGAAGGATCTCTTTCTGTTATGTGCAGTGAAGCGGCTGGATGGGATAGGCTGTGGGTTTCTTTTGTCTGATGTTGGATAGAGATCCTTTGTCATTGCCATTTGCTCAAGGATTTTTGATGGGTTCCCTTATTTATGCTGTGTTTTGACTTTTTTATACAGCCCCCTATTTTAGAAGTATGTTGTGTGGGTGTGATTTGCTTCGGTGGTGTGCAGGGTTAGTATTTAATGTGGGTTGTTTGTTTCTGATGTGTGTTGTGATGGTATTGGATGTGGCCCTTGATTTCTGTTGTTTGCAGTGATGATACTGAATGAGGTTCCTTGATCTTTGTTGTATGCTGTGTTGGTATCAAATGTGAATATCTATGTTCTCCAACAAGCTCACCTTTTATTAAAGTGTCCTTAAAGCTTTTTTGGTTGAATTGATAAGGTGTCTGTTCTATGTTTGGATGGTATTTAATGGGGAACGTCTTTTTTATTTTTTTAATAGATCTATTCCTTAGTATGTTGTGCTAGTAATAGATGGAGTCAGGTATTTAGGTTGTGTGCCAAACTAATATTGGGTACGTCCCCTAAGGCATGCAAATTTATGGATGTTCCTTCTGCGCATTAGTAGTGATATGTTGGATTCCCGAGGCTGCCCTCAATTCTGCTCTGTCTTGCTAATGTATTCTTGTTCCTTTTGTCAGATTGCACAGATCGATATGCTAAGGGCAATGAAACTGGAGCCTGATGGTATTGTTGGCCACTCCGTTGGAGAGCTGGCTTGTGGCTACGCAGACAGTTCCTTGAGTCATGAAGAGGCCATTCTTGCTGCCTACTGGAGAGGGCGCTGTATCAAAGAAGCCAAACTTCCACCGGGAGGCATGGCTGCTGTTGGTAAGCCGACCGTAGCTCTCTCCTTGGAGCTTTTCCTCTACCACATGTGACTTCTGTTCTCTTGTTCCTTTTGATCCTCTTAAGGCCATGTGTCTGTGCCAGACCTCAACCCACCTCATAACAATCTGCACAAGCATTGGTATCTTAGGTTCTGACTTCTGCTACGTATGGGACAGTACAGTTGCTAAAACATTTTTTGACTATTTGCTGAAAAATTTGATTTTGGTTCATAAACCAAACCACTCCCTTTTTTTATTTTGAGATTTCGCTAATGAAATCAGACTCTAACAGATTCCATCAGCCGCTGGGATTTTGGAATATGTTTGCATATTTGGAAGTAGGAGTCTTTCCAGGACTAGTTATTAGGGTTTGTGAATCCAGGTGTGGTTAGTAATGGAAAGAGATCATGAACAACCATGAATACCCTCTGTTCATTTCAATGGTCCACCACTAACTCCACTGATAAGGTAACAAGCAACGATACTATAGGAAGTATCTGGAGAAACCAATTTCCTCCTCAGGAAGCTTGTGCCAGAATCCCTGTTGTTGCCTTCTGGCTGCCCTTATTACTGCACAGAGCCCTTAGTTGGGGCTTGCTTGTGTTACACTGCTCTTGTGATGTGGTGTTTGCTTCTAGTGAAGTCTGCTTATGATTACTGTTTCAGGTCTAACGTGGGAGGAATGCAAGCAGCAGTGTCCGCAGGGAGTGGTACCAGCATGCCACAATTCGGAGGACACCGTCACCATTTCAGGCCCTCAAGTGAGTATCAAAAGACCACGAATGCTCAGATGATAAGCAAGTTTCTGCTAAGGGCGGGAGGGACATATAGGTCATCGCTGACCAAGAGAGGGATGTTCTCTCAGCATAGAGAAATGGGGGAAGGTGCAGCATTGTGCTGAGCAAGTGGCAGATGTACAGCTCTGTCCTTACAAGGGAGGGATGTGCAGCTCATTACTGAGAAGAATATGGATGTTCACCTCAGCACTGTGCTGAGGGACATGCAACTCCGCTCTGACCTGTGGGTCTAATGTTGACTCAGCTATAAGGCAAGAGAGTGATGTGCCACAGGTTTTCACAAATGTCAGTGCTGTTCACAGTCGTCCTCCTGAGAGAAAGATGAGACCCTACCAAAACCATGAAAACTAAGGGATGTATGTGTGTGAAGAGCAGTCATAGTTACCCATTCTGTCCACATAGACAGGCTGCCAACACTGGCCAACAACTCTGGTCGGACAGTTGCTGAAATTCCCCATGCCTAGGCCACCAACGCTAGCTAGCTAGCAACGATGTTCAGGAGAAATCTCCCTTGATTACCCAGTCCCTCCTATAAAAGAGCATCAAACCTTCACCACCCTTTTAACAATTCAATAGGTATCAGAAGAGAGTTTAGCGTCCGCCACCCAGTGACCATTGAGCGAGGACTAATATCTTCCAGATGGCATAAGTAGTAATGTTGAAGATACTAATATAAATTATGTTGTTGTTCCAAATGCAGGCTTCAGTATCTGAGTTTGTAGCAAAACTGAAATCCGAAGGAGTGTTTGCCAAGGAAGTGCAGAGTGCAGGTGTGGCCTTCCACTCATACTACATGGCTTCCATTGCACCCGCCCTGCTTAGCGCCCTGAAGAAGGTAAGCATGCCTGCACATTCAACACTGCCCTGTGGTTGAATTCGGTTTTGCATTATTTAATCTTGTTATTTGTGCAGTATGTCTCATCCATTAGTGCTGCTAATTTCTCAGACTCACATCTGGAGTTAAGATACATGAGACAGTAATTCTTTGCTAATTGAACAGCAGCTCTTGAGCCCTGGGCTGTGAGGCTCCACCACTGCCACAGAGCAGCAGAGAGAAAAGAGAATAGGATGAAGAGAGTGCAGTGACATACAGAAATGGAGGGCAGAATAAAAAGGTGTAAGCCAAGGAAGAGTGAATGGTCAGGGATTTAAACACATAGATCAGGATACCTGCTGGCGGTGTGACTAATAATACTTTTAATACTACACTACGCATATTAAACATGACGGCAATGCAAGACGGCTCCCTGCCAGATCCACTTTGAAGGGCTTGTCACACACAGGGGTTACTTGGCCCAATCATCAGGTATTGAGACTGTTTACCACTGGTGTCCCAGCACTGGAGCTATCGCACCTCTGCTAGCTGAGCACCAAGTACTCCCCTGTAGCACTTTACAATGGTAGATGCCAGTGAGCAGTTTCAGGTCTACTTGGCGAGGGGGTGTGGGGTTAGAGAGTCACACAATGAGCCCCCACAGAGAGACTGTCCAGCTAGTCCTTGACCTTATAAAAAAGAGAAGTACTTTATTCTCTCTACAACTCAGTACAACATAAACTCTACCAAATGACATCTGCAATAAGGAAAAATAATATTTCTATACAGCAATATCACTAGCCGCTAGGCACTTTACTACCCTGGGGAAAACCCATGCTGATTCTCCTCACTCTTGGGTTACAAGTGTTAGCTTCCTTACCCACCTTGAATCAGGGAGCTCTTTGATCAGTCTTGTAAATGTTCAGTCTGCCATGTGTTACACTCTTTCTTACCCCTGCCCTTCAGCTGTCTTTGTCTGGTGGAGCACATCTGTTACCTGCATCGCTGGAGTAAGTCTTACAGGAGCAGCGCTTGTGTCTTCGAATGTGAGGGCTTAGTGTGGTTTCTCCTGATTGGCCACACCCTCCTTCCTAGACACCTGCGTGGGTGCCATGGAGGGCAGGAGTCCTAGCTGGAGAGTGTAGGATAGCGTCCAGTAAGCGACAACCAGGCCCCAGCAAACCTGTCGCCCAAACGAGTAGCGAGCTGCACACCCCAGTCATGTGATATATATATATATATATATATGAGAACAAAGTCCTGACCCTTCAGTGTCCAAAAGGGAGTGCAAAGCAGGTACAGACCACAGCAGGTAGTTCCACAAAGAATTCAAGAGACCGGGTTCACTATTCCATAGTTTGATTTTAATCACCCATAATGGTTTAGACAAGTGTCCGCCTCAGACGCGTTTCGATCGCCTCCGCCTCCGCGATATATATATATAACTTTCGGCCTGGAAAAGTGCGGGCCTACTCCGCCAGGACGAGTACAGATTCTTAAAGAATGATTATCCAACCAACCCCGTTATATACTTTATCCCTAAGGTGCACAAAGACATTTTGAAACCTCCAGGCAGACCGATAATCTCGGCAAAACAAAGTCTGCTGGAGAATGTGTCTATATACATTGATTTCTTCCTACAGGAACATGTTAGAGCCCTACCATCCTTTATACAGGATACCACTGACTTTCTAAAACAAGTTTACAACTTTCAGTGGCAAGATGATTTTCTGTTGATGACATTGGATGTATCTAACCTATATACCAGTATACATCATAAAGATGGTATTAGGGCTCTTGAACATTTTTTGGGCATCAGGCCTATAGGTTTCTATCAACATAACAAAATGCTTATTAGCCTGACTAAATGTTGCCTACAAAATAACTTTTTCTTGTTTCAACACCAAGTCTACCAACAGATAAGAGGGGTAGCAATGGGGGCAAGCTTTTCTCCAAGCTATGCTTGCCTCCATATGGGATGGTGGAAAGAAATGATTTTGAACACAATGTACGCCAAAACACAGGAAGATCATCATGTAGTCAAATGGATAAGGTACATTGATGACCTTTTCGTGATTTGGCGAGGAAGTAGACAGAGTGCAGTGGAGTTTGTCACCAACATCAACACCAATGACATCAATTTGCACTTCACGCACACCATCAGTGACAGGTCCGTTTGTTTTTTGGATGTAGAGGTCTTCGTGGCTAATTGCTAATTAGAGACCAAATGCCACCGAAAACCGACAGCAGGCAACACTATCCTGCATGCATCAAGCTTCCACCCTAAGCATACCATACACAGCATCTCATATGGGGAAATGCTTAGGATGCGAAGGATATGCAGCAGAGATAGTGACCTGACTTTGGCACAGGCTGAATGTAAGTCACGTTTTCTAGAACGAGGTTACTCTGAGCAAACCATCAATACAGCAATAAGAAAAACAAAGGATCAATGTAGAAATTATCTGCTGTGTAAAACATCACATAGCAAGAGTCACAGACAACAGTCAAACAATATGATGCCAGATACTGATAACACAAGATTAATCCTGACGTACAACAAACAAAGAAATAGATTATGCAGGATTATCAAGAGAAACTGGCACTTAGTGTTAAATGATCCTGTCATAGGAGGCACCCTTCCAAAAAATCCAATCATAACGTTCAGGGAGGCTCCATCCACAAGTGACTCTTTAGTTAGCAGCAGCCCAGAAATAAGCTCAGGTTTCAGTTGGCTATCAAAAAGGAAAGGGTTCATCAGATGCTCCTCATGCTGAGCATGTAAGTTTGGCACTAGCAAAACTACTTATACCACGCCATTCTGGGACAAGCCTATTTCAATTCAGAAGCCTCTCACTTGCAAAACGGAATTTGCGATCTATGTGCTGGAGTGCTCTTGTGGACTGCGATACGTAGGCAGCACGAAATTGCAGGTACACAAGAGAATTCTCCAGCACTTAAGGGCCATTACAAATACAGACCTAACATATCCAGTCGCTCGCCACTTCAGGGAAGTCCACAACAATGACTTAAACCAGCTAAAATACTTTGTTGTGGACTCAGTCCCACAGCTCAGATGAGATAGGGATAGAGAGGCGACTCTTAGAAAGCTTGAGACCCGCTACATTTTGGAGCTAGAGAGCAAAAGCCCACAAGGGCTAAATACAACTGAGGACCTATATACCTGGCTCTAATGGTCTGCCTTTGTGATTTTAGAACCAATTTGCCAACTCTGCAACAATATGTATGTATATTTGCACATTTTTATAAAATTGCTGAACTCATTACTCCCTGTAAATAACCTCCCTTGTGCTGGTTTTGGAAGTATGCTTCTTAAAAACCAGCACTTCACACATTGGCACTTTATACTAGGTGAATCTTTTGCACTTAGGGTAACACCAGGATCAGGTGTTTATCACTTTATCACTTTCGCACTTTAGTTATAACGCACTTTGCAATATCAGCAAAGTGAATCAGCCCACAAGGGCTGTATACATATCGCAATTTTTTTTTAAAACTGTTTTTTAGATATTGAACATATTCATAACAGAAATGTCTCATGGGAACCATGACACAACAGCATGGTCAGTATGCATGTATTATATCTGCAACTGTAAGTCGATTGGTTCTTAGGGGCGTTTTATATGTTTTTATATGTTTTTATAGGTTCTTAAAAATGTGTAATATTGTTGTATTTATACAGATATTATGTCTATATTTATCAAGCACATTTTCTCTGTCCAGTTTAAACAAATTGCGAAAATAATTTGCTACATTGTAATGTGACGTGGAGACAGGACGTCAGTCTGTCTTCTAGTTTGTTTATGCACTTTGCACTTTAAATTGGAGGAGGGTTCGTAGACGCGTCACGTGATCAAAGCCTGCAAAGGCCGAAACGTGTCATGGCGGCAAAGCTGTAATTCAAAAATAAAGAAACTTGCACTAAGAAAGTGGAGTCCGTTCCTGTTTTCGTTCCATGGATTAAGGAAACTTCAAAAAAACAAGGTTTTAAGCGATATATATGTTCCATTGAGGCCCAGGATAGGTTTCAAAGGTCAGAATTAGCGCACATCAGCAAGGTAGGTTAGACTTGTCGAAGTGGCTCTGAGTCAAGTCAAGTCAGTAATGCTTTATTCGATTTCCTTTAAAATCATAAAAGCACAAATACAGCACATTTGAATTCATTAAAAACGTTGTACATAAAACAAATATTAAGCTCAGTGGGTACGATAAAACAATTATACAAGATTAAATAGCCTTTTTGTGACCAGACACCACCCCACCCATTGTACAGCATAACAGTTGTTCAAGTCTTTCTAGCATTATACAGCCCGAGCCCTTCACACACCATCACAGATAATTAAGAGTCTTTCTGACACTATACACAGCCCATAGAAAGCTTGTCATACTGCAACAAATCTCCATGGTGGACATGGTTTGTAAAAACAAATATTCTGGGTGGCATTGTGAAAAATGAAATGGCCTTAACAGAGGCAAAATGTAGCGCTTCCTCTGATTGGTATATAATGTACAGAAGAGCACTATAGGCATAATCGGAGAAGACTCAAGATCACATGGGCAGGCCATTAATATGAGGAACCAATCACCAATAACAGGAAAACTGGTGAGACGATGAAAAATGTCCAGTCCGAAGCGAGTCAGAACAAAATGATGCCTAGGGTTCAATATGAGTTTGAGATAGGGCTGCATGTCATAAGTAATCAACATGGATCGATTCCTCAAGACACTAGGCTGTGAGTCATTTTGGTCACACGAAGCGTGGTATCCGGCCACCCTGACATGCAGTGTGTGACACTGGGACACAATGAGTGGTTCAGGCATGCTGGACACACAAGAAGCTGCACAACTGCGCTGGTCAAATCTGAGCAGGTCTTCCATGCTGGACACACGATAGGCAGCACAGCAACAGTGGGCACATGATGAGTGGCACACAATGAGCAGCAGAGCTGCCCTGGGCACACCTTCTGTTCCCTTGTTGTCAGTTATTCTGGGTGGTCTCCTTCTTTGGGGGCACCTCCATGTCCCTTACTTTCAGCATCTAGATAGAAATTATAGGGGTCCTTTGTGAGCGCAGTATTCACATGCATGGCTATCTGGGCGCTGGACCAACAAAGTTTTATTATAGGTCACTTCTTATGCTGGGTAGCACCACTGGAGGACCAAAAGGCACACCCTAGATAAAAGATCAGCCCTATATTACAAAAGAGATTACTGTCTCAAGTCCTAATATCTCCCATCTAAACTAATGCAGTGCTCCTGTCAGAAACAAAAGGTCTTGACTCAGCTGCTGCTGCATTTTAAAAGCTGACTTTGTCACCATGTTCCCACTCCTCACATTCTGGTGCTTTACAGACGTTTCTGAGATGCAAGTCCGGAAGGCATTACTCTATCCACTTTAAACAGAGGCCCAAGATGGAATCCACTGTTTCCATGGAACAACATTCCACACGTAGTCCTTTTGTTGTACGCTGAAGCATGGACACATGCACCCTTACTGACAGTATCTTCACGCGTACAGTGATGTAGCACAGGACGTTAACATGGCAAGGCCAGCGGGCCTTTCACCCATGCAGGGACCAGGTAAAAAGGCCTGTTCTGTAACTAGGAATGAATTCATGCAGCCACAACTGACAGTTCCTTATTGTCTGCTTAGCTGACAATAGCCATACTCATAAATGAAGGCACGCTTGGTGATCCCCTCCAGGCCACATAACTCCACTTTAGGTCATTGTGTCTTACCCTGGAGTTCTCAGCACAGTTATGCATGAGGATCATGTGTGCTGAGGACATAACAGAATTGCAAAACATTCCAGAGACTCATATGCAGGCTCACTTAGGGCAGAGGCTTATGTCCATTCCCGTCCGAACACTCCCTTATTAAGAACCACAAAAACAACTGTTGATGGATTCCTCCAGATTCCGCCATAGGCACGAAAAGAGCTTTCCAGGGGCTATAAATTTCGGATATTGTGGCTCATTTCACCTGCTGCAAGTAAACACTGAAGCTGGTGCCTTCTTAGGTGAGTTGAAGCAAGGGACTGGTAATGAACATGTTATATAAAAAGCATCAAGAGATAAGAATGACATTTCTCGGTTGCTAGAAAGTCTGAGATCTGAGACTTTGGTTACAAATCTGTGGGTGAAGGGAAGAACATCATGTTCCATCACTATTGCTCACCAACATCGTCTAAATCAGCATCTGTCTGCAATCTCCAAACACTTTGTAAGTGATATTTTGAGGAGAGTGTCCGTGTTCAGCAACCTGTCTTAACAACCCTCCCCCGCTCCCATCGATGCATCAGGCGGTTCCAGGCAGCAGGATGCTTTCCTCCCTGATGCGCAGGAGATACAAGCAACACCAGACTGTACCCTCTAATGTGTGTGTGGTAAGATGCAGTTGTTGGACTCAATCCCTTGTTGAAAAGACAATACAGGTTAAGGTTACTTCACGGTGTGCTGTGCGTGTGGTAAATGGCAGCTCCACACTAAACTGCTGTGCACCGCGTACAGTTGTTAGATGTTCTGAGGGCTCCTGAAGGAAGAAGCTGGATTTTCTTGTTTTCTTGTTGTGTGTTGTAGGTAATTCAGAGTCCAAAGCCACGTTCTCCTCGGTGGATCAGCACCTCCATCCCAGAGTCGCAGAGGGACAGTGAGCTGGCTCAGTTCTCATCTGCCGAGTACCATGTCAACAACCTGGTGAGCCCAGTGCTGTTCCAAGAGGGCCTGGTGCAGATCCCTGACAACGCGGTGGTGGTGGAAATCGCCCCTCATGCTCTGCTGCAGGTACTACTACATATGGATCAAGCTTGGGAACATCCGCCATTACTGGCTAGCCTTGGTGAAATATGTTGTTCCACACACGGTTTCAGATAAACATGTCACCATTTTGTTGTGCTTTGAGGTCTAGTGTATTAGCCACTGGCCTGAAGAAGCTTTGACACGTGAGACTCTTTCACACAAATTGCACTCCAAAGGACTGAATGTACTAGCTACCATCAGCAATGTCACATATATTTAGCGAATTGTGTGGTGAGCTCTTTAAAATTGTTGACCCTATTAAGTCAGTTGCTCCATTTTCAATTCAGAGGAATACACGCTCTAGGTGTCAGTGGATGTGAGATCCTCAGCGCAGGGCCAGAGGGCCCTCATGGCTTACTGATACTTTCAGGCCATATTCTGGTCGGTCCTTCTACTACTTGCCTTAGGCTATGAGCAGCAAATAGGTGGCTGGTTAGAGGCTAAGAGTGGGACAAGGGGTCACACCTGTGGTGTTGTCACGGTGGCTAATGCCACTTCCGCTACCTCTGGCATTTTGGCAAAAGATTATCCTTGAGCATGACGAGGAAGAGCCCGTCCGGAGAGAGATGCAAAACCCTTGGTAAGAGTCTAACTGGCAGAGTCCTGCTGGTATTTTTGGAGCTCTTAGAATAACTATCTGGTCAGCTCTTGCCAGAGAGGAAAAATAAACAGTTCTTCCAGAATCTGATATCATTGACAGGAACACTGAGGGGCACGATTTGATAACCTGGGATTTCATAGACTGAACTGGGCGGGACCCTGCAGATAAGACGGAGAACCTCTGAGCTGGTTAACTCCACTCTAGGGTTTCATAAGGGAATTAACAGTTTTCCCAAGGCTACTAAGCACAGTCCAGCCTTGCCATTCAGTGAGGTGTATGTTTATTGTGTTGCTACAGTAATCATAAATCCCAAACTGAAGATTATATTTCACATAAACTCCTGGCCGTTCACAGAGCTTCCTGCTCTAGGTATCAGTTTAACAAATGAAACTAATTGGATGCAGCACTGTTGGCACTATGTAGACCTTAAAGGCAAATGTGAAAGGCTGGCATATAGTATTGAGCTGTCTGAAGAACTTAGCACAAGAACTGCAGGCCATATCCGTATGCAGTCTCGACTCCGAGAGCACTTCCTAGGTGCTACCCACAAATCCTTAACAATGGCGTGGGTGTGGCTTTTGAAATCAGGGGAGACAACCTCATCAACATGCAACAATACTGATAAGAATCAAAAGAAATGTAGTATTTGCAAGGTATGGGGGATTTAACTCAATTCCAATCAAAGCTGGTTATCACCTTGTGAGCTTTTCTCTTCAAGGCCATCCTGCGGAGGAGCCTGAAGCCGTCATGCACGATTCTACCTCTGATGAAGAGAGGTCATCCCAACAACCTGGAGTTCTTCCTCACACACATAGGGAAGATTTACTCACAAGGGTGAGTGTATTCCAAAGTCACCTTCACATGATTCTAAGACTTTTAAAAATTCCAAAAGCACAATGAATGTGTCCATTCTTCTAACATTTGTTATAAAAATGTATTTTATTATTATAATCTGCACAATCTTTATTACAACTACACTCATGAAGTATTAATGACTTGTATTTATATATTGCTTCACACTACCCTTTCACAGTACTATAACCTAATTCAGCTTGACAATACCACTCCTTTTAACCTAAATTGCATTAGATTTTGTTATAGTAGAAGCATGGAAAGTTCCAAAACACACACACGAAAGAAAACCATAAAACAAAAAAACATTGTCTTGTTGAGGCTGCCTCACAGTCCTCTTACCATTTCCTGCAACAAATCTTCGTTTCATAAGGTCTATACCTAGCAAGGGAAGACCCTAGTTCCCGGTACTTTACACCAAATGACTACTTTTTACAGTTCGGAAGATGCCTAAAGTATTTATACAACTTTACCTTTTCAATAGCTAGAACATAAAAATTATGTTTACAAGTTTTACGTAACATGGAGATGCCCATAGATAACTGAATAGTTAATCTACTCTCAAGTGACGCACTACTTTATAGGATAATTTTTGCCACCACACTACCTAAAATAGATCCTTTCATATTAAGTTATCTGAAAAAAAGCAGTCGAAACCCTTTTCGGTTCAGATTTTATTGATATACTTGGCATCATTTCCCTGTTCAACATTCAAATATAACAAGCAAACTATGAATGTACTTTGGACCCAATGTGAATAGTTGCCAACTATCCACACTCCAATAGCTTAGTGTCAAACTATCATATGCACAATATATCGTTGTTTACAGCCACTATTCACCCATACAGACATGTCCAGATGTAAGATTAGAAGGACCTTGGCCTTATAGACTTTACTCCGGGAAAGGTTAAGCAATACGATATAATGTGCTCCTTATTCGTCTTTCAATGCAAGTGTTTCACCTACATGATGAGTTTTAAGTGGTCCCTAGATAAGAATCAGATTCCCTGTGTTTTAACAATTGTTCATAAAGATTACAACGTCACTTCCATCCATCGGGCCCAAGGCACATTGTTGTAAACATTATGATATTGAATTGGTTGCTGTTTTTATCTGCACAAAATGTGAGCTAAGCCATTTATAATTGCAAATCTACTGGAGTGAGGTTTGAGATAACCACCGCATCTGCATGTAGAAATCTATGTGAATAGGTTCACAGTTTCATCCTTGAAAGGTAGGTTATTGTCTGCGTCAGGCAGACAGATCACCTAGAACAGGAGACCATCAGAGGTGCTATAAAGCAGTACTGTCACAAGCCAGTATTTACTGGGTTGTGTTTTCTGGTAGCCATCTCTTGTGTTTGTGACTTGTGTTAATTATCAGAATCCATGACTGCTTGACCAAGTTTAACAAAAAACATTTTTTTATTGGCATTTCATTGTAATCCATATACATCACAAAATTAGAACCAGAAGATTATCAAATTGGTAATAAGAGCAAAGTTTGTTTTCATTATTTTATTGGTGGTATTTCTGAAACACCAAACTTAGCCCCATAGCAATAGGTACAAACCTACATGAAAGGATATGAAGAGATGCAGATTTATTTACAGCGTGAATTGTGAACAATTGCCCGAGGACATAGAGAAAGGGTTACACAGAGGTGATGAAAGAGTCTTTTGTGCCTGAATGTTGAGCATGGGATCATTGCTTCCCAAAAATCAAAGGAGAGGTCCTTGTCCGTGATCACCTTGATGTCTTTGTGCTGGGTGAATATGCGATATGTGACTGAGTCGCTCAGCATCAATTAATACATTCCATTAGGTCGATGTTTAAAGTGGTCCTGTATCGTTGAGTATCTAGCGTGAGGTCTAGCCTATTTATGGATCATGCAGGATGGGCCTTAATATTTGTACATAGGCTTTACAAGACAATCTTCTATAGATAACGGTATTTGATAAGCTGGATCCTGTTTCTTATGGAAAGAGGTGCCTTGGAATCTGTGATAGATGCCCATTTTATTACAAGAGATTATTGTTCTAGACTGTGAATTTCAAGGACAAACCCCAATATCATTCAGATTTGCAAAGTGTTTATTCAAACCCTGAAGCAGGCCATGGGCAGCATGTAAGCATGGAGTGAATTACATGTACGTTGTATCTCATCTTTACGGCTTATCCCACATGTTTCTTCTAGATGCATGCCAGCGGGGGCTTAGATTAATTTCAGGGTGTCTGTTGGTAACAGCTATCTCTCTTTGTGCCTTTTTAGGATAAATCTCGACTCTAATAATCTGTTTCCGCCTGTTGAATATCCTGCACCAGTAGGAACTCCTCTCATCTCTCCCTCCATCACTTGGGATCACAGTCAGATCTGGGATGTCCCAAAACCTGAAGATTTCCCAGCAGGCTCTGGGGGATCTAACTCAGCCACTGTTTTTAATATTGGTACGTATCTGAGGAAACCTGATTGTAATAATAATAATTTTTAAAAAGCACCGGAGCCCCACACCAGAGTCAAAGCTGCAATGTGAATAAAAAGGCTCAGGGCCCAGTCTGAGGAATCCTACATGAGCCTGTGCTATCAGGCTGCATCAACTGGGTTCATATGCCTGACACTTGCATAAAGATAGACTAGAAATAGGAGATCTCAGTGCTTACAGCCTGAGGCTCAGTGATTGGACTTGTAGTGATGGGAGACCCAGTGTAAGTGTGAAAGCTGGGGTTTGAGTGATCGGACATGTAGTGCGTTCAGTCTAAGGGATGGACGGTCCTCATCTTTAGCCTGATGGTTTGGTGGAACAGGACTTGAGTCTGACGGATGGGAGATTCAATTCATTCTGAGTAAGGGTAGATTCAGCACTTGGAGCCTCAGGGATGAGAAGCCTATCATTAGGCGCCTGACGGGCCCGTGGATTATGAGAGATGTGAGAGTCCGCATTAACTTCCAGGGATTGGAGTGCTTGAATCTCAACAGTTAAATAATTCGTTATTGGAGCTTGAGAGATGAGATGCCCCGTGCCAGGAGTTTGAGTGATGGACGCATAGGGCATAGAGTCTGAGGGCAGGAGACTCAGAGATTGAGTCTGAGGTATGAAAGCCTGTGTGCTTCGAGTTGAAGTTATAAGTAGTTCAGCGCTAGAAGTGGGAAGGTGAGTGCTAAAGGTTTGGCTGATTTCATGATGGAAGGGTTAGTGCATAGATGATAGGAGGCAAGTCCTAAATTAAATGGCAGGCAAGTGAGAGCTAAGAGTGTGAGGGAGGGAGTGGGATTGCCAGGTCTGTGAGTCAAGGGAAGAGGAGCACTAGCTCTTTGGTTGATGGGTAGTTTGGGTGATTGGTGTATGATTGCATGCTATTAAGGTGAATGCTTGAATTTGAGTGGTGGGGGTTGATTTGCTACTGGAAGATACAAGTATTTCCTCTTCAGAGGAGGCATGCCTTGGTTTTAGAGACAGTGTTTTGTGATTTTTCAATAGGATTTTGCATTTATTAAATCTACAGATATCTCCCCGGATTCACCTGATTACTTTCTCATTGGGCACTGCATCGATGGGCGATTACTTTACCCAGCAACTGGGTACCTGGTGTTAGCATGGCGGACCCTGGCCCGGAGCCTGGGTGTAGTCATGGAAACAACTCCCATCACGTTTGAGGATGTTACCATCCATCGTGCAACAATCCTTCCTAAAGCAGGTGAGTAGGAACCATGGGGCGGGAGGATGTACTTTGAGGCCTGATAGGTGTGACACCATTCAGAACCGCAGATGTGGGAGTGAGCGACAGAGAGGTGTGAGTGATGGAGAGTTGATAGTTAAAACGCTTAGCTAGGAGTCAGTGGCGCAATAACAAAGTTTAGATGAGTGTGCAATATATAATGAGGTGGAGTATAAGTAGAGTTGAAACTGTGATATTTACACAAAAATGTAAGTTGAGTGCAAGTATCTGAGGTTAATGGAGAGAAAGAGGAGATGGACGAGAGGACACCGGTGGAAGAGTGATGATGATGATGATGATGATGACAGGAGGTAGGTAGTTTAGGATTGTGAGTGAGGTGTAAAAGAGAAAGCAGTGCACTACACGAAAAACAGAGATACTGCTCTTTTAGGTCTAATCTAAGGTCCAATCTCTCGACAGGTTCTGTCCAGCTTGAGGTCCGGTTAATGCCAGCATCGAGCCAATTTGAGGTCTCTGAAGGTGGAAACCTGGCTGTGAGTGGTACGTAGTGTTATATATTTAGACGCAGTGCGTGGGGTATCTCCTACCACAACAATTTCCATAAGACCACCTTGACAATGGACAACGAGAACCCCAGAAACGTAATGGGTGCCCAGACTGCAAAAGCACTACATGACCATAAACATGGTAGTAATGCGCTGAACACATATTTGTAAGCAAACGTAACAAGTTGTGAGTCACTTGCAATCTAACATTTTTGTTTGTTCTTTTATTAGGTAAAATCTGCCTCCTGGAGGAAACTGCATTAAACAACTTCCGTAACCAGCTTAGTTTCTCCCAGGACACGTTTTCTGGCAATGGTTCTCAATTCCAACTCACGGACAAAGACATTTACAAGGAGCTGCGACTGAGAGGTTACGACTATGGACCAACATTCCAGGGAATTTTAGAGTCTAACAACACAGGTAGGCTCATAAAGAAGTATGATGAGGAGTGGTGGTAGGGGGACAGGCTCATTGTTAAAGACTATCAAAATCTATGAAGAGCGAAGCTAAAATCTGTGGAATGAGTTATCAAAGTCATTAGGAATAAAGTTGACATCCGGGGAGTAAGTTGGAAAGTCTGCCTAATGGACAGTGAAAGCATTTAAATTCCTGGTTTATGGACAAAAAATGAAACTGAGTACATCATTGTGAACTCTCTGTGTACATTTATTTTCACATTCTAGCGTTTTTTAGTTAAATCTGTTAGGTAACCCATGTGTGAAGCCTTTTGCCAGTCCTGGCTTTTCTACCAGCAGCACTTTCCGTGGACTTTTAAATCCGTGCTTACAACATTATAAATGCATCTGTAAATGCGATAATGCAGTGTGTTGTTAGCTAAAAAGCATGGATTGGCTGAATGTGTCACATGACTCTTGAAGCTGTGTTTAGACAGGCACACATTTAATTATTTCTCCCAGGTACTGTTTAATAACTTTAAAAAAAATACAATGTTGTGAAAATTATAAAATGAAGGTTACAGAGGACACTGTTGCTCACTTTGGCTCTTTTGGTTGAATCATAGCTGTCAGCTAGCTCCAACTTAACAGGGTTACTTGTCAATTCTTCTTTTTCACCCTACTGCATTAAGCATGCTGGCACTTGTAGTTTCAATTTTCCTTATATGAGCATGACCTACTAGTCCTTTGGCCTACAAGTAACTTGAGCTTACACATACCTTGTCCTTCAGGCCAGGTATCAAGCCTATGCTCCTCAATGCAAAGCATGTGAGTGTACCACAGATCCATATTCCAAAGAATCTGTAAAGAAAATAGCAGCCTTCAGTGCTGTAGATTCCCATGCTGCACTGGGCTCAGACAAAGTTGTTTTTCTTCAAAAAAGAGGTTTCGATTTCGAGGTGACACCTGATGTTTCACCTGAAACCAACAATGCACCACAGATTCCACCTCAATTGTTGTTAATTGGAACCCATCTGCAGTAACTGGAAATCAGCAGAACACCACATACAGTGAAGAGGTGATGATTCGGGATCGGCACATAGTAGTAGGAATGATTCACAATTGTTTACATAGTGGGTGTTGCTTTCTAAGCTCAGCCCTGCGACCAAGAGGAGCTATGACGTTGGTCAACAACAGTTCCAGAATAGGTGCATTTCCAGTTTGGCAATGTCTTGTTTTTGGTGTACCACTGGCCTTCTGTGACAGTGATTATGTTTTGGCAGGTGAAATGGTGTGTTAGTTTTTACTACCATATAGACACTTGCTGGTTTTTCAGATCTTTTCTTGCTGACAAATTAGAACACGAGATTTAACCGTCTTGATTTGTTTGTTATTAGTTCTTAATTGGTGGCTGGGTCTAGCATGAAGCTTGTCAATTGTTGCATAGTTTTTAAAATGATTTATTATTAATTTCGATGCTTCTAATTACTTAGTGCAGCAGCTATGAACGACACCCTTCAGGGCCTTCCAGGCAACTGCAATTTTAGTGCTTCCTATAGTATCTTTATACAATCCTGCATTTTGTCAGGGACACGTTTGATTACATCAATATCTTTATGAAGGGCCCTACCAAGGACCCTTTTGGTGAGAATAGCGACCAATTAATGCAAGGAGTGGTAAAAGGGCAAATGATGTGGTTGCTTGTTTTGCGAGGTCTTTGGTGCTTGGCTCTTTTCAAGCCCTAATAGCATAAATTAGAGTCACCTCGATCTTTGCTTTAAACACTCAGACAAGGATTCCTTGTATCTTTCACAAAATAAAGTTAAATAGGAGAAAGCCATCTATCCATGCTTTCCGGTTAGCTGGAATCCTGGCCAGTGGGCAGCCGTCTTAGTCTCGGAGCAGGTCTGGTTATGCTGGCAGATTACGGAGTGCTTCTACATCAGAGGCACTGCTTTTTACTGTGTCCTTGCTGATGAAAAACTGTTTGGCGGGTCAGTGGCGTAACGCAAAATGATGCCCCCCCCCCAGTTGAATGTGATGAGGGACCCTTGAGTCTCCCATATCTCACAGATATTCATTGAACGTGGGCTGAATGGGTCCCATTTGAAAGGTTGAGGGCCCCCTAAAGGGGTTGTGGCACATCCTCCACTGTAGCACCTGCAGGGGCCTGGGTTATGTCCATGTAGCTGGTGAACCAGGCAGTGGAGGGGGATTTGTTCCAGGAACTGAGCCCTGAGCAGGGCTGAGTCACATGAGCGGGACTGACCGTGCTTGACTGGGTGCTCCAATATTAAGTGCACTAGCAGGAAGCTGGCCTCCTTTCTAGGGCTTGCTGTCCAGTGGTGAGGGCACAATTGTTTACTGTGGTGTGACAGGGTGTTTCCACTTTGGGTGTGTTGAGTTTCTTAGGGTGTTTCCACTGATGTTGCTTGGTGCACCAGTCGCCCAGTCATTCTGGGTGGCTGGTGCACCAAGCAGTGGATGGAGCTCAGTCCCTTGGGCAGATTTGATATTGCTCAGAGGTGATGCGGTGTTCCTATTCTGGGTGCAGTGCTCTGTAACGTATTCCTACTGGTAGGAAACTGTCCCCCTTCTTCTCATTTGTGTCAAATATTGTAGGGACCCTGAAGCTGTCACATAAGCAGAACAAGCATTGCTATGAGAGGCCTGGGTCTGTTACAGATTATAGTGTGTCCTACAGAACTCCCTCCTCCACCATACAAAGGCTGTAGAAAAATAAGCTATTACCAGTGTCATGGTTCGACAATATAATCTAAATGTATTATTTAATTCAAGATTGTGGGTTTTGAGTTAGTGTACCCAGGTCTGTTCCTCAGTATTTTAATGCTCACATGTTTTTTAAACTATTCTGAGAAGAACTCTTGGGGGTCTAGAGTATACCAAGCACACGAATTTATAAAGGCTACCTGGCTTCAAACTGAATGTGAGTATCTTCTGTCCTTCTCCTTCACAGGGGACCAGGGAAAACTGTTGTGGGACGGGAACTGGGTGACTTTCCTCGACACCATGCTACAGATGATAGTGGTTGGACTGGCAGGTCGTAGCCTGCGTTTACCTACAAGGATTCGCTCTGTGTGTATTGATACCATCTCGCACCAAGAATGGGTTTGTGAGCACGGCGACGGTAAACAAGGTAAACTCTTGTGGGCTCCACTTTGAGCATAGCCCTAAGAAATGTCCTTCTCTTGAGCCCATGTAGGCTGCTTTTCTCCTCTACTATTTCCTTTGAAAGATATTTACTGCGTCATCTTCCCCAGTTATGAAGTCTCCCGTTGTCTTGGATGGCAGCAGTGGCGTAGCTTGGGGGCGGGTCACATGGGCGGTTGCCCCGGGCGCAAAATTCTTAGGGGACGCAAAATTTCAAATGAAAATATTGTGCCCCCTAACCTGTGGACCGTTAGCACTTCCTGAGCTAACAGTCCACGGGTTAGGGGGTGTAATACTTTCTGTTAAAATTTTGCCCCATGTGCTGGCCACCCACGCTACGCCACTGGATGGCAGCTCTCACTCAAACAGTGTTGAGATGAGAATTGTATACTTGTTGCTTGTTCCATACACCTCATCTCTGACCTTCCTTTTGCAGCTGTGAAAGTGGTTGTTAATCGTTGCTTGGACAACATCGTAGCAGGAGGGGTCCAGATCGCAGGATTGCATGCCACAGTAGCCCCACGACGCCAGCAACAGCAGACTCCTCCCACTTTGGAGAAATTCATCTTCATTCCCTACTTCGAGGAGGAGTGCCTCGCCTCTGACTCCCGGCTCCAAAGCTTCCTGACACTCTGCAAAGGTAGCATCAACATAGCAAATCAGCACTCAGCCCCCATTGGCTAATCCATCCCTGGATATTTACCTCTTGTCTGCTAAAGGCGAACATAGGATGACAATTGGCAGAACACATCAGTAGCCTTTATGTATTCTTTTTCCATGTGAACAATTCGCCAGATAATGCCTGCATCTTGGCAATTGGCTTTTCTAACCAGAAAGTTGAGATTTTAATATCAACCTGCCAAAATATGGTGGCCAAATATCTAATATCTTGAAGGTAAGTTGTGTATTCTTAACATAAGTATATACAGATAAGAATACATTTACTATTCTTCACTCAATATATATGTGTCATAACAATATGAACATCTTCGAGGTACGTATATGTGGAGTTAAGAATAGTAAAGCTACTCTCACCTATATGTACTTACTGCCATGAAATAGTGGTAATCGATATTTTGGCTACAATATTTTTACGGGTCAATATTTTTACCATGATATTATCTCATACAATCAGCAGGTGCACTGTTCTTACAATTTGCCTTTCCTTTGTATCACACAAATTATGCATGGTGAGTTCTTAGGCAGCATCGCTGAACATCAACTTCACAGGCTTAAGTCTAGTGTAGCAAAGCTCTTCCACCTGCCACACAGACTGTGCTGACTCTGTCCTTTTGTACCCTAGGTATTCCCAGTGAACAAACATTTTAAGCGTAGACTCTAGGCAATATAGCTAACCCTCATGTAAACACAAATCTTGTAGACATAGACTGCCGAGTATTTCAGGTTGCTCAAACCTTACTGGGTTATCTAGGCTGGTAGGGCCTATGCTCTCTTGTATTTGTACACTCCCACTGTGCAGTAGCCTATATCCTCTAATTTACAGATTAATCACTCTCCACATGTGCAGTCTTCGCATATGCTTGCTATTGTCTTCAGAGCTTGGAGAGACCTGTGTAGTAGCCTTTCTTGATGTAGATAATGTTTTAGAGACATTTCTCTGAAGGGCAACCCCTCAAGCCTCTTGCTATGGGGGCAACAGCATCAGAGAGCGGCAATTATGGGATTTCAAGAACGAGATCAGTCTGTTGTGGAATGGGGCATCTGCCCAGAATGTGCAACACATTATTATTCGCTTGTTGACATACTTTGTGATCATAAAATGTTTTGTTTTCCCCTTTAGCCCGGATTCAGGAGCTACAGGTGAAAGTAAAGCAGCATGGTGTCAGCTTGGCGATCCCAGGACTCGAGGGTGCATACACCTCTCCAGCGAGTGACTGCACAGAGAAGGGCCTCCTGCATCTTCTCACTCAGGTTTGCCAACTGGAACTCAATGGAAACCTGCACTCTGAGCTGGAGAAAATGGTGACTCACCAGATGGGGCTCCTCCAAGAGGATCCGCTCTTGGCGGGGCTGCTGGACGCACCACAGCTCAAGAGTTGTGTGGATATTGCGCTGGAGAACACACCGGTTTCTAAAATGAAGATTGTCGAGGTGGGTTGAGGCCATGTGTTCTCTTTAAACAATCTGTCCCAGAGTCCTTCCTTGCCCTGACAGTTTTCCTTCATCTTGCAGGTATTGGCAGGAGACGGTCGCATGTTCACTCGCATTCCATCTCTTTTGAACACACAGCCCATGTTGCAGTTAGATTATAGCGCCACCGACCTCTCACTAGACACCCTGTCGGCAAGTGAGGACCAGCTCAGTGCAGCAGGAGTGTCTATTATTCAGTGGGACCCTGCAAGTG
The DNA here is from genome assembly GCA_963921515.1 of Calotriton arnoldi. NCBI lineage: Eukaryota > Metazoa > Chordata > Amphibia > Caudata > Salamandridae > Calotriton > Calotriton arnoldi. The sequence goes on along the minus strand of CAWUFW010004378.1, from coordinate 1,084,408 downwards.
CTGCGCCAACTAATCTGAGTAATGCAGACCTGTTGGTCTGCAACTGCTTGGTGAACCTACTACAGAACCCTCCTGAGAACCTCTCCAACATGGCGGCGGCAGTGAAAGAGGGAGGGTTTGTCCTCCTCCACACGCTCCTTAGGGGAGAAACCCTGGGCGAGACTGTTGCTTTTCTCACAACGCAAGATGTTCAACAGAAGCCGGGCCTCCTTACACAGGTAAAATCTGACCTAAATCAACGGTATACAGAATTTGTTTCTCACAGCATCCTAGACTATGTATGAATGGAAATCCAAGATGAGTGGCAGAGAAACAAGGTAGAAACCCCTATACATGAGGACTGCATGTTCTGTTCTGGAAACGGTGACATTAGGAATGTGTGTTTTTATTCTGGAAGCAGAGAAGTAGGAGTGTGATCCAAGTGGAAGTGGGAACAAGGGAAGTGTGTAAAATATAGCAACAATAGGAAACCAAACTATAGCAATAGAGTGTACGACTGCTTTCAACAGTAATAGTAGATTATGTGCGGCACTTATGCAGAATACCAATACGAACATGTCATTCTCACTGGTTTGTGCCCCTCCCTTCCCTTGCCTGAATGAAAGGGAGGACAGATTTCATCTTGCTTCTTTGAGACATTTACCAATGATGCCCCTCTCCTCCCTTTTCATAGGTGTCCATAAATCATCTTCATAATTCTCCTTTCCTTGCTAGTCCTGTCAGAGTGTGAAAGGAATTCTTGTGTCTTGTCTTATCATCATTGACTCCTGGTGCTCCTCTCCACATTTGCATTCCCAGACATATGGGATGCATTGTTAGGTCTCGCTCTTTGGGACATGTATATATTTATTTATATTATTTATGGAAAGTGCACTGCAATGTTAGCCACCTTTGTGAACTTTCAAAGGCAAGACCTTCAACACTGGCCGGTAAATAGGAAGACCTATATGTAGCAGTAATACAATAGACAGCCGGAAGCCCTGCTCAGAGAGACACATTGTACGCTTCAGAAAGTGTGTTGATCAAAGTGCATAGACTGCTCTGCATACTGTTCTTTTTAGCACAAAAACTTTAGAAGGAGTGCAGTAATCTATTCTTACTTCAGGGTGTAGGTCTGAGAGCCGGTGAATGCCACTGCTGGTGTCATCTGTTTCTACAGCTTGGAAAAAAGAGAAAGGATATTACGGAAGGGGTGTCTTGGAACCAGTCATCCTCATGGCAGAAAGTTTGTTATAAAGATGTAGATGCTGGTGGAATCCTTGTCCTTGGTCCCTGAGTAGAGAGACATCAGAGTGTGCATGAACATATTAAAGAGGTAGGGTGAGAGGCGGCGCTTGAGAAAAGACTTTGAGAGAAAGGGCTTTGGTTTTACTTGTTAGCAATGATTATTCTAAAACAGCCAAAGGTGATGGGTGCTATGTGGGTCCTGCGCCTACTGCACCATAGGATGCAAGCTGCACCTCAACGATGAACCCCAATAAAGCTGTTTGTGTTGCTGTTCAGAGGGGAAAGGATGAGACATTTTGGGCCGAACTGTTTCAATTGGAGCAGGACCAAAACTGATTTGCATGTGGTTGCTGCAAATGTTAAATGGTAGAATGGATAAAAAAACAATGGCATGGAATGTGGCTAAAGTATCTCAAAGTGGCAGAAGCTTTTGTAGGTGTTCCACCCATTAGCTTTATTTGTGGTAATGGTTACTTAATAAGGAGACAAGGTTTATCAGTGTTGGTGGCTTTCTATAGATTTTATGCAAGTGACTATACTGAAAGCAGCACAAAAGTCAAGGAGGATTTGTTTGGTTGAGGTGCTGCAACTGGTCTATGGCATGGTTGTGTCAAAAACCTTAAATTGTAACATTTCTATGCTATACCTATAATGGAAGACCACGAGAATGTGTCCAGGACATTGTTCTAAAAAGTGGTTGTGTTGGGATACTACTACATTTTCATGTACTACTGAGGGCCAGCCAAAAATGGCAATAGTCTGGTAGTTCTCAAATGTGGCACTGGGAGTGGGTTTTACCCACAGAGCACATCTCTAACCTTGCCTCTGAGAGTAAAAGAAGTTGCTTGATCTTGCCACATTTTCCATTTACCCAACCTTGGTACAGAAGGCATAGGCAAAGCAGCTGTTTGGTCACCTTTTTTTGAACCACTTAGTTATAATGTTTCTCTTGCCCTTTGCTTGACAGGCCGAGTGGAAGGAGTTATTTCGTCTAGCCTCACTGAACCTGGTTTCCATGAAAACGTCATTCTATGGCTCAGTTCTCTTTTTGTGCCGCCGCCAAGCTGCCCCAGACAAGACACCCATCTTTCTGCCAGTTGACCAGACTGACTGCCACTGGGTGGAAACACTGAAGGTAACGCAGCTATAGTCTACTGAGACCCCTAAATTTAATGCATGATCACTCCTGGGGCCATATTGCAATAGGACTCATCGAGTCAATCAGTTCAGGCCATGGCTCAGTGGGAGACAGGGTATAAAATGAGAGGAGAGGTCTGTAGAGGGCATGGCACAAAAAGTAGTGTGCAGGTCTGCAAAGAGAGCACTGTCATGTGTGGCAGGGAAGGATCTGTCAAAGACACTGGGATGGAGCAGAAAGGAGTGCCCTTTCAGAGTGGAGAGGAGTATTCTGTTGCCACATGGGATGGAGAGGTCGGCTCTGGTGAGGACGCGGTCACATAATATGTAGGTGCTGGATCACAAGGGACATGAGAGTGGGAGAATGTGACTGGCTGTACCCATGACTTCCATCCGAGGCTGGCTTTGGCAGTAAAGAAGGAGTGTCCTCTCTAACCGGACCCAATGGGACCTCTCTTGCAGGCTGTGCTAGCAGATTCCTCAGAAAACCCTCTCTGGCTGACTGCAACCTCGCGTGGAGACTCTGGGATAGTGGGGATGGTCAACTGCTTGCGACAGGAGCCTGGAGGTCATAGGGTCAGGTAAGAGAGATTGTTGCCCACACTGGCCACCGGCCTTTATGGTAAACCTACATGAGGTGAAGTGATGTTTGAATTTTTATAGCATTTATTTAGGGATCTTACCAAAGCTTTTTCTGCATATTATAGGAAACTAACTAGTGGGATTTGCAATTGAGATCTGTGAATAGTAAGGAAGGACCAAATGTTAGTGGCACATGCAACAGTAGAAACAGTGAGTTCCAACATTAGGTGCCCTTAGGCTAAAAGAAGGACAAGCATATGAGGGTGTTTTGAATTGCTAAACATTATATGGTGAGTAGGATGAGCAAGAGTGCAGAGGACACAAATAAGAAAGTAATCTGAAGAACAGAGCGAAATATTGACAGGGAAAGAAATGTAGGAATACCAAGAAGAAGCAGAGCGATGATCTAGACATGAGAAGAATAGGGTAATGTGCAGGAGTTTGAAGAACCATACAAAGGCTCTCGGTTCTAGACTATGGATACTCAAAGTGTGTTCCGTAGACTGCTTGCGGCCCTCCTGAGTCACAGTCTTGTGAACAGCAGCACTGGACGGTTGTTTACTTGACAGCACACAAACATTCAGAAAGCTGCTAAATGGGCAAATCTTTATTTACATACTCACTAAAGTAAAGGATAAAAGCATAGATGTCCTGCACCACTTATCTTTAGGAACACATTCAGTTTTAAAGACATTGTGAAACAAGGATTTAAAATAATAATAAATTATCTTCAGAATTCAAAAATGTGTATTTCTTTAACATGCAGAAACGTTTTACCTTAGTACATCAGATGATATCACTGCATTGAGAGGCATTTATCGGAAGTGGTAGTTTACAAACATGAACTTAAAAACATTCATGCCTCCCCCGCTCTGACAACAATGGCATATAGTGATCCAAGAGGCAAGACATTTGTGATGAGGGCCCTCTTTGGGACCTAGGTTGTTATTATACTTGGAACAACATTATAGTTTATTAAATCAAACACGAGAACGTTTTGTACAGCGCACCTCCTGTACTCAAATGAAAAAAAAACAAATGCCTAGGATCACACAACTTTGGTCAAGAGGGGAAGGTGGGTTTGATCCCAGGTTTTCTGGTTTTACATTGTGCAATTCAGCCACCAGATGGGTATCTCTTTCCCTCTCAGGTTTTACAAAAAAAGATAATGCTTTGACTTTAATTCTTGGCGCATCAGGTTAGAGTGTGGGTGCAGATGCTACATGAAGGCTCGGTTAGTTTTTGGCTCGAGGATCCAAGAGAATCTTGAGCTGAGTCAGAGCCAGGCCCTTATTAAATGAGTCAGGATCACGTGCTGCACTCACCACTCAGTGCTAGCCATATAGTTCAAAGTGAGAGGTATTTTATTTTTATGGATACTGTTTGGATACCTGTCAGGAAGGAGTAAGGAAAGGACTGGTCCACTTCTGGGACATTCTAAAGCATGAGCAATCTGCTGCCACCTCTAAAGGAGAGCTAGGCTTATAATGTCATACATAAAAATGGGATATGGGAGGTCTCAACCACAGTAGGGGATCTAAAGTCCTTTAACAGCCTAAAATATGTTGAGTGGGTGAAGTTACAAACATCACCCAAGAAGTTTTGCAAGGTTTTTACTTTGTGCAATGTGGGATGTTATGTTATGTTAAATTAACTTGTTAAGTGCTTGAATACCCGTAGGTGTCTTGATGCTGGCTACCGTGAGTGTAAAAAGGAAACCTGCCAAGAGTTAAATACCTATACAGAATTGAATAGCCATGTTTTAAGAGATTTTCTGAAAGCTAGAAGATTCGTGGATGATTTAATGTGGAGGGGGAAGCTTGTTCCAGTTAGTGGAGGCACCCAGCACAAAGCTGCGGCCTCCCCACAACACATGTTTATATTTAGGCACAATCACAGATTTGGCTGTGGAAGATCTTAAAGGCCTGTTGAGGATATACCAATTAATTTGTTCAGAATGGTGGGCCCTTGTTCATGTAGGGCCTTATAAGTAATACAAAGAGCCTTGAAAATAATTCTGGGCCTGATCGGCAACCAATGAAGTTCCCTCAAATGTTTGGACACCGAGTGGTATTTTGGAATGGTGAGGAGAAGACAGGCCGTGGTGTTTTGTAGAGTTTGTAGCTTGTTAGTCATGTGTTGATGAGCATTGAGGTGCAATGGATTGCAATAATTAAGTCTGAAAATTGCCAAAGAGGAAACTGATGATTTTGTAGATGTGACGGAATGAAAGGGAGAAGCTTTTTTATTATCTTCAAAGTATAGAAAACTTTGGAATCAACCGTTTTGGCTTGATTTGTGAGGGAAAGTTTATCATTCATCAAGACACCCAGATTGCGTACCTTACTGACTGGTGTGGGGAGGGGGCAAAGCTCTTTGGGCCACCAGGCCTGAGTCCAGAATGAAGAATTGGCACCGAAGAGCAGGACCTCAGTTTTACCTGAATTTAACTGAAGACAGTTATCAGACATTCAATTACTTACAGCCTACATGCATCTAGAAAACCTGGTCCCTTGGTTGGGCCCTTCCTTACAAAGGGAGACAACGATTTGTGTGTCGACCGCATAAGAGGTAATGAATGGCAAAGCCATATAATTTGACTAGCTCAGCCAGAGGGGTAACGTAAATATTGAACAACGTGGGGCTGAGCACATACCCCTGCGGGACCCTGCATGGAAGAGAGAGAATGGCGAAGAGACGTAATTGTCCAGTCAGACTGATTGTTCTCGTGATGACAGAAATTAACTGAGTAGCTTCCAGGCAGAACCAATGATACCAATATCAGTCAGGAGGGATAACAATTTGTTGTAATGAATGGTATCAAATGCTGCTGACAAATCTAATAAAATCAAGGCCGCTTTACCTCAGCAATTTAAGGTCCTTCTGATTACTTCAGTGCCCTTGATTAAAGCAGTTTCTGTACTGTGGTTAGAACCGAAACTGAATTGCGTAGCGTTCACAACGTTGTTGAGTTGAATGAAGTCAGTGAGTTGAGAATTCATTACTTATTCGATAATCTTGGCCGGCAGGGGAAGACAGGATATCGGACAATAATTATTTGGATCCGCAGGATCCAGAAAAGATTTTTTTAGGAGAAGAACTGAGGCCTTCTTCCACCCAGTTCGAAAGGAGCCGGAATCATATACAAGCTGGAAGGTATTTGTTAGACCCGGGGCAATGGTATCTGTGACATGGGCTGCGATCCTGGGTGGACAGGGGTCGCTGGGAGAACCGGATCTTGCAGCTTTGGCCAGTCTGATAACCGTGTCAATGGTCGGATGAGGGAAGCCCGCAAAGCTAAAATCAGCTGATGTAGGGCTGGGAGGGGTTTAGTACCCAGGGGATGAAATCTGTCTGAGGGTAAGGTTAAGGGTGTTGAAACGCTTTTCAACTTTGTTAAAGAAAAATCTGGCAACCTCGTTGAAGAAGGACTGACTGGAGTTGGTGGAATTTGTATCGGAGTTCGTTGTATGTTTTGTAATTGTTAGGAAGAGTTCTTTAAATGAATTCTTGGCTAATTCAATTTTCTGAGTAAAATAAGTAGTCTTTTGTGTAAAGATTTTGGTTATATATAAATGGCCAGGCAGGTCTTACACTTTATTTTTCAGTGTCTTTATATTCCTGGTGCATTTCCCCTGCTCCCCTCCTACTGCAGCTCTGCTTGAAAGATCTCAGATCTGATGTAAACTAGGGTCAGATGCCTTATTTCTTTTAGAGTTGGCTGAGTTTTGAGGGGCCAAAGATAAAGAGGCTGACTCTAACCAATGTGTATATTGGGCAATGGCAGTGTCGGGATCATCAGAAAGAATGGGGAGAGAGTCTGCCGGACAGGAGCCTAGATTACATGCATCGATTTTATGCCACAACGATAAGGTTGTGAGTGGCTTGAGGAAGATAAGAAGGCGAATTGCTGGGGATGTGGAGCATGATGGCACTATGATCTGACCATGCTAATGGAAGGGAGCTTATAAAGCATATGGAGGGATTATTAGTAAAAATGCCATCTAATGTGTGTCCTGCTGAGTGAATAGGACCAGTAACCAATTGTACCAAGCCCATGGTGGACATAGTCTGAAGAAAAGTAGAACTATCTGGATCTTCTAAGGCCTCAAGACTGAAAATTAAAGTCACCAATCACTGCGTAGTTGTTACACAGAATATTGGCCTCTAATAGGCTGCTAAAGTCTTGTAAAAGTGTTGTACGGGGGCTGGGTGGATGGTAGACCAGAGTGTCATTAAAAGATTGCGATTTGAAAACTGTGATATTAAAGAAGAGGTCCTCGAGTGAGTAGCTGGTAGGGGATCACATCGAACTGCTAAGTTAGATTTATAAATTACTGCTAGGCCACCACCTCTTTTGAGTGGTCTGTCAAGGCGAAAAATATCATAGTCCTTAGGGACAGCTCCAAGACTACCGGAATCGGATGCTAGGTCTGCCCATGTTGCTGTGATAGAAGCTATGGAAAAATCGTGAGATTCCATAAAAAGATGAAAATCTATGCTATGCTTAACCAAGACTAGGTATTTAAAAGCACACAAGTTATGTGAGTATTACAAATGAGATGAGACTACTGGAAAGTTGTGAAGGCATTACTAGAATGGCACCTAGTGTGAGTTGGAGATCCCAGGATGAAACCACAAGTAGAGCAGGTACCATTTAGTTTAAAGGAGGGACTGTCTGTATCTAAGGGCATGGGGGCTTAGCACTTACCAATGGAGCCAAGCGCTAAGAGAGAATTCCTGATAAATGGCCTTGAAGTTGGTTTCAGAGGGCCAGGGGGTCTAATGCTTGGCACGAACAGGCACAGATGGGCTTGCCTTTGGCGCACCAGCGGCGCACCCGCAGCACAGACGCGCTACTGGTGCAGTTAAATGGCTCGTCATAGGAAGGTCTGTCCGTGGGTGTGGCTAGTGCGCACTGCAGCGTGAAGCCGAAAAACAGAGGGGAAAAGAAAAGGCCGAACTAGGGTCTAGCAACCCTTGAGACACGTCTGCAGGCTCCCCTGTGAGACAGTCTCTACTAGTAAAGCAAATTAAACTAAAAGAAAAGTGAGAACGTTAAAAACAATAAAATAAATATAAAAAGGGCTACAGCCCTTCTACCTATGGCGCTGATAGCCAACAAGAACTCACTAACACGGGAGCCAGCACCTCCCATACGATGGCAGAGGAGTCTGCCTACAAGGAACAAAAATCTTGGTGACAGGTCAGTTGCAACTATGAATCAATTTCCACACACGTAGCTGCGCTGCCGCGCTATTGGTGCAGTTAAAGGGCCTGTCATGTGCAGATGGAGTGTCCATGGGTGTTAGCTAGTGTGCACTGCAGCGCGAAGCCGAAAAACAGAGGGGAAAAGAAAAAGCCGAACTGGAGTCTAGCAACCTCTGAGACACATCAGCAGGCTCCCCTGCAAGACGGTCTCTACTAGTAAAGCAAATTAAACTAAAAAGAAAAGTGAGAACGTTAAAAACAATAAAATAAATATAAAAAGGGCAACAGCCCTTCTAACTATGGCACTGATAGCCACCAAGAACTCACCAACGCGGGAGCCAGGCACCTCCCATATGATGGCAGAGGAGTCTGCCTACAAGATCAAAAATATTGTTGACAGGTCAGTTGCAGCTATGAATCAATTTCCTCACACTTTACATAGGTTCCAACCTTCTCCCAGCTTCACCTAAGGGAGAAGTATATTTGTAACATAATTTGTTTTATTATTATTATTATATATATATTTTTATTTGGCATATCTAGCCATAAAAAATAGCACATTACAAGCAATTAAAATATGAGTTTTCCCAACAGTTTGACCATAAAAACAATATAATACACAGTAAAAACCTACTAAAATATACAGTTGGACACCCACCTATATAAAACTCTTAATTCTTCACCAAAGCAGAAAGGGGTCGCTTATACATTAGCTATACATTTATACAGAATCAAGGATAATCCACAGATCATGGGTAAGATCGAATTTCTACCACGTGTTCATTTCAAACTATATTACCATTTCCTTCGATGACTCCTGTATTGCAATTAAAAATCTTCCTATTGCACATGCCACCTTTAAAAATCTCATATTTATCAATAAGCTAAGTGCTTGGTCCCTACTGAAAGTTTTATAGACAATAAAAATAGGTTTTAAATTTTTTTCCGCTCTTCTAAAAACCACAAACAATCCATCAAGATATGTTGACTACTACATTTTACTTGTAGGCCACAGGAGCACAGACCTTGGTCATTCGACATGAAGGATTTTATCTTCCAATTGATGTTACATGGGTTCAGGCCAACCCTAAATTTCAATATTACATTTCTGAGCTTTGGGTTAGGCATAGCTTCTATATAGGGGAAGATATGATCATTGGCCCACCCATTTATCAGAAACCGGGCAGACGATTTGCTCTCCAAGTAACATAAATCTTCTCCTCGGGCCTTCATATTAATAATGGCACGTAACTCCCGCTTAGGGATCTGCTGCCCTGATTTCCATTGGTCTCGCTCTAGAGTAAGTTTAGCACATAACTTGTCTAGTTTATTCCTTGCATGGACCGCCCAGTTAAAATCACTGGTCTCTATTTCTTTCTTACAGAGGTATGCTATTTTGGGAGGGCCTTCTCCATTCATTCTTTTCCAGAAGTTAAATGTCGCTTGCATTCCCCGATAGTTCCAGGCTGTAAGATGACATTCTACTCGCACAGCCTGTAACATAGTTGTTGATGGGAGAGCAAGAAGCTGCTTCACGCATTTCCCCTCCTCTAAGTTCCAATCCGATTTGCCCCCCATGAATAAAACCTTGACACCATACTGAAATTGTGGTCGAACCAATGCATTAAAAGCTGATAGTATTGGTCGCAGCGAGGGGCCTCCATACATCTGTTTAAATTGTTTAAGGCCCCATACTGCAGAAAGGGCCTTCGCTTTTAATGACTGTATGTGGTCCTTCCAATTTAACTTAATATCAAACCACATGCCCAAATATTTATATTTATCCACTTCTTCAATTCTAACATCCCCCAGTTTCCAGTAGAAGGAGCTCTTTCTTTTCCCCAGTACCATTATTTTGGTCTTTTCTAAATTAACCATGAGGCTTTTCTTTTTACAGTATTCATAAAAGGTATCCAGTTTATTTGTAAGCCTAACTCTGTCATGTCTGTTATCACTAAATCATCCGCATATAGCAGACATGATATATGGGTTCCCCCCATCTTAGGGCTTAGACCTCCAGCTTTGCTCAGCGTAGTTGGCAGGTCGGATAGAAACAAAGAAAATAACAAAGGGGCTAAAACACAGCCCTGCCTCAGGCCATTCATTATCTGAATTTTCTTAGATAAAGTTCCAAGGTTGTCCAAAATTACCCTAGCCCAATTCTTTGAATGCATTTCCTGGATTAGTGAAAGTACTGCCTTGTTGATTCCGAGCTTTGCCAGCATACTCCACAGTGTACTACGATCTACCAAATCAAATGCGGCTCGGAAATCAACAAAACAGCAAAACAAGCTGCCGCGCACTTCCATTGCCTTTTTTGCCAATGCCCATAAACTAAGGCAGTGATCAACAGTCGAGTGCCCCTCTTTGAACCCCCCTTGTTCTATTGGTATCAGGTTATGCTGTTCTGACCAGGACTTCACTATCCCTAACAATATTTTAGAAAAGACCTTCTCCCCCACACAGTGGCGGCTGGTGGAATTTGAAAATGGTGGGGGCGTAAGCAGAACGAATCAACGTATGAGCCCGACGGCAATAAGGGGGGTTTGGGGGGGATCTCCCCCCGTGAAGATTTTTTTTTAAAATTGGCATCTTTTTGGGGCGATTTTCAGCACTATTTCTGTGATAAATGGACTAAAAATTCAATTATTCTAGGCATTCATAACAGAAAACTCATACATTATTTCAGAGAATTTCTGGGTTGCCAAGCAAGTCTGACTTCTGAAGAGGGCTAGGGTACTAAGCAAGACTGCTTTGGCTCTACCCTTTCTAATAGAAAACACTAGTTAGCGATGTGAACAAGTTCAATGGACAAATCTGGGGTCTAGGGAGGGTCCCTCTCCTGAGAAAGAAATTTAAAAAAGATTGGCAAATGGTGCATTTTAAAGCAAATGAATCCAGCGATAAAGCAAGGCTTATTAAGCAGTGGGAACGTATAGTCTTGAAATATTAAACACATTAAAAACTGCCCCGTATCTTCTTGCATTAATTTGTTCAACAGTTACTGTAATATGTAAATTGTTCTGCATGACAACTTTAGCCCTTTAAAATGTATGCTTGCCCAGTGTCTTGCACTGCATGCAGCATTAACTTTGGAAAAATATGCTCTAACCAGACTTCGGGAAGCACCAACAGCTGCTGGCTGTAACCAGTCATATAGAAATATTTGCAGACAGGTCTTTAAGTGAGATGAAAAAAGTGGGTGCTCCCTATAAAGGAACATGCCAAATACATTTCTGTGATTCCCACAGTGTGCCATCAGACCGGTATTTTGGTTTCTCTCTGAGATGTAATTTTATCCAGATAAATGGCACAGCAACTGACATACGCCTAAAGCCTTTCACTATGATTGGCTTTGTCACTGGGGTGTTAGCTGTTTAAGATAAATGAGTAACAACAATGATTTCTTATAAATAATTAACATTGAAAATGTTTAAATTCTGAAATAGTGAGTCTGTGAATTAAATAGCATTGAGGCCTGTGGAAGGAGTTTTGGCCTTCAATTATGTGTGCTTTATGTTAGATATGTATCCTCTTTTTCTCTGCATATCTTGTCTATCTGCACATCTTCAACCCCTCTCTTTCCTCTTCAGCATCCTCTTTTCACTCTTCCCCGAATGTCCTTCCTCACGTCACTTCACCGCCCACAACATGCACTGCACTCCCTCAAATATAAGCACTTTAATTTCTCTTACTTTTGCCTTGCAAATATTTTGACATCAGTGTACCCCCTTCACACACATTTCCACAGAATTTCAGTTGCAAATGGAATACACAAATATTGTTCTGTGTGCTCTGCAGAGAGGCCAACCCACTGACAGGCACTTTGTTTGGCTTTATCCTTAGCGCCTGCGTGCTCACTGCTCAATCAAAACCCCTCATAAACACCTGGCATGGCTCAAGCCTCAAAGTATGCACAGAAAAAAATACAGATAAACAACCACATTATAAAATAGCTAACTCGTGGGGAATGCAAGATTAAGTAAACATGTAAAATAAGAGAGGAACTAAATCGCTAAAATGCATTCCCTCGACGTTTTTAACATTCATTGTTTGCAAGTCAATCCATGTTTTTAGCATCAGTGTTAACTTAGGGGCATGTACACAGGGCCAGTTTTAATGCCATACTTCAGAGGACTGGCCACTGTAAGCACATGTTACACAGTAAGCACATATCTCTCGCTTTGGGCCTGACTCGGATATTTGGATCCATTTCACAAGGGAGCAAATGCCGCAGCTCCACTTCTAAAGGAGCGAGCTTCTGTGCCAACACCCAACACACTGCCAACAACCACTGCTTGCACCAGAAACAATCTCTGTGCCAACACACTACCAACAACCACTGACGTGCACAAGCAACCCCCTCCCCCTTTCCTGGCCCCCACTATCAGAGACAGAGCCTCTTGGAGAACCCCTGCGGACTCCTTACTCGCAGCCTCCATCAGTGCTGAAAATTAACCCGAGTTATCCATTTGTAAACTACGCTGACAGGAAAGTTGTGCCTGTGCTGAAACAGTCATTACGCTAAGCTTTATTGCTGTGCTCAGAGTTTACTCGGTGGCAAAGCAAATTTACAGAGTTGTCGGCAAGTGGTGCCAGGATATTGCTGTGTTAACAGCTCCAAAGGCAAGCCATGAATCACAAACGCCGATCTGTGGAAAAAAGAGCTGAACGAAATTCCATTTAAAGTCAGACGCGCCTTTTGAGCTGCTGTAGAAAAGTGCCAAGACAGCCTGCATGATCATGGCAATAAAGGTCTGACTTTTTAGAAACATGAATTACGTGTCTGTTAATCCCCGTGTGTGAGTGTGTGTGGTCCTCCTCCTTCCAGCTGGGTGACGTCAGAAGCATGCTAGGCAGTCAGCAGTGTAAATGGTGCCCCCCTTAAACTCCCTTCAGCTCCCTGGTAAGTCGTACCTTACTGTACATCCCGTGGCATGCATATACAATCCCTGTGCGGCACGAGGTGGGCCGCCCACGACCGGTTGGGCGCTGTGAACAGTTGCATGTGATAAAAACAAAAACAAAGGTTTCACTGAAATAAACAATAATTAAAGTGGAAGTATAGCCTTACATTTTCATTAACGGATTACTACACCTACTCCCGCCCCCAGCCCCTCCAGAGCCTACTAACACATTTATGTTGTTTTAAAAGTTTTGAACTTTGTTCTTAATTTGCTGTAAACCATTGTCTTGAATTCAGAGTTCACTATGTTATGATTTGACAAACTATAGTTTCAAAAAGTATTTTTGGAACTGCGTGTGATTGTGGACACTATTATCACTAAATGCATTGTGTAAAATGTTATATGGTTGGTTACTGGTGTTGTCAATGTAAAGAGTACTTTAGAAGTGACCTACATGGAGAATGTACTTGAGCTAGTCTGCTATTCGTTGATGAGGCCATAGGGGCCATTGCGTAGGTATGACGTCTGATCCTACCCCTACACAGAACACATGATGTTAGTGCTGTGGAATGCGTGTACTGTGCAGATAGATTCCTACACTCTACCTCAGCGGAGCAATAAATACACATAACGCTGTAAATAAATCCTTCTTAGCTAATGGCTGCATTCACAGATAAGGAAGTTGAAAAGCTAGTTACTCCTTCCATTGTTTAAGTGTTAGTTCATGTTGGGTGCAGGAAGCTCCTTTCCACATTGGCAGCGGCACTCTGAGTGATCAGGTGTCTCTGAGAAATTTGCTTCTACTTCTGTGCTTCCTTTAACCAGATGAGTGCATTCTGGGACGAATAGCGAGCGCTGTTGCAGATCATTTAAACCGATTAGTCCAGCAAACGTAAAAAACACGGATTTGTAAACGAAAAGCCAATATCTGGAACAGGTGTGTCCCGGTGGCTTGCAGTCAGTCACATGTTGCTTTAATTCTGAGTTGTTACCGATTACTGATAATATGATCTTTTTAATGACGTACCTAGTGATGTTACAAGCAGAAAGTTAGCTCTAAACTGTTATTCACTATATAAACAGACAGGAATGTGAAGCAACATCGGGATGCGGAGACACAACCGCGGCTTTGGAGTGGCTGGAAGAGCATGCATTAGCAATCGCCTCAGCACTCGAGGCCCCCTGGGGAATGGGCTTTTGGTTCCCAGCCTTTGTGCACCACTGTTACTGGGTCTGGGCGCGCGTTTCCTGCCATTCAATTCCTGAATTAGAAAAGGTGACGCAGGCAAATTCTGTGTTCCATATGGGCAGGCAGAAGGAAGTGGGACAGGTTAACTTACACCATAGATTTTGCTTCGATCGAGCATCGACTGCCGATTGTTTTTCTTAGCTCTTACACGTCCTTCCTTCAGTCGCGGCTCGCAAGGGGGGGGGAGGGTCAAAAATAAAGTAAAAAAAAAAAACTTAAACTTACCTGACCGCCGGGCGGGTCCGCGCCGCCTCTGCTGTCTGCTCCTGGGTCCGGTGCGTTGGCGCCCTCTCGCGTCTTCTGTGTGAGTGGCTGGCAAGTTGGCAAACCCTCTCGCTCTCAGCCAATCCTGGCGCTGCCAGCAGCGCCAGGATTGGCTGAGGGCAGGGATACTCCCTGCCCATTAGGAGACCGGGGGCTGCGCATGAACAACCCTCGGTCTCTTAAGGGGAAGGCTAGTGCGCTTGTTCGGGCTGATCGTAAAAATGATCAGCCCAAAAGCGAACATGCGCACTATTGAGCTGTCACTCAACCGTGAGAGTGCTGCTTCAGCCCCACCCCTTTCAGCGTCGGTGTTCTACTTCTGACGCTAATTCCAATCAGGAGTCCTGATTGCTGCAATTAGCGTCAGAAGTAGAACGATTAGTGGGGCAACGCCCCAACGCCCCCAATGGACGCACCGCCACTGCTCCCACATCCAGTAAGCTTATAAGGCGATAATTCTGGGGCAACGTAGCATCCTCCTTTTTATAAATTGGCCTAACAATTGCCCCCTTCCAACTTTCTGGGAAAATCCCAGCAACAAGAATTTGTTGGAAGGTCGCTTTTAAGAAGCTTGCCCACCAATCAGTACTATTTTTTAAAATAATTGCAGGTAGGTTGTCTGGTCCTGCGGCTTTAGTTAGCTTTAAAGATTGAATCGTTTTTTTTATATTTTGAAAAGAGAAGTGCAGCTTTAATTGTTCTAACTCCTCGGGTCTTAATTCCAGGGTCTTCTTCAAATCTTTGCCCTTATACAAATTACTCAAATGAATAACCCAATCATCTTCGCCCACCAAGTACCGCACTTCCCCTTGTATATTTCCCTCTTTTACCAATTGCCAGAAGAACCTTGTATTATTTGTGTTTATCACTTCTAACATTGTTTGCCAATTTTTGGACTTATATTCTAATTTCCTTTCTCTCGTTTTATTTTTGTATTCCAGTTTCGCCACTCGGAGGCTCTCCATTGTCCCCTTATCTGGTTTTTTCCTTAACTGTCTTTTCCATTTCCGTACCCTCAGTTTCAAATTCCTACACTCATTGTTAAACCAACCATTTATACTTTCTTTTGTCTTATGGGTGGGTCCTACTTTTACTTTTATTTTTAGGCAATTTACCACCTGCTCTATCGTCTGTTCATACCATGTTAAAAAAAATTCTTTTTTGCGGTAAATTACCAACAACCGTATAATCAATAAACAAGTTATTAACCAATTGCAGGCTTTCCTCGGTTATACGGGTGGTTATGCGTCTAGGATGTTCAATCTGTAAGGGGATCACTCTTTCTCTTTCCGACTCCTGTTCCATCTTAATTAGCAATTCTAAAGGGCAATGGTCACTGCCTTCACTCTGCAATACCTCAAATTGTTCAACGTCCTTAAAATGCCATGCATTTATAAAAGCATAATCAATTGGGCAATTCTGATTCCCTATACGAAAGGTCTTCTTTGCTGGACAGTCGGAATTCGTCTGCCCATTGGCACAGAATAATCCTATGGATCCAAGGAACTTTACTAAATATTTGTCTCGTGCGGCGCTACCTACTCCAACAAAATTTGCTTGAGGAATCTGTGAAATGGCTAAAAGCTCCTTAAACAGTTTGTCACTAAGGGACGGATCTAGTTTATGGTTAAAGTCTCCTAAGATCATTATCAAATATGCTGCTTTCGTTATACAAATAGATTCCAAATCTTTCTCTAACAAGCACAGTTGTACATCATAATCTACTATTATTCCTGGCTGAATATATACATTGATCACAATAATTTGTCTTTTTGCCCAAATCCCACTGTAGAGCTCTACCTGACAAGCTAGTAACCACCTACATTTCACTTTTAACTTGGTTATTTTGTTAGGTCTTTTTACTGATACCAGTGTAATTAAGCCCCCCGAAGGTCGGCCTAAGTTCATTCGTACTGCCTCGTTGGTTACCATAAAAGAAACCATCTATTGGATCGGGTACCTCACACAACCAGGACTCCTGCAGACACAAGATGTCATAATTACCCAGCATTTCTCTAAAAGTGTCTTGTGCTAGCTGTCTCTTATAGCCCCCAATATTCCAAGACAGTGTCCGTAGGCTGTGCGAGTACCCTAAGTCCTAGTCCAATTCACTCAACACATCGGTCATATTGCCCTCCCAACTATTTGGGGATTTGGCTAGGAGGTCAAATCGATTACTCAACATTGGCTCATATGCGGGATTTGCTATTATGACTTTTAGCCCTCCTTGATCTTTATCTGTGCAAATTCTTCTATATTGGGCACCTAATGCATCATACTGTATTTGCTCCGGGCATAGCCCTGCATGGTAAATAAGGGTCCCATAGCTCCCAGAATTATTCCCTTCTTTCCCAAGTTCATTGACATGCACAAGTCTTATTCCCTCCTTTTCCAGGTCTCTCTCTGCCTTTACCACCGACTGTTTTACAAATTCAGAGTAGAAAAGCACCTTTGTTACCTCGTTTCCTTCTAAATTTGTTACAAAGCCTATTTGCCTTATATCTTCAGATGTGACCTCCCCCAATGTAGGGCATTTAACCAGTATTTGCAATAGGTTTGCACGATTTAGGGGTTTTATTTTCCTTTGCCGCTTTTTCCCCACCGTTTGTCCCCATGGTTCCATAAATACCCATAGGTCCTCACTGTTATCATACATCCTAGCGCATCTCCTAACTATAGGAGTAGGCTCAGGCTGTGGGCCGGCTCTTATCCATCCTGTTCGATCTAAAGGGGGCTCTCCCCTTATTCTTATGCCCGCTGGTTCACCCCCCACCCTGCTCCCCGTTCTTTCTATTTTCTTCTGTATTGCAAGACCTTGGGTTTGCATGCTTCCACACAGGGTATTCATCCTCTTTGCTGTACTTATAACTTTTCTATTCTGATTCTTCCCTGATCCCTTTTTATTTGTGATCTCATCTATCAGTGGTCTCTCTTGCCCTAATATTACTACACCCTGTTTTTACTCTGGCTTTGATGTACCTCCCTTGTCTTTTCCAGCATTTTCTGCGACTTATTTCTGATCTTTCTGCTCTTATGCTCGGGTCTATACCTTTTAGATCTCTTATATGCCCTCCTCTTTATTACCAGCATAGGGCACTTTGAGATATATACTGTCGGGGGGTTTTCAATCTGTATAGCTTCGTTCACCTGTGTAGCTTTGTTCTCATCGGTACATAAAGGTACATATACCTCCTGCTCCCTTGTCTCCACTACTGGGCGTACTATATTTGGCATGCAATTATTAATTTGTTTTAACTCCTCTGCAATCTGTTGTAATTGAGCTTTATGGGTTTTCCCTTGTCCATTATTCTCAACTAAGGCTTCTAATATTGCTTGGAGAGTTTTTTGCATTAAAAACATCACCTCTAGGGGGCGTGGCTTGGCGAGCCAAGATGGTGGACGCACTTTAAGAGTGCTCTCGGACCCCTCCGCCATCCGCCCGTAATCCTGCCCTTACCCGAGCCATCTGGGTCTGTTTGCTGCAATCCACTTACCGCTGCATCTCCGGCGATACCGTGGATGTCCAGAACCTCAGGTTTAGGTGCCCCGCTGCGGAGATCTGGCTGGCCGTGCCTCGTGGCCAAGATGGCGACTTCGTCCTCTTGATTGCAGCCTGGGCAGAAACTGGGGTGCTCCGCCCGGCTTCACATCGGATGCTGCGGTGCCCGGGGGAGTCCGCTGACCTGGGGAGGCGTTCGCACCCTCCCCCTTGCCTCTTGGGTTCCCGGCCATCGCAGTGAGGGGCGGACCTGCTGTGAGGTGATCCGGCGGCCTGTTCCGTGGACAGAGCTCCCCGCCTGTTTTTTCGGCCTTCATCCTGCGGCCTGGCTGCGGCTTCGGCTGTCGTCTCGCACAGCGGAGGGGGCTGGGGGAGGGCGATCGCTGCCTCATCAGCATCGGGCGGCCTTGAAGACCCTGTGGCCTGGCCCGCGACAGTGCTTATAGCCTGCGCCCTCGCCCCGCTGGTCCCCCTGTCGGGGCTGGGGGGTGCGGGCCCGGTCTGTCTTGGGGCCGCGGCCTTCTCTTTGGTCGCATTCCGGTTTGTGCCTTGCTTGCTCCCCCCCCTTCAGCTGCCGCATCGGGCAGCGGGGAGACTGGTAGGCGGTGCTTACTCCCCCCTGGGCGACGAGCGGCCCGTGATCGGCAGGGGGCCTGATTCCCAGATGTAGTGGATGGGGCCTCCCGGCTGAGGACTTGCCTCGGGGGTTGCCGGCCTGTGGGGATTTCTGTTTCTCTCCTCCCGCCTCCTTGCTCCTTTGGCAGCCTGCCCTCTGGCCTAGTCCGCGCTTCTGGCCTGACCTCGCCTGGCGGCGCGGCCGCGAGATCGGCTGCCATACCGGGCAGCAAGGTCCGACGCACAGCGGCTGCCACCTACGCGAGGATCTGCGGGTGGGTGGGCCCCCGGCGGCCTGGCCTGATGTGACTGGCACTGCGAGTCTTCGCCAATGGTGCGGCTTGCCAGGAGCGGCGGCCCTGGGGCCTGGATCAGCGTTGCCTGCGCCGTGGGCCATCATCGGCGGTGCAGGTGGCGGGAGGCGGTGATCTCCTGTTGCCTCCGAGGCCTGGACTGTTCTCGCCGGTGCCGCGGGTCCCCATCGGGATGCGGCCTGCTGGGGCGGCGCTCCCCTGTTGAGGCTGGTCTGGAGGCGCCGCGGACCTACGCCTGCTGAGCGGATCGCTGGAGGTGGTGTCTCCCTGTTGCCCCCCGGGACCCAGATGGATACCACCAGCGCTGTGGACCCCCACCAGCTGTGTGGCCCACTGGGGGAAGAGGTTTCTTGTCACCTACGAGGCCCAAGAAGGTAAGGAGTGGGGGTGCTGTGGCATCTGGTTCTCAGGTGGGGACTCGGCCGTCGGTCGGGCGGCAGGCGGGGTGAGGGGGGGCCCCCTGGTTGGCACGGCTCCTCTTCCCCTCCCCCCACCTCCACCCCCACTCCCGCCTCGCCTCCTGGGACCTGCGGCTGAGGTGAGCCATCCCCTCCTGAGTGGTGGTGTGACGGCGCGACCTGCTGGGATTCCCCTCTCTGGCCCGGGGTGTGGGCAGGAGTGCTTCGGCCGCCGTTTCGGGTGGCGGTGATCTTCTGAGGGGTATACCTGAACCTGACTTGGAGATCCAGTGGCCCCCTGGGGGGTTACTGTGGTGGCTTCGCGAGGCTGGACTTAAGTGGCCCTCTAATCCTCTCCTTGGGCCTGTCCTGGGTCATCGGTCACTAATAAATCCCGGGGGACATCTGCCCACATCGACCCTCCAGTCTGACACGCTGCTGCCCCCGGACCTCTATGACCAATCGGGGTGGACACCCCGGTGGAGCGCTCCGTGGCCCTGGCGGAAGGGGTCCCGCATACGGCCCTGGATCAAGACCCTTCTCCTTCTTTCTCCCTCTCCGTTGGCCTCACACTTTGGGAGGCAGGTTGGTCCGCGCCAAGTCTACGCGCCGGCTGCTGGCACCTGCCGACCCCTGGTCCGCCTGAGTTACTTTGTCAACTTCCCACTGTGGGGTCCAGTTGTGGAGACTTTGGGAACCCGAGACTCCCCGGGGTCCACCATGGGCAGAACGGATAGGTCGGCAAAGGCTCCTGCCACACAGACGAAAATGGACCGCTTCACCACCTCGGATGTGGGGGCAACTGGGGGTGTGGCTGAACGGGAAGCCCCTCCGTCCACGGATTTGGCCGCCATCCTGCAGGCCATCCATGCATCCCAGACCTCGGTGGAGGGCAAGATCGCAGAAGTGCGAGTAGATATGACTCTCATCCGGCAGGACCTCCGCAACACAACTGCCCGGATTAAAGAGATTGAAACCCGGATCTCCACGGTAGAGGATGACGTCTGGCAACTTAAGGGGCAGGTGGCCCGTCTTCAGTCGCACACTCAGGAGTTGCATCGTCGGGCGGAGGACGCCGAAAACAGGTCCCGATGCAACAACCTCCGCTTGGTGGGCTTCCCGGAGGGGGTGGAACAGGGCCGCGCGGTAGACTTTCTAGAGAAGTGGCTGAAGTCTTGGGTCCCGGGGGGATCTCTCTCTCCTTGGTTCGCGATTGAGCGGGCCCATCGGTCCTTGGCCCCCAAGCCGGCGCCGGGTGCACCTCCCGGCCCGATCATCATGCGGATCCTTAACTTCAAAGACCGCGACGCCATCCTGTCTGTGGCCCGCAAGCAGCAGCGGCTCCATCATGAAAACTCTGCCATCATGATCTTCCCAGATTACACCTGCGAGGTCCAGGGCCAGCGTCGCTCTTATGGGGAGGTCAAGCAAAAGTTGAGGGCACTTAATATTCAGTATCGGCTCCTCTTCCCGGCTCGCCTGCGAGTGGTGTTCGCAAACAAGACATTGTTCTTCGACAACCCGACGGAGGCCTGGGCATGGGCAACGGAGGAGCGCCCTCTGCGGGCTGAGGACCGAACCCTGGGCCTGGGGGGAGCGGAGGGCGGACTTGGCCATCTCTCTCCCTTTGCTCCTCAGCCTCAACGTAATCGATCCCGCAGGCGCCATGGGCGGAGAAGGGCCCGCTCGGATTCCCCGCCGGGCCGCTCGCAGCAGTCAGTCTTGCTCGCCGGGGGTCCCTCGACTGGGAGGCGCTCGGGCTCCTCCGATCGCCTGGATGGCGGAGGTGCTTCGCCCCGGTCCTCTGTGATTGACCTTCCGGACACAGACCTATCAAGTAGCCCGAGGCTCCTGAAGGACCCTGCTTGAGCCGGTCTCTGCCTGCCGGGCCTGGCTCCGCAGCCGGAGACGGCGCTCTAGCTCAGAACATCTCTTACTTTCCCGATGGACTCATATACACGCATCCGAACACGAGGAGGGGTCCTCCATGCTTCCCCATTCCCAAGCGTTTTAGTTTGGTTGTTTACGCATTGTAATTTGGTATTGTTCACTAGGGGGGTCGACAGATGCTTCCGTTCCTGAAGTGTAGGGTGGGGGGAGGTTTGGGAAGGTTTTTTCCCTATGTTGTTATTTTTGTTGTGGTTTTTTGTTTCAGCTATCACGGAATGACACAAGCTACTTTTCTTAGGGTAAGACATGCCCTTATAGCAAGCGAATGCACACATCATTGCGGGTTCCCACGCGCATCTACATACCCCTATCGGACTACACGTCCTAGACCAGGTAACACCTACCATGACCGCTAATACTGCGCCTAGGGTGTCTCTCCACGTGCTGTCGCGGAACGTCAACGGCTTGCTGGACCGGCACAAACGCACGGCGGTTCTACGATATGCACAGCGTCTCCACATAGATATTCTGCTGCTCCAGGAAACGCACCTCCTGGGTAATTGCTGCCCCTTCTTGGCTCGCTATGGATACGATAGAGTATGGCACTCCGGCTTCTCCAGGGGCTCACGAGGGGTGGCCATCCTTCTGAGGCGCACCCTGCCCTTCATCCTTTCCCAAGTGATTCACGATCCCCAAGGGTCGTCTGTGACAGTTAGTAGGTCGCTGGCTGGCTCCCCTCTCACTATCATGTCTGTATACGCCCCCCCCGATGCTCACGTCCACACTCACGCATACTGCTGCCCTGCTGAATAATATGCCCATGGGCAACACGGTTGTGGCGGGTGACTCTAATGCAGTTTTAGCACCGGCCCTTGACACAACGGGTCCTCCCTCCGCTGCCCGAACGGCGCGCGCGAAACAGCTGAAGAACTGGTTTGAATCCCTGGGACTCTGCGATGCGTGACGCACATGGCACCCCCACACCACTCAATTCACACATACCTCTGCGGCCCACCACACACAGGCGCGCATAGATGCGATCTTTGTTCCCGCGCCTGACTGTTTTCAGATTGTGGATGTCCGCATTCTGCCTAGAGGCATTTCCGACCACTCTCCAATACTCAGCACAGGGGCTCCCCCTCCTTCGGCAAGCCAAACATGGAGGATGAACGCCTGGTTTCTCCAAGATAAAGTCTTTAAAAAAGTGGTGGGGAATGAGCTTCAACAATACTTTGCTATTAATGGTGGTTCTGTAGCCTCCCCGGGTACCCTATTGGAGGCAGGGAAGGTGACCATATGGGGCGTCGCTAAAGGTCAGCTTAAGATCCAGCGACAAGCGCAACTGCGTGAGATCTCCTCCAAGGAAGCGCAGGCGCTCCGCTTGGAGCAGCTACTAGCCACTTCAGATGATGCCGCCCAGGCCCGACAACTTGCCCACCTTCAGGATGATATTAGACAACTATCCCTGGATGCTGCTAAGCTCCTTTGGAGGTCTTCGGTGGCGAGGATTTATGGCTGGGGGGACAAGAATGGCACGATCCTGCATAGGCTGGCCACATACCCTAGGGCGAACCGTATTATCCCGGAGGTGGTTGACGGGGCTGGAGCGGTGCACCGTGCCCCTATGGCGATGGCTAACACCTTCGCTGCCTACTACCGGAGACTATACATGGCGCACACCCCCGGGCTGTCACTCTCAACCCTCCTTGAACGGGGTGGGGTGCGTCTCCCTAGGTTGGAAATGGCCGCTCAGAAGGACCTGGATCGCCCCATTTCACGGAAAGAGATCGAAGAAGCGCTTACCCTCACCGCCTCTGGTAAGACCCCGGGCCCCGATGGCCTTCCTCAGGAGTACTATGTGGCGTACCGAGACACTCTAATGCCCCACCTGGCCAGCTTATTTCATGAAGCTGTAGAGAAAGGTTCCTTCCCACCGGAAACGGATATCGCCACCATTGTGGTTCTCCCGAAATCCCAGCCTCCCTCCCGTGGATGTGCGGACTATCGTCCCATCTCCCTCCTCAATACCGAAATTAAGCTGTATGCCACCCTTCTGGCTCAGCGATTGAAACCCTACTTAACCCTGCTGGTCCACCCAGACCAGTGTGGGTTCATGCCTCAGCGTGGGACTCGCCACTGCCTCCGGAGGCTGCAGCTGGCTCTAGCCCACCGGCACTTGCTTACCCCATACTTAGCACTCCTGTCTGTGGACTTCGAAAAAGCATTTGATTCGGTGGACTGGACATATTTGCAGGACGTGCTGGCCGAGATGGGGTTTGGGCCCCAATTCAGATCTCTGGTTCGTGTCCTTTACGCCCACCCGAGAGCCCGAGTGCTGGTCAACAGGGTGCTATCAGAGGCCTTTCCCATTGCTAGGGGCACTAGGCAGGGGTGCCCCCTCTCCCCATTGTTATTCGCCCTGGCGATGGAGCCCTTGGCTTCCCTAATGCGGGCTGAGGACCGCATCCGTGGCTGGGAGTGGCCTAATACCGAAACGGACAAGATCGCACTATACGCGGACGACATCCTGGTCTTCCTGGCGGAACCAGCCTCCTCCGGGCCATTCTGCCTCCAGATCTTACATTCCTTTGAGCAGGCCTCCGGTCTGCGGCTAAACCCTGGGAAATCTGTTCTGGTCCCCCTGCATCTCTCTAGGGAATGCTTCGAGTAGCAATCCACCATACCACTTCGGCGACAATCCTTTAAATATTTGGGGATATGGATTACCCTCCTTCCCGAACTGGGCTGGTCACTCAATGTAGCCCCGCTGGTTAAGAAGGCCAAGGAAGACCTCCATAAATGGAAAGCGCTGCCTTTGAACCCCCTGGGGAGGGTGGCACTGTTTAAAATGATGATCCTCCCCAGATTTCTTTATGTTCTCCAAAATACTCCCTTCTGCTTTCCCAGGTCTTGGTTCCGGGAACTGGACAGTTTGACTACCAAGTTTCTCTGGAGCGGAGGGAGGGCGCGCCTGGCTCTGTCTGCATGCCGGATTCCCTCCTTCGATGGGGGTATGGGGATGACTCATTTATACCTTTATTTTCTGGCTGTGCGTCTTCTGGTGGTCCACGACTGGTTCAATGGGGGCTGGTCTGACCCGGCCTATAGGCTTGAGTTGAGCGAACTAGGTCTAACTAAAATCCAGGCCTTGTTGTACGGGGGGCCCATTCCGTCCAGATTGCCTGAGGTGACACGCTCCGTGTTATTGGCCTGGCGGGCCTCGTTGCGTCATACCGGATGGACGTGTAAGTTGACCCAGTGTACACCCCTCTGGTATGGGGCTTGGCTCCGGGAGGTTAGCGGTCTACGGGGATTTACAACTTTGGACCTCATTGGCATCTCTCAGTTAGGGGATGTATGGGCTAAAGGCCATGTGCTTTCCTTCCAAGAGCTCCAAACCCGATACTCCTTACATTCGTCCCAATTTTATAAATATCTGCAGATGAGACACGCCCTTCATATGCACATCCTTGACGATACGAGGCTCCCCGAATATAGCCCCACTGAGGCCCAGACAATGATGGGAGACTTAGGTAAAGGGGGCATCTCCCGCATTTATCGCACTTTAGTTAACAACACCCCCACCTCCCTAGATAAGTTGAGGGAACAGTGGGTGGAGTGGGTGGGCCCCCTCGATGAAATGGATTGGCGCGATGCTCTTATGGCCCCCAGGACAGTCACCATCTCTGCCAAACTTAGCCTGATTCAGCTCTACTACCTACATGCTGCGTATCTCACTCCCCTGCGCCTTTTCCGAGCGGGCTTGCGCCCGGATGCGGCATGTGCGAGATGTGCTCACGCCCCGGCTGACTTCCTCCACATGGTTTGGTCGTGCCCCCGTTTGGAGCACTTCTGGAGGTCTATCGAGGTGGAACTTACAGAGGTATTGGGTTGGGAGGTTCCGCATGCGCCATGTCATTCACTACTGGGGATCATGGATGGGTCCAGAAATGAAAAGTTATTTTTTAACACAGCTATGATTGTGGCCAAGCGGGACATAGCGGCGGCTTGGAAAAGCCCTGATCCACCTGACCTGGGGAGGTGGCGTAGGGGGGTGGACTGGTGCGCGACACAGGAAAAAGCCCTTTACATGGCCAAGGGGTGCGGCAAAAAGTATCGTAGAGTGTGGGGGAAGTGGTTAGGTAATGTGGAGGGTTTTGAGTAACCAGATTCCATACCTTCTCTGTGTAAGTCTTTTGGGGTTCGTGACTGTGGGATGCATTGCTTACAGGAATGTATTTGACTCAATGATTTCCGTGTATTTGCTGATTTGTTTCACAGGTTTGAAAACAATAAAATTTGATTATCAAAATAAAAAAACATCACCTCTAATAATGATGATTCCGAAGACGCTATCATGTCGAGTGCCAAGGATGATTGTAAAGTATCTGGGGAGATAAAGCTTTGCTGGGGAGTTACGATTCCCTTCTTCTCCTGACTATTAACTACCTGTTGTGGTACTTTATCTACTCTAGGGCTATCCCTTTCCCTTCAACTACAGGAGAGACGGGGCGATGATGATAATCTGGGTTCCAGCCCAAACATTTCCCCTTCATTTATCCCCCCTTGGTCCAAATCTAGTGGACGTAAAGAGTCATTTGTTACACCCATTGTTACACCCATTGTAGTTCTTTGGCTACTCATACTGTCTCTATCTTGAGTTCCCCCCAACTGCGGGGAATATTCACATACATCAAGATTCCTTTTAAAATATTTCCCCACAAATTTTTTTATAGATTGCCCTAGAGAAGTCCCGCTCACTTCTTCTACTGGGAGTAGCGGAATATCATGTCTATTTGATGTCGACGTTTCATCCAAAGGGTCCATACTGATGCTCTCCAATGCCTTTTGTTGCTGGCCCTTTTTACCCTTTCTTGGTGCAACAGCTTTCGGAACCTTTTTGACCCCACGAAGTTTCACTTTTGGGGGCATTTCCCTTAAATCCTATGCTTTTAGTTCTCCGCAATCGCTTCCTTCGCTGCCTTGGTGACGTTATCCTCAGAGTCCACAAGGACCTTAAAGGTTGCTGGACCTGTGATGAATATACCAAATTTGCTCCTAGCACTTTCTAGGCTCCTTTTACTGTACAAGCCTTCTCCCCTTATTTGCTCTAAATATGTCAAACAGCTGGGAGAGGCTGCGCACGCCAAAGCACCCCACAAACCGCACCCAGATCTAACTGAGCCGACTCCTCGAGGGCCTGGCAACGCTCCACTAAGGGGCACTACACCCTCCTCCCTCAGACTCTTGCTTTCTTCACCAGCTGTCCACGAGACGAATTAAAGCGGTAAAGAGCGGATAAAAACGAGCTCTAAGAGATGATAGTCACTCTTGCTATTTTGCTGTTGTTCGCCGCTTTCCCGCTATAATGTAAAGTCTGCCAGTTACAGGGACTCACCAGAACAATGCTCTACAGTGTGGTCCTCCCCCGTGCTGATCTTAAGTTGGTCCAAGTACAGACGCTGGTCCAGGTGCAGGCGCAGGCACTTAAAGTATTAGGGCATCATAATGCATCCCTGCGCCCGCTCTATGGGGAAGTCCCCACTCTATGGGGAGCAAAAATACTTTATCCCCCGTCCGACCACCGCTGAAGGTCGACTGGGGGTCAGGAGTACGGAACAGCAGCTCGGCGTCTCCCTCGGCGTCTCCCACGTTCACTTCGGTATACCACCCTGGCCGCAGATTTCAGCCTTCTGCCTGGATTCTGCCTGGATGGGCACGGAGTTAATTGTCACCCGGTAAGCGCACCTAAGGCAGCACACCGGACTCTTCGTTATAATTTAGTTTTTATTGGCCTGGCAGATTTACGGCAGGTTTTGGGTCCGGGCATACAGCTTACAGCCTGCTGCGATCCTCAGACGCGGACCTCGGACGCCGAACCCACTCCCGCCGAACTCGCTCCCGCTCCACGGCTGTCTCCGCCTTCGTGCTCAGGTGTGCTCAGGTGTGCCTCGTCAGCAAGGTGCATAGAAAACTCATCTGTCAACTGGCTCTATCCACCTGTCAGGAGCATGGAGAAAGTGCTATAGCAGACAGAGAGAGCGTAACAAAAATGTTATGCACTGGCCTGCAGGAGCACATTACTGGCAGTGAATACTACGAGTCTCACTAAACCAGTCCCTACGAGGAATTGGGTTTCTGCATGCAGCAGGCTCCCCTGCAAGACGGTCTCTACTAGTAAAGCAAATTAAACTAAAAAGAAAAGTGAGAACGTTAAAAACAATAAAATAAATATAAAAAGGGCAACAGCCCTTCTAACTATGGCATTGATAGCCACCAAGAACTCACCAACACGGGAGCCAGGCACCTCCCATACGATGGCAGAGGAGTCTGCCTACAAGATCAAAAATATTGTTGACAGGTCAGTTGCAGCTATGAATCAATTTCCTCACACTTTGCACAGGTTCCAACCTTCTCCCAGCTTCACCTAAGGGAGAAGTATTTTTGTAACATAATTTGTTTTGCAAGAGCAACCTCCAGTTAAAAGTCTGAAATTTTCTCCTGTACTCTTACATTTCATGAAGATTTTCTCCCATTGCTACACAGATGTGTGTGTGTAAATCTCATGTGAAAAATAAAATCCCAGTAGGGCCTGTCCCCCTACAAAGTTTGACAAAATGAGTTAGGTAACAATAGCACATATTATTTTAGAATTATTAAGGGAACAATGAGTCAGTATGCTTTCTTTGCCTTGCAGATGTGTTTTCATTTCCAACTTGGGGCCATCGTCTAGCCTCCCAAATTTGATGCCTCATGCAGTCGAGATGCAGAATCTGCTCTGTCAGGACCTGGTAATGAATGTTTACCGGGATGGACATTGGGGATCCTTCCGGCACATCTTGCTGCTGCAAGGTAATCTTTTCTAGCACTGTTGTAAAGGGTTAAAGAGTTCCTTTACTGACATTATTACATAGGCATACATGTCTGCTCTTGAACTACACTGCCCTGTGTGTCTGGACTTGCACCACCCATTCTAGAATTATGAATTTCCCCTTTCCTTTTACTCTTGAAATGCTATCTCAAAACAACCTCATACTGTATGTCCCTCATTCATCCTTGAACTGCCCTGGCCAATTACTTCTTTGCTCTTTGAATTGCCTTGAACCATGGCCTTTAATTGTCCCATCATATGACATGTTCAGACTGGAGAATCCCATCACAGGACGTGCATAGGTTCTCCCTTAATTTCACTGTAATATTTCTATTTTACAGGTCACCCTGAAGAAGAAACAGACTGTGCATTTGTGAATGTTCTGACCAGGGGAGACCTCTCATCCCTGCGATGGATAACCTCCCCTCTGCGGCACTTTAAGGTGATGAACCCCAATGTACAGCTCTGCAGAGTCTACTATGCCTCGCTGAATTTCCGTGACATTATGCTAGCAACGGGGAAGCTCCCACCTGATGCCATCCCAGGTAAGCCTCCATCATAGGCACACTACAATCCATATGATCCTAAAGGCCTGATATATAGTTTGGTAGGTGGTACTCCATCTATGAGGGTGGAGGAGGGCATTCCTTAAATTTGCTACACTGGTGGACTACCATCTGCCAAATTTAGATATCACTGCAGCCACAGCAGCGATCTTTGCACCTTGATAGGACCTGCCGTCATAAAATTAGAGTTTGTTATTGAAAAACATGGGCGCAGGGGTCATTATTTTTTTTTTTTTTGCCAGGTTTTACATGAGTGTAAGAAACAGAAAAATAAGGGCAGGGGCGTTATGCCTCTGCTCTGATGCCCCTTTACTCTGTTGGGCCTTGAGGAGAAGCTTTCCATCAGCTGATCCAGAAAGGGCTCCGTCAATGGAAAGCTGGCAGTCCTTTTGACCCTAAATAGGGTGGGCAGGCCATCAGTTTGGTAGAGATATTGTACTCCAGCATATTTGTGACTGAGTACCCTGTCCACTAAACTCTAAATCTGCCTCTTATTCCTAAATGAGCTTCCATACTACGTGAGGTTGTTCGCACTAGCTCAGTCTTTATCACAAGTGAAACTCCATCCTAAAAATGTTTAAAATCATAGAGTTAGAAAAATTAAATTCTGTTTTTGGGCAATTTAGCTTCATGTATTAATTGAACATCAGACAGTGGCTTTATATGTTTTTAGGTGGGGCACATCTTGCATCCAAAATGGCCTCAAATAATGCTGCGTATTGCCATCATAGGAGGATGCTGAGGACCTTCTTGAAAACGAGATCACCCAGCTAGCCCATGTTCATGTGAAAGTGTACTGGAGATAATATTGCTTCATGGGGTGCTCATCTTTAATACTCTGTCTTGTTTTGGGTCAATTTCTGGAGACCATCTCTGGACTATTGTGCCCACTTTTAGAGGTCACAGTTCGAGATGCATAAATTCATATGAACTTAACTGAGCTAGTATCTTAATTCTTATGAAGCAAGACCTAAAATAATGTTTATTTGTTTAACCTAGAGAAAGTAGAAAAAGAGACAGAATAAGACTTTTAAATTTGTTTCTTTGATGAAAGATTCTAGAGCACGGATATTAGACTTTGAGGTTTAGCCTTTGTCGAAATAAGGAAACCGCTTTTATTTGAAAGTTAGGGAATTCATGGAATGGATTGCTAGCTGAACTTATGTGGTCAAATCTAATAATAGAATTTAAGGATACCTGAAACAAACAGAGTGAACGTTAAGCTGGAGATCAAGGTAACTGAACCGCTACATTAAAAGAAAACAAAAATGTCCCCTGCATTTAAGTAACGGTATCAACTGCTGTTCTGTACTGTTTCTAAGTCCTAAGACATTTGTACAAATACAAATATTTTGTTTTTCTTAGGTGACTTAGCTTTGCAGCAGTGCATGCTGGGAATGGAGTTCTCAGGCCTTGACCCAGCTGGCAAGAGGGTTATGGGATTGCTTCCTGCAAAAGGTCTAGCAACAATGGTGGATGCAGACCAGAGGTTCCTGTGGGATGTCCCAGAGAATTGGTGAGTGTGGGTCACGTTTTGTAATGAAGATTTTCATCAAGCCTACGCAGAAAAGTAACATCTGGAAAACAACTAGAACAAGAGGTTGTAAACAAACAGGGATAGACATGGGTGGAAGGGAGGACAACCAGCAAACTTCACAGAGGTCTGGACCACACAGGAAGATATGATGTTGTGGATTGGACATGTGCTGATAAGTCGAGATCTTGGTCTTCAAATATGTGGTGAAGTCACATTTTTTCACAAAAGCTGTTTAGGGACACATTTAATTTGTGGTGGCTTGTCAAAGGCATCGTAGGGAGAATAAGCCATTATTTCTGCTTCAATAAATCAGAAACCAGTAGTGCTGCACTGGAAACCTGATTAACTCCAGTCAACAGACTTGGAAACCCAGGAAGGAAGTGCTAAGTTTATCCATTTAAATTGATTTTCTTCTCTGAACAATACCAGGGTGAATTGTGATTGGCCAATCTCCCATGAGATGGCAAGATGAGTGTGATCTACAATAAAAGAGTCAAACCAGGAGAGCATTGATCCAGCAAAGGACATTTACTGACCTAAGATGTTTGTCAGAGGATTTGGTGGTCCATGGTGCAGGGAGATCTTGAAGACCAAGCAGGGACTGCTCAGTTCTATCAGTTACAGAGATAAGATTTCCATTGTCACAACACATAGTTGTAATATAGTAATAATAATAATTCCAGATTTGTAAAGTGCAAACTTATCACCCCTAAGGCTATCCAGGCACTAAGAAGCCGTCGGGGAGATTATGTGATCTATTGCCCAGAGTCGCACAATGCTGAGCTGCCGCCAGCGATTGAACCGTGAGCCTCGTGCTCCAGAGTCAGCCACTCTGGCCGCTGCTCCACACCTCTCCCACATAATATATACTGCAGCCTGCCCTAAGAGCTGATTGAAAATCAATACAAAGTTTCCATCCAAGGCTAAATGTGCAAGCTGGATGACAGCACATATAACTGTCAATCCCCTTCCTCAGAAAGCAAGGGATCATGATTGGATTTAGTGTTTCAAGTGCTGTGACGTCAAAGGTGAATCTCTTAATCACTTCGAGACTTGCATTGGTGTGTCCAAAAATGGTGTTCTCAAAGCACTCTTGTGATGTGGATGTCTATTATAGCCACTGAACACATATGTTATGGCAAGTGGCCCAGATATGCTTGCTCAAGTTCAGTACAACTTTGGGAAAAGTGCTTGGTACAGGAGTGTACCAACACCCCAGCAGTAAAAGGGTTAATGAAGAGTGGGATTGACCTCACTTGTAATGACCTGACATAGCTGCATTCAAGAAGTGACAGCCAGTGTTTAATAAAGGGACAGTTAGTGTTAGGGGCGAGACCAGTAGGTTTGGGATTGAAAACTGCACATATATATAAGTAGAGTCCCAAGTACATCACTACCTGCTTGTAAACTCTTGGAGATGGTAAAGAGGATGAGCTGCAGCATCTCTGAAGTAAGCTCACAGAAAGACTCTGCTGTGCACATGACTGAAGAAAAACTGCTTAGGGTTTGGGCCCTGCAGGACAGAGAGATAGGCCACAGCTGACTTGTATTACTAGAGTATGCTGCTCTGGCTCCAAAGCTATATCTTAAAGACGCTTTATTTCACAGCACAGTAGTGAAGCATCCAGAATAGCATTATGAAAGGAATCATTTATTATTCAATCAGACAATTATTTCAAGTTCAAATAGCTTAATTGCACCTCTCGGGACTTCATCTTTATGAAATGTTTAAAGCTCCAGTCCTATGGGTTTTGGTTTGCCCTATGATTAAAAAGAAGACCGCTACTTGTATCTTGTGATCTCTTTGGATCTTAGATCAGAACCATTTCCTTTCTTCTTTCAGTCATTGAGCCTGCTAGAAAAGAGGATGCTGGAGACCATGCACCTTACTAAATTCAAGTAAAAAGTGAATGAGTGAAAGGCACCCAAATGGGGCTTATCAGGGTACCAGTGTCCTCAATGGGGTCTCTTCTGCTTAGAGCTGGGGTTCTGTCACCAGGAATTTGTCATTGGTTGAGGGCTGGTGGAGCCTGCATCAATTTCTGTGGGCATCCTCCCTGAGAACCAGTCTCCTGGTAATCGATTCATCGTTTTCTCATGTTAGCCTTTTTCAATTCTACCATTAGTAAATACCAATACAACAATTTCTCTAATATGCACAGCAAAATTGCCCTTTCCATAACTGGAATGCTTTTTTGATCCCTATTTGCAGGTCCTTGGAAGATGCTGCAACTGTGCCTGTAGTGTATGCCACTGCTTACTATGCCCTGGTGGTCCGTGGCCGCCTGAAGAAGGGTGAGAGTGTGCTCATCCACTCTGGTTCTGGTGGTGTGGGTCAGGCTGCTATTGCCATTGCCCTGAGATTTGGTTGCCGTGTTTTCACAACTGTAGGTAAGTTATGAAGGTGCCTATTCTGTTAACAGATACCACCCACCTATGTATGTCCCATCCATTGCCTCAGCTTGATCACAAGCTTCCCTCAACCTGCGCTCTCTGGTTCCACCTTTATATACAGAGTAAAATGTACTGCCTATCCTTGGCTCTCTTTCCTCTAACCCGTCATGGCTTCGCCTGTCTCTTCACAGACACACAGCTTAGCCCATTAGTATCGTTTGTGCCTGAAAATCACTGATAGACCAGCCTGTGTCTCCAGACTAAGGGCATACAACCACATTTATCATTTAATCTATGCACATATATCACCCCAATCTTGCCCGTGTCTGTCCTTCAAGCCGAGTTTTTCACCTTGGCATGGAATGCTCTCTTCCCATTCTAAACTGGGCAAGCCTTTCCTTGTCACTCTAACTGCAGGGTGTGCCATTTCCTCATAGGGCTGACACTTAGATTCATGGTTGCTTCTACTCTTGGAGTCATGGTCCATTACTGCCTGATCTATTCTAATCTTGAATTATCCCTGTAGGTTCTTTGGAAAAGAGGGAGTATCTGCAGGCCAGGTTCCCCCAGCTAGATGAAAGCTGCTTCGCCAACTCCCGAAATACATCTTTTGAGCACCATGTTCTAAAAGCAACGAATGGTAAAGGTGAGCATGAGGGAACGGCATAGTTGGGGCTTGGTAGCCATGAACCTCAAAGGGTGAATCCAGTTGGTGAACACAAAATGGACATAGCGAAAATTGCATAATTGCAGGTACAGTAGAAGTGGTACACAAAGGGAGAACTGAAAGGGCAAGGAGGGGTGCATGATTGGTGTTTAGCACATGGGGAAAGAAAATGGGGAGTGATGGATGGAGAACTCACACAGGGCATGAAAGAATGGAACCATAGATAGTGTATTGGGAAAGTGAAAAAAGGGGCATGGAAGAGTGGTAGCTTTCCAATGGCATGGATGACGGGCAGGAGTAGAAGAGTCCCGGAGGAGATAGAGTGGAAAGAGGGCATGCAAGAGTGGCTATTAAGGATGCATGAAGGAGGGGAAACAGGAGTAGGCAGGAAGAGAGTTTGCAGAGGATGTAGAATATGCAAACCATGTAAGGTACATAGAGGGTGTAGTATGAAAGGCATAAAATGTAAGGGCTATGGAAAGTGTTTTATGAGTGACACTCAGGGTGTAGCATAAAGGGTACATGGAAGGTATGGTAGGCAAGGGCTATGGATGTTGTCTTATTAGGGACGATGAGGGATGAGCAGGAAGGTGCCGGCAAAGTACTTTATGATGTGGCCTTGGAGGGCCTAATATGAAAAGAACGTGGACGGTGCAGAATATATTGACTTTGGACAATGCTTATTGAAGGAAACATTGGTCTTATGAAGGGGCCATAGACAGTGTAACATGAAGGAATCCTGGAGGGTTGAGTATGGAGTGCATGGAGACTACAGAAGTTATGTCATTCCTCTTTTGCAGGCGT
Organism: Calotriton arnoldi; assembly: GCA_963921515.1. NCBI lineage: Eukaryota > Metazoa > Chordata > Amphibia > Caudata > Salamandridae > Calotriton > Calotriton arnoldi. The sequence goes on along the minus strand of CAWUFW010004378.1, from coordinate 1,050,276 downwards.
TGCCTTGGTGCTGAACTCCCTGGCAGAGGAGAAGCTGCAGGCCAGTCTACGCTGCCTGGCTAGGCATGGACGCTTCCTGGAAATTGGCAAATATGATCTGTCCAACAACAACCCCCTTGGTGAGGCTCCCAAAGCTGAACGTGCTGCCACAAGGAGTCGCCTAGCATGCCTGACAAAGATACACTAGACTTGCCAGTTGCTCTCTTGCATGATAACATAGTCATGTAATATGCATGCTAAACAAGACCTGCACACACACTTTCAGGTGTCAGCAGACACATACACAAAAATAAAGAACAACATATTGGGCATTGGCACACATTTGTGGGATACAGATTAACTCAAATTCTGAGAATGATCATGGATACAGACTTGCAAACATGCACAGGGAAAGACACATACCTACTATTATACCTGGACCCTTAGATCCAAACACCGTCTAATGAAATCCCAATATAAAAGCTTACACTGTGCACACCAGCACCTGATATACTTACAATTCCATTTTGTTTTATCAAAAGTCTAGCAGAATTGACAGATTGGGTTTAACACAGAGCCCGATATGTTCTCATCCTACAGAGCCATGCTGTATTAAACAAATGCACAGATAGGTGTAAACTCCAACATGTACACAAATCATAAAGGCAAATGCACACTTATTTCAAGATGAAAACAATGTTTTCAACCACACAAGTGAAACAGTATTTCTTCCACAATGGGGCCTAGAGATTATGTAAGTTTCTTTGGAAAAATATATTGAAGAAAAAAATTAATCATTCATCATTTCTATGTCTCTAACTCTGATGAGACTTTAACAAGTACACCCCCAACCTGTCCTTGAGTTTGAGAGGTTAGTGAGACTTTAATTTTTCCAACCTGCCACTTGAATTTGGGATGTTGGTGCGGCTTCAATGTCCTTTACCTATTGCTGAAGTTGAGCAGTTTTTAAGTCACTGTTGCTTTTAACTTGTCACTGATGCCGCTCTCACCTCTAACCTGTCCTCTTGACCTGTCCTCTCTAGGAATGGCTCTATTCCTGAAGAATGTGGCCTTCCATGGTATCCTACTTGATGCACTGTTTGAGGAGGGGAACGCTGAGTGGGAGGAAGTATCAGACCTAGTGAAGAAGGGCATCCGAGACGGGGTGGTGCTACCCCTAAGGAGCACTGTCTTCCAGAGGACAGAGGTAGAGTCTGCTTTCCGATTCATGGCGCAAGGGAAGCACGTCGGCAAAGTATTGTTGAAGGTAAGCTATAACCTGAGAGCTGGACTACAAGGGATCATTGTCCTTCTAGGGGAACATATAGAAATGTGTACTACTTAGTGAGGATGATGGTAGAAGGTGAAATTGATTGGGCAGCTTGTTATATTCAATAGGCATATGTAATGCTGTCGATATTCTTTGTAGGTGGTAAGTTGAGTGGGGATGTGACCTCTGCATATGTCATATGTGCAGGCATGAGAGAATCATAACAGCAGGCATGAGAGAGGGCTATTTTAGTGCTGGGTAGGAGGGTAAATGGTATTTTTATAGAGAATCAACTACTATCTGTACAGCAAAAGATGGACTGAATAGGGTTTGACCAGTTACTGGAGCTGTGTCAGGAGCTGGAGTCTATAAAGAGGAGTCCACAAGAAAGAAGAAATGTAATGGGGGAGGCCTTGTTCCTCGTTGCTGAGGATGCATAGGGTATGTGTGGGTTTTTAGTATGCATTGAACTTAGGATCTCTAGTAGGCACTTGTGCTACTGACATGAATTGTCATAGGCATAATATGCATAGGCAGCATTTAGGATCTTTTGCCCTCAGGATCCCCACAGACACAGGTGTGATAGGTGTATGTGGTTTGTAGATTCCTTGGCCCTCCGGAACCCCACAGACACTGGTGTGATAGGTGTGTGGTTTGTAGAATCCTTTGTTCTCCGGGGCTCCATAGACACAAGTGTAATAGGTGTGTGTGGTTTGTAGAATCATTTACACTCCAAATCACTATAGACACAGTTGTGATAGGTGTATGGTTTTAGGATTCTTTGCCCTCAGGATACCCATAGACACTGGTGGCATAGATTTGTGGTTTGTAGAATCCTTTGCCCTCTGGATTTCCATGGACACAGGTGTGATATGTGTATGGTTTTAAGATGTTTTACCCTACAGAACTCTCTTGTCACAGGTGTGATGTATGTGAATGTGTGTGTGTTTAGAATGCTTTCATCCCAGGGTCCTTGTGGGCAAAGTTGTCATAGGCATAGTTCTGGTAACTGATTGACTTGGAATCCCAGAAAAAGGCACTTCTGAAGGGCTGGGTCTTTTTGAGTTGTGAGAGTGAACTGTTGTTTCTTCAAAGAGTAAATCCAAAATTGGCCTTTAAAAGAACAGAGTTGCTTTCAGAATTGCAGTCCCCTGATCTGTGAACATGAGAATTAGTTTGACAGTTCCTGGCCTTGGTTCTGTGTGCAGCAGGAGTGGGGTGTCTCCTGTCCTTTGGGTCTCACTCATACATGAAATCCTTCTGATCTTAATCTTATAGTTCCAAACATTTTCTCCTTGAGTTATTATAATTATGCCAGGATTTGAAAAATGCTGTGAGTGAAGGGATCCTAAGGTTTACACAAATAAAGGTGATTGTAAATTTGAAACAAGCGATGTATTTTTCAGATCAACTGACAGCTTTATGCATAATACACTGAACCGGCTCTGAAGCATTGCTACGAAACTATAACTGTAATCCCAGTAGAGTCAGGCACATGAGGGCATTTAGTCACAACCGTAGGCTGCTGTCACAGTGATCCATGAGGTGTCCTCACCTCTTCCATTCTGTGTTTCTCTGCAGGTCCGAGATGAAGATCAGATGTTCCCTAGGGGTGAGACAGAACCGGTGCTTCTGAGGGCCATCTCACGCACATCATGCCCACCAGAGAAGTCCTACGTCATCACGGGAGGTCTTGGAGGTTTTGGCCTTGAGTTGGCTCAGTGGCTGATAGAAAGAGGGGCTCAAAACCTTGTGCTAACATCTCGTTCCGGAATACGACATGGTACATATCAAAAGCGGACAGGCATCACAACATTTTGCAGTCATTAAGTCTTCAAAATAATTGTTTAAAATTGGAAGAGCCATCCAATCCCCAGTTTCCATGACTTCTTCGATCCTGTTGCTCTGAAATGATGCCGTACACTGCATAGTTTCAGTAATTTTGAAATTTAGTTAATCAAACATAATTGGCACACATAAAAAAGATCTAATCTCTAGAAAGAGTGTGTACACAAATATTTGTGCTAAATGGGATTTTATCTGAAACCTCACAGTGCTTTGAGCACCTTCATAGAGCTCCAGATTCATTTTGGGGGTTAGGAGAGCCTTCCAGATGCTGTGAGTGCTCGCTGACAGTCTTGATTTCCCTCTGAGAGCTAGGAGTGCACTCTGAGAGTTGTCAATGTCATTGGAAAGCTGTTTGTGATCTCTGCGGGAACTAGGAGTTCACACAGATCTAGTAATGTTATGTGAGAGGAGGAGGCCCTTTTGGGAGATGTCCATGACTTCTTCATCCTAGAACTGCCCTCTGGGATCTCCGAGTGCCCACTGAGAGTTAGTAGTGTCATGTGAGGCGATCCCTTTAAGAGCTATCCATGACTTTTTAGTACGAGTAGTACCCTCTGAGAGTTAGGACTGCCACTTCATGTGAGGAGGCACATCTGAGACTTATTTATGAAATTTTAGTTTTGGGAGTGCCCTCTGAGAACTCTGAGTGCCCCCTAAAAATTGTGAATGTTATTTGAGAGGACAAAGAGGCCCTCTGAGAGGTAGCCATTGCTTCTCAGCCCTAGAAGAGGACTCCGGGGGCTGCAAGTGTTCCCTGAGAACCAAAGGTGACTGGAAGGAAGTGAGATCCAACAATCTAGCAATGAATAGGTAAGCCCTAAAAACTGTTAAAGCATACATGGTCCCTTCCTCACATGGGTCCCCCCTGAGAGTTTTAAATTATCACCATCAGTTCACTAGTACCCCCAAAATGAGCTTCATCAGCAATTACATGAGTTTATGACTAGAGGGAAAAATATAAAAATGAAAACCTATATATAAAACTTTGCACTTTAGTATTCTTCTTGTTTTTCTGTCTACAATGAAGAGGTGGGGAGGGGGGTTCTATTATTTTTTTCTGCCTTGACTTGTCTTTTTTTCTGGGCTGGTGCCCTGTGTTCCCCCACCATCACTCTCATTTTTTTTTTTTTCCTCTTTGCTTTGAGTGCCTTTTGCCATTGTACCTTTCTATACATTTAATTTGCAGTTTTGCTATTATCACACTGAACTCCTGGATTTTCTATGGAAAAAACCATCTAAAAGATATATTTTGATATTTTAGATTTCAGTGTTTTGTTTTATTCCATAGAGTTCAACCTATATTTTTTCCTTCATTCATCAAACCTTGTGTCTTTGAAGGGTACCAAGCAAAGCGCATCCAGGACTGGAAGGCGATAGGGGTGCAGGTCATAGTGTCCACCAAGGATGTTGGATCTTTGGAAGAAACTCGTGATCTTCTAGAAGAAGCTTCTCAACGGGGACCTGTTGGAGGCATCTTCAACCTGGCCATGGTGAGCATCATGGCAGCTAGGTGGAGTGGAAAGAGGATAGTTCAAGCACATGGCAGTGGGGTGGGGATCCAAAGGAAAATAAGACAGGAAGGCCAAATCCATGACAATGGGGATTAAGTTTGGAAGAAGAAGGGCGTTACAGAGGGTCATAACAAATTGTGGTAGGGTAACGGTTTCAGTGAACTGGATGAAAGTGAAAGTTGGATGAGATGAACAGCAGAGGGGGGAAAGCATGAATAGAGTTGGAGAGGTTGTGGAGTGTGGTAGTGCACATTCTGACCACAGTGAGCGACTCAAGATGTGGACGAGGTAAATCAGCAGTCATTAACACCCCCACACCTCACAGTTGTTTCTAGTCAGCAAGATCTCCCTAGTTCTTGATACAGGCGCTCAGGACACTCAAAGATTTTATTAATTTTATCTACACTATGGATATCCTCTCATGGAGAATAAATGATTTTTGTGCTAGGTTGAAGACAATAAATGAATAGAACTTGGATCTAAGACACTTGATTTCAAGGAAAATTTGTAGGATTATCTAAAAATTGTAGGATATCTAAAACGTTTTAGCTTAGGAAAATCAACCAGTCTATCTGAACCTTATCCTCAAGTTCTCAGGGAATTAAGCAAGGTAGTAAGAAAACTATGAGCAGGCATGTTTGAAAAATCATTGGTGATTGGTAAAGTCCATGAGGGGTACAGAAAGTTAGAAGTAGGAACTGTATTTGAATGAAAGATCAAAACATTCCCACAGAAATTACAGTCCAATGAGTTGGACTTTATTATCAGTAACCAATAAATAGGAGAGATGGCGGCTGTGAGGCTTGCAGGATCCAGCTTCTGATCGCCTGATGCATCTTCCTCACAGGGAGAAGACCTGAACAATAATGCGCACTGCGAAAAATGAGCATGCTAATGACTAAACTGAGCGCTCCCTCGTCACTCAGAGTGGAACTCAGAGTGGAACCGTATCAAATGAGCATAAGAGGCAAAACATGCCTTTGCTAGACGGCGAAGAAAACTGGAGAGAGCTGGAAATGTGAAACACGTGGAAGAGAAAAGCAAGCCAGTAGTGATTCGGATGTCTCTATTTCAAACGGCCACCTCCAGCCACATGTCCTAACAGTTTAGAAGGGACTTCTTAAGGCCAAAGCTGACATTACCTTGCCAGACCTACATTCTTCTTCTCATGGTGCTGTATGGGAAATGAGCCGTTCCATTGCTGTACATGTATCCCAAAGCAGCATAGCACTGGATGTGGCAATGCAGGTTACAGGTGCATAGGCACAGCGGTGTGACGAGCTAACTTCTAATAGCTGGGAGTGCATCAGGATTCAGGTGCCGTGGTTGAGCGATGTTTTGAACCCAGCGCAATATACGAGAGGTAACTAAGGGCGAGATGGAGCAAAAACAAGCCGGAGTGTTAGAACAAGAGGTAGGGAGGAGTGTGCTTCAGGCTTTAAGGAATGTTAGGCATGCCATAGTAACGCCATGTTTTGATCTTAGTATATTTGCTCTGACAAAGCTATAGGCTGATTTTACCACATGATGATAGGGAGCATCGGACTTCACCCTGCTGCGGATTGTCTCTTCTGATGAAAGGGCTGAGGGCAAGCTTTGGACAGTGTGCTCTTGGTCTAGTGTTCGAAGAAAGAACAATGAACACCTGAAAGAAGGAAGTAGGGACTGTATCTCGAAGAGAAACAGCCTAGACAAACCAAACTTTTATCGAAGTGAAAATGGATAATAAATAACAGACGAAAGTTAAATAAGCCCTGATGAGGTTCTATGGCAGAAGATCTGAGAAACTGCTATTATGTAACAGTCCAAGTTCACAGCTGATAGATGGAGCCCTTTGGTGATGTGACTTCCTCACTTATAGTAGCTGCAGGCGGGGGGGATCAGGAGTGCAAGAACATGGGCATAGAGTCTCCAAACCAGTAATCACCTGTTCAGACTCCTGCGCACTGCTCCTGGTTGACTACGTTTTTTACTTTCAGCAGCGCTGCTGTACAACATGGCTAAAAAAACCTCGACAAAGCCAATAGGTCTCACATATGCGTGACCTGTTGGCTTTGCACTGGTTAGGTGACTGCATTGCAGTACCTGAGAGAGGATTTAGGGAATTGTTTAATTTATATAATCTATATTGGATACTTTGATGGCGCAACATGTTGCAAATAGCCTCAAGAGGCTTGGGGCAAGAAGTAACAGGTTGGACTGTACACATGTGCATTTTTTTCAGATATTTAGATGCTGTTGAGCAGAGCCAGGCAACAAGGGCCATCTAAAGGCATGCAGATTGGTTGAGTTTCTAATTTGTTTGGGTAAAACATCCCATAGGGTCACAGGAAAATGGACAAAAAAGTAAATGTGATTCAGTAGCAAAACCAAATAAAATGCACAGGCCCTTGTTACGAGTGGCCCAGCCGGAGTACATACTTATTGCTTTGGCTATGCTGTGATACCCCGGGTATCTCAAATTAACACCTGCAGTAATTATTGCCGATTCTGAGTTCACTCCTGCAAAATGTGGTACACTGCACCAAATGTCTGCAGTTTTGACCTGCTGAAATTTACTTTGGAAAAATTGCAGGGGTGCTGTGTTAGGTAGTATGTGCGGTAAGAGGAGTTATCGCGCATACTCTAATTTCATGAACCACTCACAATGTTGCCATGTGGCTTCTGATGTTGTCAGGCTGCGTCACTGCCTAGTGAAAAATTATAAATTTCCAGAAAGATCCGCCGCTTCTGAGGAGTCCAATGAGAATTAACTTATAATTCGTATTTAGTGGGAAGCTTCTTTCACAATAACTTATAAATCAGAATAGGGTCAGAGTGATGTGCATGTGAGTAAAACCACAAGGCAAATGTTGATTCTGAGGCTGCAATATTTTTTCTTCTGCATGCTCAAATGTATGTTCATATTTCATCCTCAAAATCCTCACAAACTACCATCAAGGAACTGGATCTGCCTTATGTTGCTGCAGTATGGTTCCGAGTTTGAGGGGGTTCTTTATTGAGAAAGCTTGCGTGAAATCTCAATGTCTGATCTGCTGCGGATTGTGAGGTTTCTAGTGCTGTCTCAGGTGACAGCACTATTGGCAATTGATTCACTGTGTATTAAACTGATGAGAAGTCACATGTGGCACTGTCTTTTGTCCAGGTCCTGAAAGATGCCATGTTGGAGAACCAGACCCCACAGCTTTTCCAGGACGTCAACAAACCAAAGTACATGGGCACTGTGAACCTGGACAGGTGAGTAGCAATATCTTGATGATACAGATGGACATAATCTCAGGTACTTCTACCTGTATGCAAACTCTGATCTTGTCTAGGGTCATGACACGCTATATCAGGAACACAAAATAAAAATATTAGTACTTTTAATGCATTAATACCTTGCCACCTTGTAAGAAACCAACTTCAGTCACTGTGTTTTGACATGCAAAACGCCTCCCCCTAATATAGGTCTTTCAGAAAATGCAGAAGATTTTATTCTTAAAAATGTGTTAGAATTGCTGTCAGAGGGCAGTAGTATTTCCTTTGATGTTTCTTTAATGCATCTTTCAGTTGGAATCTACGAAATTATGAGAGTCTAAGAACACAATCACAAATGTCATTCTTTGTCACTTTGATATCATGGAATACAAGTACTTTTGTTGACTCTCTCCAACAAATATCATGAATAAGCCATAATTTCACTGGTTGAAGTCCATGTGGACTTCTACTTCCACATGCCTAGGTAGAGATTTAACTGATAGAGTAATTGTTCCACTTCTGAATGTTCTGAAACGAATTTGAAGACTGTGCAATTGAATATCCCCTTTGTAGCACACTTATGCCTTAACAGTAACATGAAGATTTGTACCTTTGCCCACAATGTGATTGAGTTGAGTTCATTGAAAAGGGTTGCAATGAGCAATTAATTATATAGTTTGGTTAATTTATTTAAAGCCAGGACTATTGAAAATGTGTGATTCTGTGTCTTCTGGATATTTTTGCTTAATTATGAATTTGCCACACAATCTATTATCTGCCGAAGAAACTGCAGATTTCAATCAAATTGTTTTTTTCTAAAGGGAGGAAAAACACTGAATATGGTCTCTATGACTTACCTTGATACTTTTGAAAAAAGTAACTAGTTAGCGTTCATCCGTTGATTGTGATATTCAAACAGTAAAGGGGTGATAATTTTACCCACCCTATGCTTACAGCATTTTGAATAATATTTGTTTAAAGTGCATACTTTTTTCCCCTAAGAAGCATGTGTATTACCTAAAGCACTGCAATCCATTTCTGTCAATAAATAAGTGTGTTACAATACCGCATAATTTGCTTTTAATTGCATAATATAAAGATGATTTGTTTCCACTCACTGTATTAGTCATTCAACTGTGCCGCATAATTTTCTCCTATATTGATTCTGAATTACAGTGGTCTTAACAATAGCCTTCTTGGATGTACTGCACAATAAAACTGCCCTACTGGTTTGAGACATGATTTGTGCAATATAGCAAGAAAAACTGTAAACGTTTTTTGTTTTTCCTTTTTCTAGGGTGAGTCGAGAGAGATGCCCAGAGCTAGATTACTTTGTCGCGTTCTCATCTGTGAGCTGCGGGAGAGGAAATGCTGGCCAAAGTAACTATGGTTTTGCAAATTCAACAATGGAACGGATTTGCGAGCAACGACGTCATGACAGCCTCCCAGGTAATAAAACTGTCCTTCCCAATTCCTGTGGAGAACATCCATGAATGTAATTTCATGGATCATTCACACCCTCAATGACAAGTAGTTCTGTAAACTTCTTAGCAAAAATTCCAAGATTATAGTTAATGGTAAATAATCTTAGTATGAATTATTGAGAGGCCAACTGACTATAACTCAACGGAATATTCATACTGTCATTGGCAAAAAGTGCAGAAAACATCCTATGCAGAGGCCCAGAGACAAATAATCTGGGGCCTTTTAACATTCTCAAAGGAATAAAAATTGTCGGGAGATAGTCTTGTGGAGAACGAAGGTGTGGTAACTCTGGGGACAACTCCCACTGCTACAGATAAAAAGTCCAGAGCAGCTCCTATGAAGGACCATTCACATGGTGAACAGCAGATAGATTCTGAGTGACTGATAGCAATACAAGAGTGATCCTTATTCTCAGGCCAAAGCAATCTTCTGATTACAGTCACTAACTTTAGGGAGTGACGTACAACAATGTCACAGAGTCCTGTTTTCTCTCACTACTGATGTTGGAACTGCATTTCAAGTGTTCACATGCCAAAGTTTGCTTTATGTCTCCCACAAATCAGAGAGTAAAACTATGAGCAATTGTGTGGAAGTTGTTTGGAAAACTGTATTTTCTCCTGATATAGAGTGAAACCAGAGGGACACTATGTTGTGACCATAGATTGGTGTGATATGGTCACATGGAATCAGTTGAGATTGATGCAGTAGGTTTGAGTGTGCCGAGTGTTAAAAGATCTAGAGCTAAGTAAGGCGTGTTGTTTTATAAATGAGATCTTACATTGGCAGAAGTATAGACCATGAAATTGCTCAGATATATGTTGTGGCACTTAAATAGTTCATACAGCATGGGTGTATATTCATGGTGATGCTTATTGTAGGCTGTAAGGGGTTGTGTTGGACACGGTTGGCCGGGAATGCTTGTGGTGGATTGTGTCTGCTGGGAGGGGTATGTATGAATCATGTTAGCTTGGGGTGTGTATAATGGAGAGTGGGGGACACAGTGTTTGTAGTGGATAATGTAGACTAGGAGAGGTTGAGGTAGACTGTGTGGGTTGGTTGTGATAGGAGTGTTTTGGAATGCCATTGATGGGTAGAAGGAATATGCTGGAGACAGCATAGGTTGAGACTAGTTTTGGTGGATGGTGTGGGCTAGGAGTGGTAAGGGTTGATCGAGAATCCGGCAGTGTATTGATGACTGTGTGGATATTGAGTGTTCTTGTGGCTGATGTGAACTGAGAGTTGTGCTTAATGGCTGGTAATATTTATGTCAGCTGTAGTACACTGGATTGATTTCCACCACCTCATCCCATAACCCTATGGCTCAACGCCCAACTTTTTTTCTTTGCAGTTACTAACACGGTTCTTCTCTCATCAGGTTTGGCCATACAGTGGGGCGCTATTGGTGATGTGGGAATTGTCTTGGAGACAATGGGAAGTAATGATATTGTGATTGGTGGAACCCTACCCCAACGAATCAGTTCCTGCCTGGAGGTCCTTGACCAGTTCCTGAACCAGCCCCACCCTGTTATGTCCAGCTTTGTCCTTGCTGAGAAAACCATTTCAATGAGGAGCGAGGATGGTAGCAAACGGAATCTTGTGGAGGCAGTCGCTCACATTCTAGGTAAATATTGCTCAATACAACAGCTCAAAACATTAGAACTCTGGGAGTAAACTGATACTTCTGTGCAGCAGTTGGCCAATGATGAAGGTAGGCACTCTTAAGATCAAAAGGGCCATAGAGGCTGTCAGGGATGAACCTGTGTGCCCAGGTGTACCATAGTGGAGTTACACCTACTATTTCCATGCTCAAAGACTAGTGTGAGTTCTTATTTTAACTCTGGATTTCTGTCCTCTTTGAGCCACTGGTAAGAGTGGGCTATTCTCTTTTTTTTCCATCAACCCTGGCGAACGCTAAGGCTAATTTAATATCCCAGTTTGTGTGGCTGGGTAGTGAACTCTAAAGGGTGTAGGTTTTTCTCCACCCTTATGCACTCCACTGTATATGTAGCATGTAATGTTATACCACTAAAATCAGGATCACTGCACAGATTAAGGTCTGGATGTGAAAAGTATACATGGCACGCTGAAGGACAGGTTATCGAGAAGAAGCAAGACTAGTGCAATCAACGGGTATGATGCAATGCCAAGGGAAATGCTGCAAAGTGGACGGGCAAAGTGCAAAGTCAGGGGGCATGCTGGTGTTATGGGTTTCTAGGACAATGAGGTTACAAAAGTGACAAATGTGTCTTAGTGGGTGCAGCCACCAGGCACCCAATAGAAGTCTAGCTGCAGCTGAGGATCTTAGAGTACATTGTTCTCTATTCTGGGAGGAATGACACCCATATACATGCTTTGCACTGGGCCATGCATATAGATTATGGAAATCAATATGGGACTCCATTGTGAATGAGTGTAAATCAAGGAGGAAGAGTGTGATATGTTCCAGGGGACTAAAACACAAGCTTTCACACCTGATGCTTTGTCACAGTCGCCCACAAACTTCTACCATAGACACAATGGGATACCTCTAAGCTTGCATATACTCAGGAGGGATGTTGAGGTGCTAGTATTTTGGAAACTTTCTCACAAAAGAGTTACTTGCCTTTTGGTGTTACTGATTATGTGGAGTACAGGAGGGCTGCACATATGTAGGTGTTCAATAGCCTGTTTCTGATGGATGGGTGCATGCAGGTTGTCATTCCAGAATCTCTTGTCCTAAAGGGGAGTTGCACACATGTTGGTATTCTGATACTTAGTTCCTGCACATATGGTGTCCACATTAAGTTATTCCGCAGCCTGCCTGTTTTAGTCAGTCATATTTTGTCCTTTTTTTTAAATGTCCGAATGGAAGTTTACGGCCTTACTTTCTGTTTGTTGAACACAGGATGTCTGTCAAAAAGTGGTTGATGTCCTGACTGCCCTGTTTATATTGTATAAGGCCCGCATGCCCTCCTAATAGAAACAACAGACACTTTTTGGCAGATGTTTTGCATCCACCAAATTCTAAATAAGGTTCTTAGTAACTTGTGGATCTAGATGTCCGGTTTCTCCTGATATGTACTTAAATTTCAATAACCCACAGGTGTCCGTGATGTGAGTAGCTTGAATCCTGACACAACACTGGCAGATCTTGGCTTAGATTCTCTAATGGGAGTGGAGGTTCGTCAGACCTTGGAGCGGGACTACGATATTGTCATGGCAATGAGAGAAGTTCGACTGCTTACGATCAACAAACTGCGTGACCTCTCCACCAAGACCAGTGCCACTGAAGGTATGTCTTGGGTAATTTAAATGTATCACATTCTAGGTCCAGGCTGATTAAACATAGGTCCTGCCATAGCCAGTGCCACAGATGGTACATCCCAGGAATCATTAAGGCCACCTGTGAGGCCCACTGCCTTTGAAGCATAACCTATGTGTGTGATCACCAGCTTTCAACTTATTCTAAGAAGCATCAGCCACCTACCACGTGGGCCTTATTGCCCTCAAACAATCCACTCATTTAAGTGTCCGTTACACCAACATATCTACCCATCATCCACATATAACTCCCAATCCACCTGCACATCTCGTCAAACACCAGCATAATTACCTACTCACAAAGCTAACCATTCTTCCACATAACTATCCATGCACCCACATCCCACGTTACTACATTATATATTCACACTTGGAACATATAACTAATCATTCAGTCACATAACTATGCATATATTCACTTAACATCCCATACCCCTTCAAAGCTACCCATGCCCAAAAATATCTATGTATGCACCCTCATAACTTCCCAATACACCACAACCTACTTAGGTACTTGTCAAAATACTACTTAATTAATTTATAAGCCACCTAACCATATACAAGCCGCAAAGTGGCTAGATAAGTGATTTAGCTGCATCCCCATACAGCGTCAGTTTTCCTGTGACCAAGGCACCGGAAGTGGGCTATACAGACTTCCACAAAGACCCTGCTTTCCTGGGGGCATAAGAAGGTGTATATGCATTTATAGTAGGACACAGCTTTCATGAAGCAAGAAGAGATGTATCTGCACTTCGTTACAGCCTGGTCTTTCACAGAGACCGTGAAAAGAATGTTCTGCATGCACATACCTGTTACCACTCTCTTTATGATATGTATTCTCCAAGCCATACAAAAAGCATAGATGGTGGATCTTGAGCTGTCATAATTGTCCATCATCACATGCCTCTAAATAGACATTCTCTGAGGTTAAATGTCAGATTTATTGTTACTGCTGCTTGTGAACGCTCTTCTTTCTGTCTTCTGTTCAGAGCTGATCCCCAGCCCGCTGAAGAAGGCCGGCCAGGCAGATTTATCATCACAGGACCTGTCCAGCCTTCTTGTGAACCCAGAGGGACCCACCATTACCCAGCTAAATGAGGTGCAGAACAGTGAGCGACCCCTCTTCCTGGTGCACCCGATTGAGGGCTCCATCACAGCTTTCCACACTCTGGCATCAAAGCTAAGCATGCCCTGCTATGGCCTGCAGTGCACAAAAGGTATGTTAGCACCCACAAACGCTTCATCTAACCAGTGCATTCCATGAGATGAACGTCAGTGCACCAAAGTCTTTTTGACACCCACACACACACTTCACCTAAGTTTAGCTTGCCTTTCTAAGGCCTGGGCTGAATCAACATAGTTTGGCACTCACACACGTGCTTTATTATACATTATTCAATCAATCAATCAATCAGGGTTTTGTAGAGCGCACTACTCACCCGTAAGGGTCTCAAGGCGCTGAAGGAGTGGGGTGTGAGCAGCTCCATTGGGGTTGGATGCCATTATTAAGGCATTGGTTATAAGTGCTCAAGAATTATACTCATTATTTCCCTATCCCAGATATACTGGGTGTCCCTCATTTCAAGGGCAATAAAAATAGAGATCAAAGATTTGGGGGATTAACATGCAGGAATTGGCCTTGCAAGAAGACTTCATTTCCCATCATCCATCTGCACTGGAGGGAACATCGCTGCATTTCCCTGCATTCATCTGCACAGGAAGTGACGTCACTGTTTTCCTACCAAAACTATCTTTGAATAGCAGGAGCCAAGCAAAAGGACTTAACTTCCTATCATCCATCAGTACAAGAAGTGGCATCACTGAATTTCCCATCATCCATCTCCACAGGAAGTCACATTACCTTCTGCCTTCTCCCCATTTCACTCAAATCTTCAGGGCATCCCAACGCCCTTGCGTCCCCAGCAAATGATAAGCACGATATCACCTGTTTGGACTTGTTAGGGCCATGGGTTAGAACCCCTGTTCAACTGAATCATAAAATGTAAGATAAAATAATGTGCCTCACCCAGCACTCCATGCTGCCATTCTCCACAATCACACACAGATCTATAAGGCCTAGACACTCACATAGCATGTGACGTCAGACTGCATTTTGGTCCATTTGGGACCCTATAAGCAATGAAAAGGTTGATGCTGGCTTACTCACTTGTAGATGGGGACGATGTAGCTTCATAGCTCCTATGATCCTCTTCTTCGATCTTGCATCTCCCGGACAGTTGGGTTTTGAGGATCTTTTGGCTCTAGAGCACTGAGACATTCTCCATTTATATCCCTGTAGGCTGGGCCTTCTGCAACCCTCCTAGAATTAGTGTAGTTCCTCTTAAAAGGGGCAATCCAGTTTATTGTGCAGGAAGGTAAGCACCTATTCTTTCCTCAATTTACATCAATGAAGCTAGAGTCAGACTCCTCAGTCCGTGGCCTAGTCTGGAGATAGAGTTGCAGGCCAGCAGAGGATCAACTGCTAGGTCTTCATTATAAGTGGCCAGAATTAATATCCCAGATGTGATACCATGCTGAACCATTTTGAGTAACCATTGTTTCCAGGTCAGGGATTACCGGATCCAAAAATATTAAATCTGGTAATCCTAGGCCAGGATGCACCAGACCTGGAATTTAATGTGAATCAAGGGGCAGCTGCTGCGCCTGACCGGCCATACTTGTGCATGCTGGGGGGAGCTACAAATGTTTCCCCCGTCCCTCGCCTCACTGATGGGTAAAATAAAGCCTCCCCCCCCCCATGAAATAGATGCAGATATGGGCTCATTATTTCCACTGGATAGGGGAAAAACATACAGATTTGGAACTGGTATTCCCTTGTCCGCATGTTATGCCCATTCCAAGGGAAATAAACTCGTAATCCCTGGATTTAGATAACGGAATTGAAGATTTGCCTCCACCCCTGGCCTCGGCATATCTAATTCTGGAAAACTCATAATGAGGGCCCTAGTGGGGTATCCTTCCATATACCATTTTAGAGGCTATCTTGATGTCCAGACGATATACTAGTTAGGTAGACCAGTACATATGCTCCTGTTGTGGTCAAGTCGACCAGTCCGAGCCAGCCAGATGTCTGCTGCAATCAAAGTTTTGCACACTCAGTGCTGGAGAAATGCATGTTTCTACTCTTGTTGACTATTCCCAGGCTATGAAGCAAAGTGTCAATCTGGACTAGTTGGGGTGATTTGTGGATTTCAACTCAGATATCTCCTCCTCAGTTCCTGCTGCCTTAGCAACCAGAAAAGCCATGAAAAGACGGGGAGGGGTAGGGCGCAGCAAGTGTGCCAAAGGCCCTAGTGCAAGCAAACCCCCCATCCCCACTCATAGATGGTTGGTTAGTAAAATACAGGGTCCAGTGGGCCCCACGGGCCTCTCAGGTCCGGTGCCACTGCATCTGTTGCACCACAGATAACTACACCTCTGGTTGCACCTGGGCCTGGAGTCATCTGCTTTGAGTAAAGTAATGGGCGTTTGCACTCTTTGCACTCTCCTCTTTCACCAGGTATAATAGCTTTTAGGATTGATATACCTAGGGAAGGCAGATGTGTAGGTTGGACTGTCCAACTTGGACAATTCCAGCCTTCACAAAGGAAAGAGACCATTTGGTCAGAATACACTCAAAATCCATATTGACTCCACCATTCAACAAGTGCCCATAAACTAAACATATCACACACTTCAAACATATCCCACATACGGCAAAGATAAGGGACCCAGTTAGAAGAACTGAGCAAAACTCTTTCACAATGGAGAGCCAGTGGTCAGTGTCCCTGGACTACAAATCGCTATCACCACCATCAATCTCTGCATAGCCTTTGTTGAGGGACCAGATGCCCCCATCACTCAGAATGACGCTCGCTTTTGGAGTGTCCCTCGGTCATCAGAGCAAATCTCAGATCACAAACAGAACATTAAGAAGAAAGAGCACCCTCAGTGGGCTTGTATGGGTTCCCGGAGTTAAAAACAGGATTCGCTAGAATAAAGGACTTCTTAACAGTCTTCAAAATGATAACTCGTACCAATCGAGGGCATGAGTTATCTGTCTGGGCCTTTCTTCAAAGGAAGGAGGGGAGCATGATTCATATACATGTTCAAAGACAGGGAACATCTTTAGTAAATAATGTTATGCAAGGGTAAAGCATCTCCACCTAAATTAGAGGTGACGAATATGAGTTTAGACTGATTACTAGGTGATGCTTTTCATGGTCTAATACGCTTAAGTGAAGTGATAGATCCACGGGACGTGGTATATCCTGATTCCAAGTCCCTTGGTTTAATCACTCCTGAAAATACCAGCTGCAGTGAAACCAAAACAGAGTTCAACCTGCCAAATGCAGGTTGAACTCATTGACAGAAAATGGCCTGGTAATGGGAGAAGTCGTTATTCCCCATTACCATGTCATTATCTCATAATGGCAGTGAGATACTGCACAATCTCTATAATTTCAGATGCAGAGATATGTTGTTGCAGTTACTGGGCCACTTGTGATCGCACACACCTTGTTTTCACTGATTCTAAAGCACCAAATCTGTTCACATTTTCCATTAAAGTCACCTGCAAATTGAAAGGGTACCACAATGGACTTAATAATCTCTATTTCTTATAGCATAATCAATAATATTCTCCCTAGAATGAATAATATATGTTACAAGTATTAATTTAACTACTCGCTTCCCATACTTCAGTGGTTAATGCTTTAAAGGTATTAACCATCTGTTCTGCAGTGGGCGGATCTATCAGGTTGGATGGGTAAAACCCTGACTGTCAAGATTCAGGCAGGAGCTAATTGTATACAAAGAGACTGAACTAAATCCTCCCACCACTTTTATTCCACTGCCGGAAAGGTTTTGAAACTTACCAGTTATTCAGCAAAGTATACAAGGTTTTGAAAGGCATTTTCTGTTATACTACCCCTAACTAGGAAAGACTTCTTTAAGAAATCTGACTTGTTTTTGCTAGATATGCCTTCAGCATGCTTCTTCTGTAGGCTTATGACCTAGTACCTGCCTCTCTAAACACGCCACACCCATAAATAAAAACACAACCATCTTAGACCAGGAGCTCTATATTTTACTGCCAATTTTCACAATAGTAAAGTGGCCCTTTTTTGTAGCAGCCCTAAAATGTATGATTGCAATAAGTTACTTTTCTTCGAAGAAGTGGTTAGTTTCAATGTGATTCTGAGGGGACTCGCAATACCCCCCCTGAATTCAACAATGCACCAGGACACAGACTCACCTTTTTATCGCCATTGAGTTTGGACATGTTTCAACTGTGCATACAGCTGCACATTGAAGGAAGCCTTTGACACAGGAGAACTGGAAACCTGAGGGCTTACATTTCACCATTTCAAGAGCCTGATGCCATGTCATATATGAATAACTCGTTTGGGGGGATATTATGGAAGATACTCTGTTTACATTTTGTCCAACATGCAACAGCATATGCTTAAAGTACTTTGGGCATGACTGCAGGCGACATAGATGGTGGGAAGGGCGGGACATGGGCTGTGCCTGACAAGAGCTATGGCTCTGTCTGGTGTTTCAGCATGCTTTGGATACTGGGCTCACAGTTGTATACATTCCCCTCCAGGATTTCTGGGTTCTGTCACACATCAAAGGGCTAGATCTGGAGCCCTTGCTCCTGCATATGGAGGACGGCAAAGATACAGTTACTCAAATTAGATCCTTCTTACTGACCAGACACTTTTACACACAATCACATGGTGAGTGCATAAAACACACCTCTTCTTTCACATAAGCCCCAGTCACCTGGTATCGTGGCATTTGACCTATGGCCAGGCTTCTCCTAGATCAACAAAGGGCAATAAGTCCTGATCCATCAGGCACATATAGACGTAAAACCCATGCACATATAAACATGCTGCAGCTGCTTTACGAAGACCATATAGATGTGTTAAAGTCAAGGTCCAAGGGTAATGATCAAAGCTGTGGGTCCACTTTGTGCTGTGTTTAGTTTTATAAACCATCAGTAGGGCTACCATTCATCTTGCCAGAGTTAGTCAGGATCCCTTTCCTATTGTTGTCTTTGCCTCTCAGAGTAGTTGACCCGTAGTAGCATCTGCAGCTGCTGTAAGGTCTGAGCTCTTATACTATTTTTCTTGTTTGCTTTTCTAGCTGCCCCACTGGACAGTATTCAGAGTTTGGCCACCTACTACACCCAGTGTATTAAGCAGGTGCAGCCCGAGGGGCCATACTGGATCGCAGGCTATTCCTTTGGGGCATGCGTGGCCTTTGAAATGTGCTCCCAGCTGCAGGTCCAGCAGAACCAATGCCCATCCCCAGACAGCCTCTTCTTGTTCGATGGCTCTCACTCATACGTGGCAGCTTATACTCAGGTAAGGCCTCACAGTCTGTAATTGGTTTCATGTACTAACCCTATGTACATAGTGATTGCTCGTTTATAGAGGGCCATGGCCTCATGTTCTCACAGGCTGTGCACTGTGTCATTCAAATACAGTCTGTGCATTAAGTAATTCACTCCCATAGTGTAGACACTGTAAGAACTTGCAATCAGACTCCGTGTACAGGGCCATGCATCCAACTGATCCAGCGCGATATTAGCAAACAGCATTCATACACCAGATACTCACTTGGACCCATACATTCATACTACGCTAATACTTACGCTGGGTTTTATCAGTTGTTACTCTTTATCAAAATCCCTGCTACCAATTACCTTCCGAATGAAGAGTAATGACTTACCAATGAATCCTTTGCTAATTGGGAAATTTAAAATGAGTGACATTCATTATAGTACATAATCCTGAAATAACCACTGAGTCAGGAAGTTTTAAAATGTTTATCTAAAGATTTAGCAGAGTAAAATACAGAACCACACGGTACTTAATCGCAATACCCAAGATGAAGCATAGAATAACTATTGCTAATCAATGACGGTCCCTCAGAAAAGGAGAGGATAGAGACAGCAGCGCAACTAAAGGTTGCATTATATTTACCTAAGTGCAAGAACCAAACCCCTTGGCCAAGGAGTTGGAAAGAATAGGACCCAGGAAGGATGAAGAGCAAAGACCTCCTCCAGGATCAGGACAGGACTGGTGACCTCTCTACAACGACGCCTGCGTCGTTCCCCTCTCTGATACTCGACTTCTCCTCGATTCGCCTGTGTCTTCCTTCTAATGGACTCCACCGCCCCCTCCTCAGGACCTCTCTGGACAGCGATTCAGTCTGCAATCGATCAGCTTGGCAGTCTGGAGCTAAGAGCTAACTAATTAGCTAATTCTATATCTATTATACCCTTCTACGCCCATGTACCTCCCCTTAATGTTGCTAAAATATGGGGCCATTACTTCTGATTGGACAGGGACAGGGGGTGGATTCTCACACCATATTGATTTGACTTGTATTTCTGAAGCCTATTGTTTTAAACTACCGCCCCTTCAATTTAATACATTTGCTTTATTTCCCACCCGTCTCATGACAAAATTTACAATTTATTCATATAAAATGTTTCTTTTCGACGAGAACATCTTGGTATGTAGTGGTGTCGGCCAGCAGGTCATGGCCTTGGGTGATGTCCAAGTTGACTTCATCTTTTTCTTTCTGGTCTGCCTCTCAGGGCGCATGTGCAGAATCTTTGTCACATGAGCTTTCAGTTCACCAAAACCCAGGCCCAAGTTTACGAACTAATAAAAGTCAAAGAAGAAAACATTAAAATCACAAATAAAATGTTTCACTGTATGCCCACTCTTTCTATTCTATTCCCATTTAATTATAAATTCTATCCCGCATTAGTAGCGTTAGAGAAACAACAGTTAAATAATGACATGAGAGCAAGCTGAAGCATGTGAAAACATCAAGCAGCCATTTTAATGCACACTGCGCAGAAGCAGAAATTTCCCACCAAGCAAAGAAAGACGTCACAACACGTGCTGTGGATGAGACATGCGCAGTAAGGTTCCCGTGCTTTAGCGGCCATTTTAGATTATAGACAAGCGTTATTCGTTAGTTAAACACATAGGCAAGCATCCTTACTATTCGTGTAGTGTATGCAAGGATTAATAGGGACAATACAAGTTTAATAAATTAATACTATGAGGAGATTGCATACGAGCAAGTCTCATTTGTGAGTCCTTGCTCCATCACAACCATTATACAGCTTCATCTGCTCAGTATGCATGTAACATGGTTTACTCAATTCTGTACAGAGCTGTTCATTCACTCACACAGCACATACAGTTGCATCCTCTTGTATATAATACCCACTCAGTGGAGCCAGACACATGACATGCAGTAGATTTTTAAGCAAATAGATATACTATGCAATCTTGCAAAGGTAATACCCTTATTAGGTTAATAATAGTTACTAGATTTCAAGACCATATTGCCCCATTCCTTATTTGTTACTGTACAAATGAACAATATCTTCAAGCAGTCTGGTTGTAAGTTATAATTTTCCACAATAAGATGCTCTCAGCTCATTGTAAATGTCTTTCTACAGAGCTATCGTGCAAAGTTGACCCCAGGCAGTGATGCCGAAGCCGAGACTGAGGCTCTTTGTGCCTTCATCCAGCAGTTCACAGGGACGGAGTACAACAAGGTAGAGTCCTGCATTCTGTAACAGTCTCACCAACTTTAATCTAGGGTTAATTTCTTCTATTACACTACTCCTCTATGTCACTACTGCTCCTGACACCTCCATTACAACAACATGGGTTCCATGATAATCCATGGAGCTCAGCTGTACTCCTTCTGACTGGTTAGTACCTGTTGGGGCCAGGCCCTAGTCTCTTAAACTAGGATTTATTCACTTGGTTTGGGTTTAATCTCTAAAGCCCCGACGTCCATTTACTTGGTTTTGTTATTCCAGCAAGCTAAGCCATACTCTCTCAGGCTCAGACCTGCTCCAATGGATTCAGTTGAAATCCTTCAGATTAGGATTTCTTATTTTTGGCTGTGCCCTATGTCCCCAGGCTTATTCCTTTTGGCCTGACCTTACACCCTTGGGCAGGCACATGGTCCCTAGGGACTTGTGTTAGCCACCTGGTTACGTCCTGGGCTCAGTCTGTCCTAACTCTCTTGAAGTGATCTTTGTTCCCTTGAGGTTATACTTACCCAGTTTCTTCCCATCTCTGCAGCTGCTGGAGACTCTGCTCCCTCTAAAGGACCTGGAATCTCGTGTGAATGTTGCAGTTGAGCTGATTATTCAGAGCTACCGACACATCAACCCTGAGGACCTGCGCTTTGCGGCCACCTCTTTCTACTATAAGCTAAAAGCTGCAGACAAGTATGTTCCCAACGCAAAGTACCATGGCAACGTGACCTTGCTGCGAGCCAAGACCCACAACGAATACGCAGGGGGCCTGGGAGGAGACTACCGGCTCTCAGAGGTCAGTACTGTGGCTGGATAGAGAGCTCTATAGAGTTCACTACTGTTTATGGGCATAAATCAGCACTCCTAGTGGGCAGAAAGGATTAATCCATTGGTCTGTTAAATTATCATTCACATTTTGCTTCTTCCCACCGTAGCATTCAGTAAAAGAATTTAAAAAAATGTATTGCATGCATATTGAGGTCCTGTTTAGGTTTTCTTTTTTGCTATTTATTTTGTGCCATAAGCTTGCAAGAAAATATATATATTTTTTAATTATTTCAGCTTGCCAGTAGAAGACCTCCTGATTTTGCCAATGCTTATTTTTCTCTGGCTTAACAGTGCAGCTGTCTGCTGGACCTATTGTTACCAGTTTGTTAAAATACTAATAGAGTCAGCTTTGGTTCCACTGAGAGGAGTATTACTCTAGCAACTTATGCTATTGGATGTTTGGTATATCATTCCGCCTTCCAGGAAGTGCTTCTATTGGAATGCATGAGGGACTATTTCACATCTGAAAAGTACACGTAATAATCACGGAATTTTTCACAGTCAATACTTTATCTCATATATGTATTTTATACCAAAAGCAATCTTTTTTTGCTAATCTTGTCTCAGCATCGGCAAAACCAGTAGGGCAGGCTTTAACATGATAAACGGCATTTGCGTAAGCAACACAGGTAAACAGCATTTGTGTTTGTATGTACGTACTTAAAACTGTTGTTATGCTTTCTCCAGGTCTGTGATGGAAAGGTGTCAGTCCATGTCATTGAAGGAGACCACCACTCGTTCCTCCAGGGCACTGGGGTCGACTCCATCATTGGAATCATCCACAGCTCCTTGGCGGAGCCGCGAGTCAGTGTCCGCGAAGGATAAAGCATCGCACAGCATTGGTTTCCATATTCTGCAAGTACCAGCATGAGCAGGCGGTAGAGGGCCTCCTACAGATTCTACGGCCCAGCACCAGAAGGACTTGCAGCCTGTTTCAAGGATACTGTCTGTCGGGACCCCAGGATTCCAAGATGGGAATCCTGTCACTCAGACACCTCCCCACCTCTCATGCACGGTACCAAAACCCATTCAAGCCTGCACTGTACCGCCGCTAATTCCACCTGGACGGTACCAATCCCTACCCTGCCTGCAAGGTACCGTCAACATTCCTCCTGTATGGTACCGCTTCCCCGTCCTGAGTAAACGGTACTTTCGCCCCCCATTGCGGACACATTTCAAGCCTTCGATGGTCGAAACATAACCTGCAAGTAGATTTATTTTCATGTTAAATGCATTGTCCGTCTGTCCTGCCTATTGCAAAGCAGACGTTATAGCACTTATTGGCCCCAGAGCCCAAGTTGAGGCACACACTTGGGCTCAGGCTTCCCTATGAGCCGAGGCGTTCACTGGACCACACCTCTGAGGCTCCAAGGAGCTGGTGAAGAGGTAGCCCTTCCCCCACTATGACGCTGAACTGCTCCCTCACACGGGAGAGTGAGTCACAGAGCGATCCTAACTTTTTTAACCGTATTTTTTTATTTGAAATGTTTTTGTATTTAATGTGTTGTCTCAGATGGCAGACAGAGTTAATTTGTCTTTAATTTATACTTGGCTACTGAGTGTATTGGGGAAACTGGAAGTGTGGAGAAGGTGCGTTTTACCTTGGCCCACCAAGTCTGCATCTTATACCCCCCAACCCACATTTGACCCTTTTTTGCACTTGATCCATGTGGACTTCAAGGAGTAAGGTTCCGAAGCTCACAGTCATTACTCAAAAGTCTGTCTTTGATCACTCTTACTGAGGGTTCTCAGCCTGTGAGGTAGTGCACAATGTTGCAGAATCCGGTGAGCGGCCTTGACTGGCATACATCACCGAAATCCATAGGCCTTAGGATGAATAGCGCCCCCTCTCTGCGCCGCAGGGGCCTGTGTTAAACTGTATCAGCAAGCTTGATGCAGCATATGACCGCTCAGCAAGCTGCGCTGCACCAGGAAAAGCTCCTCTTGAACTGTTCAGCAAGCTGTGGAGGAGCAGGCAGGTTTGTTTTCTCAAGCTTGTTACAACAGACCCGTTGGCTACCGACCTGCTTCAGTGTTGCTGATGACTGCCACAGGATAATAATATGACGTAATTTATCGTCAACACTGAACGCAGTGTGCGTTTGAGTAACCAGTGCATACAAACTTGTTGCATCTATGATATGAGTGGCTGTGGCACCATCCTTACTATATGGAAAAGTGTTCTTTTTAAACCTACCAGGATAATACCTACCAAATCCGTTGAAGCTTCTTATTAAACTTTCATCACCCAACCATTATCTCAGAGGCTCATTGGAGGAAAGTGTGTGATGAAGAGCATGACAGGCCATTATGCCCTTCTGGCTATTTTGCCCCTTAAGCTTCCCCTTCTCGTTATCCCAGCCCAGGTGCCTGAAGATACTCACTCTCCTTTTCTTGGAGGTAATCGAGACCTGCTGCACTTATGACACAGACAGGACCTACAAATGGCTCAGTAACATCAAGTGCCCCGGTAGAGCTGGCGCACTGGCTGCGTAGTCTCAGCGTGCATGGTCAGCACCGGGGTGTTGCGTGATGGCGGACCTGCCAGAATCATCCTCAACTTCCCAGGGCCCTTGATGGGCTCCACAAGTCCTGCACTGTTGACAGCAGCAGGAAGCCCTGTTGTGATAAATACCAAGGTGTAATAATTACCAACTGAGTCTGGAGCCCAAGAGTGTCATTTGTGTTCCCTTGTCTGTAAGTGGCTAACTCTCATTTGGCTCCTGCATCGAGTGAGCGTGATACTCTACAGAGCGCCACAAAGTCTGTTCCACCCTCCTAGTATTAAAGTATTTTTTTGTCTTCAGTTCTGTGCTTGGTTGTTCATTTCTTGTTCTAAATTTGTTTGTAGGGCAGTTCAATCACAGCTGCACAAAAACAAAATAATAAGAAACAAAGCAGTGTAGAACTGAGCCCCGACAACCATCCATTTTTACTTTCTTACATAACTCAGGATCATAATCTATCATTAAAATTCCCGGGAATGGATTCAGTATTATAGAGTTATCAACTTTGAAATTAGAAGTGATTCTAGGACCGTGAAAAACACAATTTTTTGGAACCTTAAATATGTATGTATGTATG
Organism: Calotriton arnoldi; assembly: GCA_963921515.1. Classification (NCBI taxonomy): domain Eukaryota; kingdom Metazoa; phylum Chordata; class Amphibia; order Caudata; family Salamandridae; genus Calotriton; species Calotriton arnoldi. The sequence continues at coordinate 1,025,138 of CAWUFW010004378.1, read as the reverse complement.
TATTGGATTTATTAAACAAAAACCTGGCTGCAAAAAACATAGCAGTATACGGGTAGGTACTGAGAGGAGTAGAGGAGAAAGTGGTAGGGGATGCTCATGGGCCTGGCAAGACACAAGTGGATAGGATGACAGAGGGAGCACCAAAGGGGAGGTATGTGCTTCAATGCAAATGGCAGTGGGGGTATGTGGGAATGAGGTGCTGCTTGAATAGATGAGTCTTCACCCCCTTTGGAAACTGGAGGAGTTTAACCTTCTGCTGGATTGGAACTGGGATAGTGGTACATATTCTGGGCATGAGGCAGGAGAAGGCTTGGCATCTTGTTTGTGCCTTCTTTCAGTTCCTCATTTCTAGTCCAGCGTGCTATGAGTCATCCACTTTCCAAAAGAGGACTTGAGCTTGGTTGCTTGGTTTGTTGGGTTGTTAGTGGCCTTGTAGATGGTGCATTCTGTTTTGAGTGTCATGAGTGCTTGTAGAGGGAGGCAGTGTAATTCTCCGAGTATTGCAGTGATTCTGCCTTGTTTGTAAGCAATGTTGCTGCATGAAAGAGACCCTTCAATTGTGTTTGGTGGATCTCTGGGACACCTTTGCCTATGTCCGTGTGGGGATAAGGCTACCTCCTTCACACTGTCTAGAAGTCTCTTTCCTGGAGGAAGGGCTTCACTTTGTGAAGCAGAGTCAGTTGATGCCAGATAATTTTTGTTTTGTGTACAATATGGGTCCTGAAGCTGGGGTTGGTGTTGCTGTGGAAGATGATTGCAACCTGCCAGATTCATCGTTGAGAGTCAATCTTGCACCAAATGTTTGCTGTTGCTGAGTATAAATTCAGTCTTGTTAGGATTCAGTTTCAGGAAAAATACCCACAATAACTCAAAAGCAGCAGTCGCTCACATGTTCAAATGAGCAAAGGTAGTCTGACCATAAGAGGGGTTATATTTAATCCGTGATTTCCTTAAACAAATATAGGAAAACAAAGTGATGTGAGGAGTGTGTAAATTAATCTTAGCCACTGGTATTTACCTTGGTGGCATTCCAGTTTGGTATACTGGAGCTTTGCCCGATATGCACGTGCTGTATGCACCTAGAATGTTTCCAAACCTAAGATGAATATACATGACATTTTGAAACAGCTTGACTCACTTATGAGCAATGAGACTTGCTACATTGCTTTAAGAGACTTTTTATCTAGCGTCCTGATGAATCTGCATTCAACTTCCGTTGACCGGAACAAACTCTGATTTCTTGTTAAGAGTCAATACATGTTAGCTATATTTCGTGATTGTACTGACACACTCATTTGATAAAGCAACAGGGTGTTACAGGATGCTTTTTTTATACATGTTTTTATATTCCCTTTCTTCCTCCCATTGACAGGGTTAGTGGAAGAGCTGGCAGACCACTCTTAGATTTTAATGTTCAGGGTGGGCAGTTCAGATATAGAACATAGGGTTTCGCTTTCTCCACTCTATGCCAGCACTGTCTACCTGTATCAACACGAATGATGAGAAGCCTGGGGGATTTTCCATGAATGCCTTGAACTCCGATGTAAAGTCGAGCCGGACACTGTTGAAGTTGAACAAGCTTCTTTATTAAGTAAGAAACACTGGTATGCAGCAAAGGGAAGAAAACCCTTCTGCCCTTGTCCAACTTCTAAAGTCCACTGTCGGGAATCTAGAATCAAATCCCCGGGGTGGAGCAGGAGCTGAATCCCGCGCACAGAACACGGAACACAAAACAGTGATACATGTAAACACAACACATCTTCCCCCCCTAAGCAAAAACACTATTCATTAAAACAAAAACTATACAGGAAAAAAAACTATCCAATTACATACTCACAGATAAAGTCTGACATCCATTTGGGTTTAGAACTAACACATTTGTCGCGACCTTCTATACACTTGTCCTCCTCAACAACCACACTTCCTGAACATCCTTCAATACCTCGATCCTCCGTTGCTCCACCATCACCACCATCACCACATTCTACTCCATCACTCCTAACTCTTACCAATTCTTCGTTATTATTGTTACCAGCACAATCAACCAAATCTGAATGCACATTTACAGACTCATCCCAACCTATAGTCGCACTCCTAGTAACATTATTGCAATCACTTCCACTGTCACAATTCCCAACAGGACCCAACACTTTGTGAAAAATAGCTACTTGTCTCAAATTCCAGACCTTGTCATCACTTAACTGAACAGCATTTCTCAGCACTTTCGTCACTTTCAGAGGTTCTGAGAACTGACTCTCACCTTTCTTTACTTTCCAAGTTTTTTTTTACCTTAACCCAACATCCCACCTTAATCACTGCTCCCTTAGAGTCATGTTTCAGATCAAATATCTCCTTATATTTCTTGTACTTATTCACAATTCTGGATCTCACAACCTCCATAGGAACTGTGCTAATAGCAGCTTCCAACATACACTCAGGGGTACACTTAGTCCTCTCACCACGACCTCTCATGACCTCAAACAGGGATACTTCTAACGCTTGATGAGGCGTAGTTCTGTACATCCATAGAAATCTGAACCTCCCAATCACTGCCATTCTTGACAGCCATCTGTATAGCATTCTTTAACACTCTGTTGAAACTTTCAATCAGGCCGTTGCCACTTGGATTAAATAAAGACGTTGTCCTGTGTTTGATCCCCACTCTATCAAAATACTCCTTACAAGCATTGGACAAGAATTGAACCCCATTATCTGATACAACTTGTACTGGTATTTCTTCCTCAATGAGCACCCTGTCTAGAAATTTCAAAACGTCATCTGAGGTTATCTTGTTCAGGATTTTCAAAATAGGCCACCTTGAAAACACATCAATGAGAGCAATTATATACTTCGCCTCTTCTCCAAAGGGCCCCATAATATCCACAGCCACTGTGTGCCATGGCTTGGTGGGAACAATGGATTCACACATGTTTGGCCTTAGAGTGACTAATGACTTTTCCGAATTTGCGCACCATACACAATCACTCGCAATCATCTCATTATACACATCCATGCCTGGCCACCAATTCTATTGTTTCACTCTTTGTTTGGTCTTAACAATTCTTCACTGTTCATCGTGACACAACTTTATAATGTCAAATCTCAAAGAGGTAGGAGGTACTATTCTGTCACCCCTATGGATAAACCCCTTGATTACAGAGTTCACGTCGTATTTTCCAAAAGGATTTCAATACTTTGGGAATACTAGATTTCTGTGGCCAACCACATTCCACAAACTCTAACAGTTTTTGCAAATTCTTTGTCCAAGGTGTATTGTCTTTCCCAATCTTTCTCATTATTATTATGCAACCCTTGGTCATGTATTAATGCATTCTGTATATCATCCCAATCATTACCATTACATTCCTGCAAATCAATTGGCATACGTGACAAAAAATCAGCAATTACGTTTTTTTTTCCTGGAACATATATAGCCTTATAATTAAAATCTTGCAATTGCATCGACATTCTTGCAATCCTAGCCGATGCATTGTAAAGCCCTTCAGTAGTTAAAAGTTTAACCAATGGTTTGTGGTCACTATGTACATCACAAGGTTTTCCCCACACAAATGAGCGGAAATGCTCCAGAGCCCAAATGCATGCCAGGGTTTCTTTCTCAATAACAGAGAATTTCTCTTCAGTAGGAGATAAGCATGCAAAGCATATGCAATAATGTTCTCCTTACCATCAACATTGATTTGAGATAAAACACTCCCAAGCCCCTTATTACTAGCATCAACAGTAACAATGTTATCTAGCTATGGATCAAATCCTTTAAGTGCAGGAGCTTGAACAGTAGCTTTCTTAATGTCCTCAAATTCCTGTTGGCACTCCTTGCTCCATAAAAATCTTACTCTACTCTTGAGCAATTGCCTAATGCAAAAAACCTTGCTAACAAAATCCTTTACAAATTTGGAATAAAATTCCACTAACCCAAGGAAGCATCTCACTTCCTCCTTATTACTAGGACTAGGTGCATTCTGAATTGCATCCATTAACAAGGATTTAGGGGAAACTCCATCACCACTAAGTACATGACCTAAATGTGTGATAGACTTCACAGCAAACTTGCACTTCAAATGCTCCACTGTCAAACCTTTCCCTTCCAAAATTTCTAAAACCTCTTCCAAAATCCTATCATGTTCTTGTCTGTCTTCTCTAAAAATTAGGATATTATCCTGGAAACTCGTCACATTCTTGCTCTTACAAAGCAACTGGTACATACGTCTTTGAAAAATTGCAGCAGCAGAGGCTAAATCGAAAGGAAGCCTCTTGTACCTGAAACATCCAGAAGGTGTTACTCCCCTCGCTTAAGGAAATCTTATGATAAGCAGCAGATAGATCAATGGACAAAAACCATTTCGCATTCTTGACAAGTGATAACATCTCTGATATTTTAGGAAGGGGAAATCTGTCCACAACAATGTTGTTATTGAGATGCCTTAAGTCAATGCACAATCTCAACTTGCCAATACTACGTCTGGCCACGACAATCGGAGAAATCCATTCAGCAGACTCAATTGGCTTGATAATATTTGCTTCAAGTAACCTCTCTAATTCTTTCTCATCATCTTCTCTAAGTAAAACAGGATTGTGTCTCACTTTATGTACCTTAGGGCATGCGTCAGGTTTTAAAACAATGCAATGCTCAAAGTCATTAGGATTGCCAATAGCTCTGCTAAAGACTTTGGTAAATTTCCTCAAAATCTCACTACAAATTAATTCGCCATCATTTAAACCTATGACAGGATCAGGGTTGTTAGGGTTCAAAATAATGTCTAAATTCCCATGATCCTTCTGTGGAAATGTACCTTTTAGGGGTACACTGGTGCAGGGTCACCCTCTTGTCCACGGGTTCAATAGAGATCAGCACTGGAGTTGGAATAAATAACAAGTTTATTAATCACTCATGAGCGGGACCACGTCCATACAACACTCTCAAGTGTTCCAGGAGGTAGTACACTGAAGTCACAGAACACAGGTCTTTTATACAGGTTTTCTGCAATGTAAGCATGTGAACAGAAATAGGAAGAACAAGTTTTAGGAATAGCTATCAGCAAACAAGGGCAGATGAATAACCATGTGGTCAGCAAAGTGGGAGGGGGAGCAGGAATGCTTATGGCAGCAGTAAATGGTCGACAGTTAACATCTGAGACCAGGTGCACTGACAACTATAAACCCTCAGCACGTACATTGCTTTAGCTGAGTCAGGAAGTCAACAAAAATAGATAACACAAGCAGAGTGAAAAGACGAAAGAATTACGAAGGAAACTTAAATGGACACCATAGCCAAAATGGCTGTTGCTTATGCTAAGTAAAAATATTACACGTTTTCCACAGACGGCCCTTTTAGCATAAGCTAAGACATTTTTCTTATGCTTGAAAAGGGGTACGATAAATATCATGTTTATCAATTAGCATCATGTCGCTAACTTCTCGATCTATTGCTAAACGGGCATTTACATTTTGGACATTCGTTTTTTTGATGGTAGACAAGTAGTACAAGTAGAAATACAGAGGGAACAAAGCATCGGTCCGCATTGGATACATAAACAACAGGAGAAGAGAATAGCAATAATTATGAACAAGGCCGATAATATTTTTAAACCCCATACAGAAAATACGTTCCAGAACCATCCAGCCCAAGTCCATGTTCCTGAATCTTGATGTATCTCAGTAGCTATTTTATGCATTTTGGAAATGGCATCATAAACAGAAAGGGCGTGGTCAGGGATAAATACACAACAACTACTACTGATAATGCGACATGCTCCACCACGATCAGCTAGAACCACGTCTAGCACCATTCGGTTTTGCAAGGTCACAATTCTCGTAATTTGGAGTTCTTCTGTAATATTCCCAAGCGCCATTGCTGTCTGATTAGTCACAGCCTCTACTACACGGGTTAAGCGTCTAATCTTCCTACTATTTAAAGCCGCACCAACAAAGAAAAATAGTCCCAAATTAAAGTCAACATATTGCTGTAATGCAGTATCAGTTTGATCCACTTTATCATTATTTATAGTTCTTTTGAATCGGTTCAAGGAAATGTCATTAAACAGTTTTTGATCTTTATGATAAGATGCAGGTGCTAGGAACACAAGAGGAAGCAAAGGACACATAACAGGTTCCAGACCATCCAATTGGTAGATGATAGTAGCCTTTACTCCCACAAATGAAATAAGTGTTGTGTGAGGACAGGAAACTGCTATTGTTCGTTCCAGTAATGTTCAATACTGTGGTACAGTCACTTTTTCCCACTGGGATACTACCAAAACTGCTCACACAAAGATTTGCTCGGGCTCTAGTAACAGCGATAACAAAAGGCCCGTTACCCTTGGCCGTTCGAGTGTTGGGGAAAACATAACGTGTGGAGGAATTTCCTTTGCGATACTCCTCCATTTCCCATACAGTTCCTTTGGCTTGTGGGTCCCCTTCTTCATCGGGGTAACAAACTTTATTAAGTTTTGCATTAAGTCCTCCTACATCAGCTAGAGTAATATTAGCAATTTCAGAGGCCCACAACAGTGTGAACCATGCTCAACAGGAGCCATTTTGCGAGAATGGCAAGGGAATGAAAGGCGTTCCTCCCTTCTTCTGATGAGCTGGCATCATTCCACATACCCAGCAGTTGGTAGAGTTCGTAGCATTATGAGTATGATGCAACATTTGTATGAAAGTGTTATTGAGATATGACATTCAGTGCTTCTTTTCATGATAGGGAAGAGTAAAATAATAATGTTCGGTGAGGACAGGAGTAGTAGCAGTCAATAAGTTTCGAGCTGGAGCTACTTCCTCTACAACCCACATTATAACAGCAATGATGACAACAGTCAAAGTTAGTCTAATAGTGAGCATCATATTTTTACTACAGACTTTTGCAGCATTCGATTTCTTCTCCGGCATGTTCATTTTGTCGGTAAACAACAAAACAGATGGTGCCCTAAGGTCCTGGGCAGGCGTTGGTTTCTTCACTAACGTTGAGACGAGTAGTCACTAAAAGGCTACCCCCCTTTGTAGTCAGTCTTTAACCACCCAGGACAGTGGCTCAAACAGTCTCTTTCTGCGATGAAATGTCTTTCTTCCTGGATCGAAGCGGATATCTGGATGTACCAGGGATCGTGTGGTCCGGGAAGACTTCCTCGGGTCTTTCAGGTGACACGGCTCGTCCTTTCTCGGCGACCAGGATGTCGCGGTGATCTGTCAACGCAGCTGGGCTCACGAGGGCATGCGGAACTTTACGACAGTGGGTGGCGTGCACTCAATTCTTCCGGTTGGTCACTCGTACCGCAGTTCTGGTAGCCAAGAGGACTTGCTCCGGTCCACGCCAACGGGGTGCCAAAGAATTGGTCCGCTGGAAGGACTTTGTTAAAACAAAGTCGCCAGGCCGCAGATCATGGCCATCACCCTGCGACCTGTCTGGAAGGGCTTCCCGTACCTGCTGATAAATAGAAGAGAAGCTGTCAGTTAATTGGGACAAATAGTCACTCATCAACACATAGGGTACATCATGTATAGGGCGAGGCTTAGGGATTCCCCAAATATTCATGGGCCTGCCAAACACAACCTCATATGGCGTAAGGCCAGATCGTGTATGTGGTATCGATCTGATAGAAAGCAGTGCTAGGGGCAGGGCATCAGGCCATTTCAAAGACGTGGAAGCCTGTATTTTAGCCAATTTCAGTTTCAGAGTGGAATTGTAATGCTCCACCAAGCCTGCTGATTGTGGGTGAAAAGCGACATGAAATTTCTGCTTAATCCCTAACCCTTTCATGACATATTCGACAACTTGCCCAATGAAATGAGGTCCGTTGTCACTCCATAAGACCCGACAAATGCCGAATCGAGGAAAGAACTCCTTTAGGAGAACTTTCGCTGTCGTGAGAGCTGTATTATCCTTCGTAGCATACGCCTCCACCCATTTCTTGAAGGCACAAACCACCACCAGGACATATTTCAAGTTATTACAGCGCTCAAACTAAATGTAGTCCATTTGCAGGACCTCAAAAGGTGCAGTTGGTGTCGCAAACCCTCCTGTTGGAGTTCGCGTTCCCTTTCCGGGATTATACTGAAGACAGACCAAACAAGACTGGACCATCTTTTTAGCAGTGCCGGCAATATCAGGATGATCCCAAACTTGCATAAGTTGTTTTGCCATTGAGGATGCTCCAACATGTGCCGGCCCATGTACCATGTGAATCATGGGGTATAAGTAGGCTGTGGGTAACTTCCATTTGGCCATATCTTTATTCCTCCAACAGCCCTCATCATCCAGTGCTCCCTCCTTAGACCATTGGTCTAGATCATCAGTGGAGGCAGATTGTTGCATGTCCATTACCTCTTGCCTGGCATCATGCCAACGTTCAGCTTGTGACTTCACTACATAAATAGATGTGGTACTTCGCTGCATTGCGGTTTCACGGGCTGTGTAATCTGCGAAGGTATTACCTGCTCCTATTTTATCAATCACTTTCTTGTGTGCACTACACTTAACAATTGCCACTTTCTTAGGATAGGTTAGAGCAGTAAGAAGATTATGTACTAAATCTCCATGCACTATCTGTGTCCCATGTGAGGTGAGGAAACCCCTTTCTTTCCATAAGCGGCCAAAATTGTGTGCCACCCCAAAAGCGTACTGGCTGTCAGTAAAAATATTAACAAGCAAACCTGTACTAAGCTCACACGCTCTCGTTAGTGCAATCAATTCGGCCGCTTGGGCTGACTTCTGTGGGATGCGAGCTGTTTCTACTACTGTCTGAAGTGTTGTAATCGCATAGGCAGCAGATGTAGTGCCATCAAGCAATTTGAGACACGAGCCATCAACCCATAACTCCCCATCAACACTAGAGAGAGGTGTATCTTGCAAGTCAACGCGGCCCTTTGTTTGCTCTTCAGTAAGGAATATATAATCATGTAACTCTTGCGACTGAGACTGAGTAGCTGGAAATGGCAATAGTGTAGCAGGGTTTAGGGTCAGACATCTTTTCAGTGTAATATGAGGGGCCAAAAGTGTCAATTCATATCCTGTCAAGCGGGCACTAGTCAAATGCTGTCTTTTTGTTTGATTTAGCAAAGCATCAACAGAATGGGGTACTAACACAAGCAGCTTATGTGACAAAACTATTCCTTCACTCTGACGTATTGATACAGCCGTTGCTGCCACCGCTCGGAAACAACCAGGCAGCGCGCGAGCGACTGGGTCAAGAACAGCTGAGAAATAGGCACAAGGACGTTGCTTATCACCGTATGTTTGTGTTAAGACTGAGAGGGCACAACCTTCCCTCTCGTGTACATAGAGTGTGAAGGTCTTAGTGTAGTCTGGAGTTCCTAATACTGGTGCAGAGCAAAGAGCTTGGCGTAACTGTTGGAAGGCATTCTGACATTCAGTAGTCCATGGGAGGGGCATCAGAGTGTCTTTAGTCAAAAGGGCCAATAAAGGTTTAATAATGTGCGAGAAACTGGGGATCCACTGCCTACAGAAAGAAGTGAGGCTAATCAGTGCACAAACATCCTTCTGAGTATGGGGTACAGGAGTATCTAAAATGGTCTGAATGCGATCTCGTGTAAGTGCACATCCCTCCTTAGACAGGAGGTGACCTAAATAGGTAACCTGCTGTCTACAAAATTGCAATTTCTTTCGCGAGACTTTGTGATTGTGAGATGCAAGAAATAATAACAATAACAGTGTTCCTTCTTCACACTGCTCAGGGGTATCTGCAGCCAACAAGATGTCATCGACGTATTGGATAAGGGCCACCCCTTTGGGTACAGAAAAGGAATCAAGCTGCCTTTTTAATGCCTGACTGTAATTACTGGGACTCTCTGTATAGCGCTGTAGAGCTCTACAGAACCGATATGATCTATTTCTCAGGGTGAACCCGAACAAATAACGGCTGTCAGGATGGATGGGTATCGAGAAGAAAGCATTCTTCAAATCGATCACCGAAAATGTAGTGGCAGTAGGAGGGACCATAGTGAGAAGTGTAGTGATGTCAGAAACCACCGGATATTGGGGCACTACAATTTTATTAACCTCTCGCAAATCAATAATGAATCTGTAGATTTTAGTGTCAGTGTCTTTTTTCAAAATAGGAAGGATAGGGCTATTGCAAGTGTTATAGGGGACCTCTTCCACTACCCCCACTTTAATCAAATCCTGAACAATGTGTGCCAATGCTTCTTCACCTTCTCGAGATATTTTGTATTGAGGCAGTCGAGGCAATGAAACACCCTCCTTTACTTGAATATGTACAGGTGGAATAACCATTTGACCCACATCAGTATCTGATTTAGCCCACAAAGTACTAGGTAAGGATGGCAGAGCGACGTCCTCATTGATAGGAAAAGATCTCTCTACCATTGGGTAATTGTTGTCCGGTGTGGTAGGGGAAAGCAAAAATGGACATGCGGCAGTGAATTTATCAAGTCTGAATTCAAGTGGCTGTGAAAGTGGGCTAGGTGTAGGTGTCCCATCGAATCCTATCGATGTTATCATTGTGCCGGACAGGAGAGCCCTAGGAACCAGTTTTTTAGACAGGGCACTACGAGTAGCCCCTGTATCAACCAGAAACCGATCAGTAGATCCCAAGACGTTTGCGTCAACATAAGGACCCATTTGATCTACTGGTACCTCAACCGGTTCCTTACCCCGTCCTAGGCATCCCTATGCGTAATCAGAATCTGCAAAGACCTCATCAGAATAATCAGACATTTGATATTGATTTCATCTATCAAAAGTATTAGAGTAATTTGGTCCTTGTTCAACTGCCTCAAACCTGGGACGAGCTCCTGTACCTCCCCTGTTTCCTGAATTCCCTGGGCGTCCTCATATACTGCCCCTTCCCCGCTGATACTGCTGACCTCGCAAAGAGGGCACTCAGAACGCCAATGCCCAGTCTCTTTACAATAAGCACACTGATCAGGGGACAAATTTGCTCGAGGGAGAGGGGGTGCTCCAGGTGTATACATTGCACGTCCGCCTCTTCCACCTCCCCTAAATGGTGGACCATATATTTGAGCCTACATAACTTTCGTCTTTAAAGCTTTATCCTTCTTATCCTCCCTGCCTTTCGCTTCCTGTTCCTGTCGCTCATAATATTGGGCCATAGTCAAAAGGGAAACTGGGGAAGACGTAGTCCAAGAACTCTCGCTGGCCTTTAAGCGACTAACTATTTCCGGTAACATATTGGCGACAAATTTATCGACAAACAAATGCTTACCCGTATTATCGGCCAATGACTGACCACTAAAATCATGGAATGTTTCCTCAAACCTTGAAAAGAAATCAGAGACTGACTCATCCGTTTTCTGTTTACAGGACGCTAACGTAGTCCAATCTATTTTCTTAGGAGGTATGATAGTCTTTAACTTAGTCACAATGGCTTTAGGAAGATCGAATATCTCCTTCTGAGGTTTCTGCGCAGGCTCCCTTTCCGCATCTATTTGTTCTAAATGCTCCCAAATATCACCATATGTTACATTGTCATCTATTTTACGTATTGTTCTCCACATATCAGGGGGCAATAAAAGCCCAAAGAACATATCAATATCTGGCAAAGTCATGGTGCAGGAGCTAATGGCCCCTTCCACCTCCTCATAGAAGGTGGCAGGATTTTTCCGGGGGTCGGGCAAAGCAGCTTTAAGAGCCATCACATCAGCTCTACTCCAAGGAGTGTAAACCCAATTATATATAAAATATCCCTTTGCATCATCCAAAGTTTTGTCATCATTTGTTCCCGCACCCTTCGGAGGAACATACAGGGGTGCAGCTTCACGCATAGGTTTTACAGTAACTGTAGTACTACTGGGCGCAGCCTCTTCCACCGGAGCATCTATATTCTGTGCTTGAGATTGAACCGCTTCTATACCTCTCTGTTTTCTAGCTAATTCTTGCTCTTTTCGTAAAGAAATGTTGCGTCTCGTATTTTAACCACTCGTCTAATCATATCAGATAGGTTTGAAAAAGGAAAAGTCCCCTCTGTTAATCGTTTGTAATCAGTATTTATATCAGCTGGCTCTAGTTCCTGAGAAATTTGTCTATAATCAAATATTACCTCCCAAACGAATTTTTCTACAAAATAAAATTGCTCTGCACTGTTCCACTGTTGAACCATAGTTACAATGAGCGATGCCGCATGAGACCGACGAGCCTCCTCCCTAGCAGCAGTTTTTAATTTATCTTTTTCTGCTTTAGTCAAAGTAGAGCGAGTCTGTCGCCCATCTTGTTTATCTTGTTTTTTGTCGTCTGAAGACAAATGCTCGTCGTCAGAAACCTCATCAGGGGCACTTGGAGTGTGAGGTTTATACGGGGGTGGGGGACGTTCTAATAGGTTGCAATCATCCTTAGTTGTATCAAGTAGGGAATAGAGAGGGCGCCTAATAGGATACTGGCCATTTATCTCTAATCGACGTTCTCTATCTTCTTTTTCTGTTTTTTCCTTCTTTTCTTTATTTTTTAATTCTAGCGCTTTTTGATATATCGTTTTACGTTGTACTTTTTCTGCTATAGCTTCCGCTCTCTTCGCTCTCTCTCGCACTTCTTTCTCCCACATACGCACACAATCAAACATATCCTGTTGACTTCTTCTTTGAAACAAACACTGCTCTACATATTGAACCTTTTTAAGATCAAATGACCCATTCACTGGCCATTGCAGATCGGAATCTTTCTTTGTGTATTTGTACCACAGTGGACTGTACATTATGGAAGAAATACCATATTTGACATACATATCTCTATTAGGCGTCCCTTCTGGGGGAGCCGGCTGACTTTTTTCTAAGCTTTCTTTGGTACCACCAGAACAGCAACACCACCTACGGAGTGTGCTGAGAACAGGCATGTTTTACCAAAATATGTGTAAAATATTACTACTCCAAGCAAATATTCCAAAAGGAGAAAAATCTCCACATTACCTGCCTTCAAACTTTGCAAAGATTGAATAACAAATTTAAACAAAAAGCCCAGGCTTAACAAATCAAGAGTGCCGCTTTAGCGACCTTACCAAACAGGAGACTCCAACTCCCTACTGCCGATCTCCGGTCGACCTAATGGTCACTACAGATTTGCGCCAAAGAAAACCCCAGTCGAGACCAGCCACCACCTGGAGGGTCAAATCGGGAAAACCGGAAAAGTCACGTCGGCCTGCAAAGACAAAGGTCTCCTCGTGCAGTGCGCTTCCTCAGTAATATTTCGGTCCTCCGTCAAGACCACTCCTTCGGACGGCCGCGTCTCCGATGGGGCCCCACGTGTCAGGCACCAACTGTGGAAATGTACCTTTTAGGGGTACACTTGTGCAGGGTCACCCTCTTGTCCACGGGTTCAAAGACCAACAAAATAGAGATCAGCACTGGAGTTGGAATAAATAACAAGTTTATTAATCACTCATGAGCGGGACCACGTCCATACAACACTCTCAAGTGTTGCAGGAGGTAGTACACTGAAGTCACAGAATACAGGTCTTTTATACAGGTTTTCTGCAATGCAAGCATGCGAACAGAAATAGGAAGAACAAGTTTTAGGAATAGCTATCAGCAAACAAGGGCAGATGAATAACCATGTGGTCAGCAAAGTGGGAGGGGAGCAGGAATGCTTATGGCAGCAGTAAATGGTCGACAGTTAACATCTGAGACCAGGTGCACTGACAACTATAAACCCTCAGCACGTACATTGCTTTAGCTGAGTCAGGAAGTCAACAAAAATAGATAACACAAGCAGAGTGAAAAGACGAAAGAATTACGAAGGAAACTTAAATGGACACCATAGCCAAAATGGCTGTTGCTTATGCTAAGTAAAAATATTATAAGTTTTCCACACTTCCAGCCTAGAACTGCAGGTCCTCTTTTAGCAACGTACAATTTGCCTATCGACTCTCTGTTTTTGAATCTGAAGACTAACAATCTGTTACCCACCATGTCAATTTTTTCTCCGGAAATTCCATAAGGATGAATATCAGGCCCCAACAATCTGTCATCTAAACGATTAACAAATAAGGACATCCAGGTTTCCTCCTCAACAATGGTATATGGAGATCCAGAGTCCGCATACATTTGCACAACAACTCCACCAATAGACATGGACATAGAGGTTTCTTCCTATGCATGTCACAATTGTCAATAATGTTTAATATAAACAATTCTTTGGAATCAAAGTTCTGCATTTCAATACTACAATCAATTAGGGTGAGCTTTTTTATTCTGGACTCCTCATCACTTGAACTACCTTCTGTATCCTCCACACACTTCACTCTCCTGCCCCCATTCCTCCTAAAAACTTTGGCAAAGTGACAAACCACTACACAACTGGAACACTCCTGCTTGATAGCAGGACAGGATCTACTGGAAGCTAAGTGTGATGCACTATCACAGCGGAAATATCTCAAATTCCCCCTTCTGATGAACTCCTGGTTCATGACGGTCTCTTTCTTGGACTTGGTTATACCCTTAGCTTTGATTTTACTAACAACCTCTTTTGACATTTCTCTGGCCTCTTGCTTGAGCAGTTTAGCACTGCGGCTAGACATTTTAGCCTTCCTAACAATGGCTTAGATATTTTTTAAATCAGCGTCACCATTGATCCATAACCTCTCCTGAATAGCAGGATCTTTCGCGTGCATCACCACCTGGTCTCTGATAAATTGGTCCTGCAGATGATCAAATTTACAGTCTGCAGCTAACTTCCTCAGAGCAGACACATACTCGTCAGCAGTCTCATTCACCTCTTGTTTTCTATGAAATAATGTGTACCTAACGATACGGATGCACACCTTAGGTGCGAAATAATTATCAAAATCATTCATAATGGCCACAAAAACATTGACATCACCACCCACTTTTGTCATTTCCTCATATGCTTTCAATCCACTTGGACCAACAGAATATAATAAAATCCTTTTTTCCTTTCTGGTGTCATCTTTCCATCTCCATCAATAGTGAATATAAAATTTAAAAAATAAGCTTTCCACTCAGTCCACTTCATGCAAGGATTTCCCCCGGCTGGCCAGAATGTTTGAGGTGGTTGAAGTGAAAAGTTTTGGCTAGCCATATCAGAGCAGTGTACTACTGGTCCTGGAGAACTATGAAAGATACCAACACAGTGTCCTTTCTTCACCTAGCGAAGGACTAGTTCACTGTAAGAATAAAAACAATATGTACTGAACTAAATACCTGCAGCGTCCTTTCTTCACTCAAAAGAGGACTAGTTCACTGCAAGGGTCTAAAAAGAAAGAATAGGTTACTTGCAAAGTAAGCCAATCACTATACCATATGTGTGCGTCTTGATGCTCAACTGTAGAATGAGATTCTTTTTGACCACCCGTTACTCCCATAAATTCAAAACTGAGGATCAGGATCACTCAAAATCAAAACTGAGGTGTGCACATCGCTGTTGGTTCTCACACGAAACAACTGGTGAAGCACAACAGTTGTGTTCCTCGTAAGAATTGCCAGACTTCCAGACGTAATGTACCCAGAATGGTCCACCAAAGATGGCGTCACGCAAGGTCACGCAGAGCGACCTCCGTCGGAATGAATGTGCCCCACAATTCACTGCAGTAGAAAATAGGCAGAGAAGGCAGAATGCCAGCAAGGTACTTGGAACTCTGCAGGATGCACGAGCACACATGACATTCAAAACATTCCAACGGCTGTATTCACAACGGTAAGGTGTCTCGTAAAGACCAGGTATAATATGTCATACGACCTGTAAGTGACTCCTCGAAGTATAGATTTGCACATAAGGATGTAGGAGTTCCTCTTAAACGATAATCCAGCATCAATTATCTTGAAAGGTGTAATACACCCCAAACGAGAGACGTAAATCCAAATAACGGGTAGGTTCCCCAGTGTTTCGCTTGTCGACACTTGTAAAGTCGAGCCGGACACGGTTGAACTTGAACAAGCTTCTTTATACATAAGAAACACTGGTAGCAGCAAAGGGAAGAAAACCCTTCTTGCCCTCGTCCAGCTCCTAACGTCCACTGTCGGGAATCTAGAATCAAATCCCCGATGTAAAGCAGGAGCTGAATCCCGCGCACAGAACATGGAACCCAAAACAGTGATGCATATAAACACAACATCCGCCCTCTGTTTTTTTTCTGTGGGTCGTTTCATGCAATTGTTTCACTCAAAGCAGTGGACTTCTGGTTCTTCCATGTATCTGATATAGTCACATTGTCTCAACACTCTTCTGGTGGTATCTATTGGGAAGTTCTTAATTTAGCCTTCCTACTGAGGATAGTGATGCAGCGGAAAGCTGGGCAAAAGTTCTTCATCACACTACTTATTTACAATCCAATCATTTCCTTCACTTGTTCAACGACGCCAGATGCCTCTGGTCGATAGGAGTGTAGCCTTTGCTCAATTTGCAGTGCAGCACAAAG
Organism: Calotriton arnoldi; assembly: GCA_963921515.1. Classification (NCBI taxonomy): domain Eukaryota; kingdom Metazoa; phylum Chordata; class Amphibia; order Caudata; family Salamandridae; genus Calotriton; species Calotriton arnoldi. The sequence goes on along the minus strand of CAWUFW010004378.1, from coordinate 1,008,762 downwards.
CATTCGTATCACTTAATTTTTAAAGTGAGTTCCTCCATCCGATTCCAACGAGACTGGAAAACCGAATCTCGGAATTAACTCTCTAAGAAGGAGTTTAGCTACTGTTAAGCTATCATTGCGCTTTGTGGCGTAAGCCTCTACCCAACGAGAGAACAAGCACATAATCACAAGGACATATTTCAATCCATTACAAGGGGGCATCTCAATGAAATCTAACTGCATGCGGGTAAAAGGACCTCCCGATTTTCCAATGTTACTCGTACTGACCACTGTTTTTCTTCCTGCATTTTGTTGTTGACAAATCACACATCTTTGACACAGACTCTCTGCAATGGCTCTAAATCATGGATTGTACCAAGTCTGGTGAAAGAGAGCATCTATACCTACATGTGCAGGTCCATGGCAAATAGGCTATCTGGCAACACAGGCCTCCCATCTATGTACACCCACACCTCATCTTCCTGTCTACGATTACATCCTGTTTTAATTCACCCTTCTCTCTCTGCTTGCGATACTGAATCTTGTAGTTCTCTAAGTTCTTCCTAAGTTTCAACAACTGAAAACATCAACTTGCATTTTGGGTCATCAGACTGTTCCTTCAAAGATTCCCCATTGAATGCATAAGAATTTAGGGCGCAACAACGTGCAGTCTCATCAGTGTAACGATTGCCAACTGTGACATAATCATGTCCAGTTTCGTGGGCGGAACACTTCACCACTGCAATCTGAGCCGGCAGTTGTAGTGCCATCAATAGGTTTTCTACACACTCTCCGATTCGTATAGGTGAACCCAAAGAGTTCATAAACCCACGCTAAGACCACAACTGCCCAAAGTCATGCACCACTCCGAAACCAATCTGTGAATATGGTTACTCTCATTTGCTCTGTGATGCTGCAAGCCCTGGTAAGTGCAATCAATTCAGCCACTTGTGCTGAATACACTCCTTTTAACTACGATGCCTCAACTACACACACCAAAGTGCAGATCGCGTACGCAGCTCGTGCGGTACCTCCAGAATCTCTCAAGCACGATCCATCCACAAACAGAACATGGTCTGACTCAGGCAATGAAGTATCTTGGATGTCAGGACGTGGTTTGCTACACAACTCCGTCACATCAAGACAATCATGATAAGCTTCTTCCATCACAACTTCATGTCCTGGCAATAGCAACAAGGTAGCTGGATTCAAACTTGTGCATCTCATTGCAGTCACATTCTCTGCACCCATAATCACCTGCTCATATTTTGTTAACCGACTACTTGGGAGATGCTGTGTTCGAGTTTGAGTTAACAAAATTTCAACTGAATGTGGCACATACACTTTCAACGGATGACCCATCACAATGTTTTCACATTGTTCCAAACTCACACACATTGCAGCAACGGCTTTCAAATATCCAGGTAAAGTAGCAGCTACAGGATCCAATGTAGCTGAAAAATATGAAACAGGTCTGAGTGCAGTCCCATGCATTTGCGCTAGAACTGATAGTGCACAACTTTCACGCTCACTGAAAAACAGAGTAAAACTCTTGTTAAAGTCGGGCATTCCCAATGCTGGAGTTCGACACAAACTGTCTCGCAGTTCAAGGAAAGAGTGCATGCATTCTTCATCCCATGGAACAGGATCTGATATGTCTCTGTGAGTCAATCTCTGAAGTGGCTTGGCTATCAAAGAAAAATTTGGTATCCACTGCCTGCAATAGCCAACCATTCCCAAAAACATACGAACTTCCTTTTGTGTACTCGGTGGATTCATCTGCAATATAGCAGTGATTCGATCTTGTGACACTTTTCTGACTCCTTTTTCAATATAGTGTCCCAAATAGAGAACTTCTCTCTTGCAAAACTGGAGTTTTATGTCCACTCACTGGCAAATGATTCAGTAAGGCGACAGTATCTGAAACGCCAGCTTCTTTCGTTCCAGATGCAACGAATAAATCATCAATGTACTATACCAGCACAGAGTGATTTGGCGTTTCCATGGATTCCAAATTTCTTTTCAGTATTTGATTAAAAATTGAGGGGCTTTCCGTATACCCTTGTGGAACTCGGCACCATACCAAAACACGGTTTCCGAACCGGAATGCAAACAAATATTGGCTATCTGGATGCAAGGGAATGGAGAAAAACGCTTGACACAAGTCAATCACGAAAAACCATTGAGCTTCACATGGAATCCGATATAGAATTACAGCAGGATTTGGTACTATTGGACAACAGGGTATCAGAATCTGATTAATTTGCCTCAAGTCCTGAACAATTCTAAATTTCCCATTCGGTTTTCGTATGCCCATGATAGGTGAATTACATGGACTGCCCAAAATCTCTCTCAAAATTCCTTGTTCAATCAGAGTCTCGATCAATGGAGTTATTCCAGCAATAGTTTCGGGACTTAAATTATATACTGGAGTTCTTGGGTATTCTGCATTTGGTTTTACCGTGAATCGAATTGGAGATACTCATTTCATCAGTCCAATGTCTTCCCCTGAAAAATCCCACACTTTCGGTAAGACTGTATCTCTTAACACAAGAGGTAAGTCATTTTCAGTAAGCAAGGGATACAAACTCTTTACTTCTGTCTTTTGTCTAGCCATTTTAAACACTACATCCTCATCTTTGGTATGAAATTCTATTCCTTCTGGGGTACAATAAATGGAACAATTCATTTTGCACAACAAATCTCGTCCTAACAGATTTACCAGACTAGAGTCACACACCACAAATTTATGTATATCCTCAAATGTTTCAGTCTGTACTTGCACAGGTTCTGTCACTGGGGTTGGGATAATTCGATTCGATACTCCTACTACTTGGATTGTTTCTACCGAGAGGGGTAGGTTGGGAATCTCCACAGTTCTCCAAGAGGATCGGGTAGCACCAGTATCTACAAGGAATGAAATAGGTGTTCCATTTACCTTGCCGTCCACTAATGGACCATTCTGATCTACATATAAGGATGTGCCAAGCACGCATTCCTCCTCCCCTCTAAGGCACCATCTTTAGGAAGTATCTGAGTCACTGTCATCCATCTGTAATAAATATTGTGAGGCCACTTGTATATTCAGATTTACGTGGTCATTGGTATGGAAACCCATATTCACATTGTATTTCTGTGCCTGTCCATTCAACTTTTGCATAGGAGTTTGAGGCATATTCTGATTCTGACCCCTTACATTCAACATTGTCTGATTTAACATATCATTAGTCACTTGTGACTTTACCATTCCATCTGCACCCGTCACATTTGCCTGTCCATTCACCTGATTAGTCAAATTAGACTTACACTCGTGCTTCCAATTCCCAAACTTGCCGTAACTTCGACACTGGAATATCTTTTTCAATGTCTCTATATTTGATCCACGTCCCCTTCCTTGAGGCATCAAATTTGGCATGGGGTTTACCGTTACACCTTTCATTCCAGTGGTAGTCTGACCATTTTCCTGTATCATGCCTGTAAGATCTGAATCAAAACCCACATATCCTTTCTTGGCTGCCCTCATCTGTGCCAACATAAATTTTTCTTTCAACTGCTTGTGTCACATTTCAATATTGTCTCCACAATACTTTGCATAACAAAGTATTTCATCTATTGACTTGCTCTGCCAGCAAATCAAATGCTGCTGAATCATGGCACTAACCTCAGGCCTCAAACCATAGACAAATTGATACACAAAATGTCCCATATCTTTCTCCGACACATTTTCAATCCCACTGTTCTGTATGAATGCCTGCAAAAGTGTCTTGTAGTATACATGTACTGATTCTTTTAGCTCTTGGGTAGTTCTATCTATTTTGACCCAATCAGTTTCTTTCACGAAATTTTCCCTTTCAAATACGTAATGACCTTATTGTATTTTTTCATCACTTCTGCTGATGGTGTGCCTGATTTTGGATCTCTAGCATATTCTGTCTCTGGCCAATCAACAGCAATATTACATTCCACCCATAAATCTTTAGGAACCACAATATGAAACAAAGCATCTAAATCTTTTAACAAAACTTTTGAAACCTTCACAAATCTTTCCACTTGTTTATACCACTCGACTGGTTTCTCCCTCAACCTCTGGAAATCAAATGTAAAGGACAATATGTCTTGTCTACTCCAGGGGACATGTACATACCCTCCTCCTGGTACTTCTCTCATGGGAAATGCCAATGCATCTGCTTACCCTTTTTCTTTTCCATCATTGGGTATAAAGGCAGAACCACTGTAGTATCTTCTTTCTTTTTAGCCCATCTGCCTTCCCATCTTTCTAATTCTCCTAATCGCTTCAGGGTTGTTATTAACTCTTTAATTTGCAGTCTTTTCCCAGAGGGATTCGAACTCTTCAAATCTTTGTCACTAAAATCCAATCGATATGTTTTCTGTAAGGCTTTGGACTTTTCTCCATCCACCCCATATTTCTGTGCTACCTCAGCAAATTTCTCATGGGTATTTCTTGCCTTCTGTGTTATATCCTTACACATGAATATTAATTCCTCATAGCAATATTTTGATAGTCTCTCTGGACTAATCGTTCCCAATATCATTTCTTCCTATTCCACTTTTAATTTGCTCACATCTATATTCATGCCTCGATTTGCACTATTTGATACACTACCAGTAGGGGCTATGTCTCTAATCCAATCATCAAGTTATTCTGGGGATGGTCCTATCGAAGTACTCATTTCTGATCGCTGAGGTTCTCCACTAACTTCTCCTGTTTTCTGCACCACTTCTGAATCTGCTCTCCGATTTCCCATTTGCAAAACTCTCCCAGTAATCATTTGCGGTCCTCTACTTGGTGTTTCAAGACTCTTCTCTGAAATGTTTATTAATGGCTCTATTTCTCCTTCCATGGTGGAATTCATTCTATTACACATTTCTACACTATTCTCATGAGTTTCAGTTGTTTCTGGTGTGGACAGTATTCTCAGATTTTTCGCAAACTCTCTCGTTTCATTTATTGAACAAATGTCTCCTGCGGTTCCAGTTGGAACTGTTATTGCGTGAGTTTGTGAAATTCCCTGCCCTGTCTGGTAAAGAGGAACAAGTGGACCAAAGGTTACGGGTACTGATAATGCACCAGGACTATTTGTCATAACTACATTCGAAAATCCTGCTCTCTCAGGGGTCTGGTTTTCGTCTAAGAAAATTCTTTTATAGGCTGGATTTAAATCCGCAGATGGGGCATTTGGTCTTAAACCTACAAACGGATTTGTCCCTGAATTATTCCGTTCTTCATTATAAGGCGGAGGTCCATTCAATAAAAGTTCGTACAATAATTCATCATTTATATCCTCTAGACCCTCATCTGTTACAGGAAGTACTTGAGCGTTTGGCTCTTCAATATGTTTCTTTTTCTCCTTACACTTTTCTCCTTCCTCATGTTCAGCTACCATTACCGGAGACATTCGGGCTCCCAAAGCAAAATCTTGTCTCCATAACCCTTTCTGGGAATCCCATTTTGCCTCTGCGTCTCGATTCAGTGTATTTCTATATTTCCCCTGACATTTTTCCTTTTCTCTCAGATATGCTTCATGTTCCCACTCCTCAAGGGCTTCGTATTGTATGGGTCTAGGACTCGGTTTCAGATCATTCGTCTTCTCAAATTTTCTAAAATTACTACATTAAATGTCCTGCACTGTGGAAATGCTAAGGGACCATCTTTCTCTGTATATTTTACCCAATTTTCTAGCCAAGTACAAGTGTAATATCCTCTCTCCAATGACATTTGCAAAGCAGGTGTTCCTTCCGGAGCCACAGAAACTCCTCCCCCAGTCGGTATAGGCTCATCCTTGTGTATTAAAGCTTTTAACAATTCAAAAAATGTCATGATTTTCTTTTCTCTAACTCAATCGGTTTTAAACCTCCAAACTCTCTTCCGTATTATTGTTTCTACCTCCAATCACTGCTCGTTCTCGTCCACCAATACCAGCGCAGCTTTACACCAACCTCCAATACCAGCGCAGCAGTTTTATGACATCAGTCAAACTCCTCACTGCAACTGACCCTCCCTTCACAAACTGTTCGTTGTCTTTTCTCTTTCGTCCTTTTAAAATAAAATTTCACAAAAATACAAATACAACATAAAACAACTTTGTCTGCTCCACTACAAGAATTATAGATACCCACTCATTCAGAAAATTTCATTCGCTTCCAGTGAAAACATCGAACAGCGCAATTTCACTCTCTTTAAGAAAAAATCCTTAAGATCTCTCCTGGTGCGCTTCCTGAAGAAATCTCAACAATTCCACCTTGTCACGCTTCAAGTTCCCTTTCTCAGTACCAGTAACGAATTCTCATGCACAGTACTCACAAAACAGCAGACAAACTCAGTTAGTATATGCCACACTAAGACTGCCCGTAGGCTTATCCCGGGATCTTAGGCCTCGACCAACCCATACTCAATACAACATAAACATACAATTTTCACAATACGACAATATTTCTGTGATCACAAGTCCATTTCAACTTTCGTCAATTTCAAAATTTCACCATCAGTCAGAATCCTACTATTCTTTCTAAACTACTATAATAAACAACACCCTTTAATCATGTCTCCTCATATCCTAGTTTAATTAGTCAAACTAACCATCTGACATGCTACCAGAAAACTGATGCAGCGGAAAGCTGGGCAAAATTTCTTCATCACACTGCTAATTTACAATCCGATCACTTCATTCACTGGCCCCACAACATCACCTAAAACTACCATTGGTCCTCCAGTGGATCTTTTATGTGAGCTAACAGGGACTAGAATATTTAGAGAACGTAAGGCAATTCCTTATGAGGACCTGGAATAAGAAAATGCCAAATACAAGCTAATGACCATCAACCAATTCGCAATTATCACCAATATTCTTAAGACTTATGACAAGAAAGTTCACTCCAAAAATGACTCAATTATGATAAAGTTAGTTCATGTAAGTCCTTTATCTAAACCCTCAATTTGAATGGTCAGGAAACATGAAATAGCACACATAATCAGATTTAATAACAGTCAATTAGTACAATTAGCCACACAGTGCCATACAGAATCAACATAAGAAAACATTTGCTGGTTGCCTAGGGAAAGAATGAGAGAGAAACATGGGAAAAAATCTAGATTTCAGCGTTTAGATCAAACAAACCAAATATGAAGAAAATGAAGCACAGCGTGCCTCAGAAAGGAGTCAGTCAACCCTTCAGCCGAAAGGTTATTTCCTGCACACTTTACCAGCCGGAAAAGTGCAGGTTCGTGTCAGTTCAGGAAAGTTCAGTTCATCTGGTTTTGGCATTAAAGGGAAATCAGAGTTCAGTCCGACAGCATGCCAGGCAGGAAAATAGTCAATGACAGCCAGCCCGACTCCTCCTCCAAGGGGCAATTATACTTCCAAAAGTTTTAGTTTACGCCCACAAATCATCCATTCTTGTTATTCCATATGATTTCCATTGGTCATCCACAGTGGGCAGTTTTATGGTGTGATCAATACCTCACTAAAAAATCTGGAAGCATTAAGTAATCCTTTTGCAAAATCATCAAATTCGATTATTTTATATTTCCATCCTTTCCTCGGAAGTAAGAAGATTCACTTCGTTCACTGTCTGTCCGTTCCCAGACTCTCTCTCTGGGTTTGCAATTTTATCGGTACATTTCTGTCAAAAGTGTTGCTGAATCAAAAGAGAGTTCTTTGTCTTAGAGCACAAGAAAGAAACTTCACAAAAAGTTCTCACAGCGTCTAAAGTGACTACTTCAGCTAGATTCTATCTTTCGGACAAGGAAAGAAAAGCATTTGAGGCCTACATGAAAATTAGCTGAATCATTACCAAGTTATGATTAATATAAAACACATATTAATATAAGTATTTCAATTTTCTTAGTTAATTCAATCAGTATCTGCTTCTAGAAGTTACATGTCAGTATTAGGCACTATCAAACATTATTTGCATGTTTATTATTTTCAAAACAAAATGTCTGTGTCATTCTGAAATACACATTTTTATCTCAAAACATTAGAATCGGCTGCAAGTTGTCATACTAACGATTATTTCTGAATTGAACCCCTTTATTCTTTTCATTGTTTCAATATATAGACATTGATTCATTTTTCGACACAATTTTAAAGTTATCATCACCACATTTTCTATGTTATCTATGTTTAGTTTTCTTAATCACGTGATTACATGCATAGGTAAATAAACATTTCATTTACGTTTTCGCATTTCCATGTTTCAAAACATTCCTGCATGCTTTTACGATGCAGTAGGAAACCTCACATATTTCGTTTCAGCCATTTTTACACGATTTCATCAAGAGTTTATTGTAAATCTCTTTTAATGGTGAGAATTGATAGAGGCAACCATTATTTAACTTTTACGCTCCATCAATAGTATGGGAGGTTGTATAAGCTATAAAGTCAGATTTATTATTGAACTCATATTGTGTCCTATTTCAGGTTCTTTCAGTTTTGTCTTTGATATTATTGAGGGTAAACCGAGAGAAATCTCCCTTCTGACATTGTGTTATAAAAAATGTTTAAGTGGTGCCCCGGGCGGGGGCCAAGCTAGGGGGTGTGAGGCAAGAGTTGCTATGTGAGAGAAGTTCATTGAAGAAGACAAAGAAACAAACGATGAAAAATGTAGAAATGGACACATAGAGGAGCAAACAAAGCTAGTGGGTGTGAGAAAGATGAAATAAAAAACAAAATGGGAAAAAAAACAGATAGAATCTGAGAAAGGGGCACAGGCAAAGTAAGGAATGGAGGAAGAATGGGTGAACGGAAGGAAACATGAAAGGAATGAATGAAAGGTGAAATGAAAGAAGGAAAGGTGAAAAGAACAAAGACAAGGGTGCAAGGATAGGTGGCTGGAAGAATCAAAGGATCAATGGATGAAAGGGTAAAAGTATAGATGAATAGGTGATAGAAGGATAGACAGAAGGGTGACAGGATGAATGGATGGAATATGAAATGAGTGGGTGGATAGATGGATTAATGTGAGATTCGAACGGTCATTAGTTGAATGCAATGGTGAAAGAACGGGTGGATAGGTAAACGGAGAATGGGAGATAAAAGCATGGATGAATTAGTGAAAGGATAGATGAAAGGATGGTGGATTGAAGGGTGGGAGGAAGAATAGATAGATGAGTGGGTGTAAGGGTCGAGCTTACTTGCTTGGCTCACTCTGTATCATCAGAGGTTTAGTTCTAAGTGGGGATATTTACATTTTCTGTCTACCACCGTGGCAGTGAGGAAGATGAAAGAGCCAAGATGCAAGTTCAAGAGAGTATGGTATGAAATATAAAAGATTATAGAGGGTTCTGTGGGAATGAGTGGTGACCACGCGTTTTACCATTGTGAGCATTGAGTTCATACTGGAAATTGGTATGCCAATCTTACTTCAATAGGCTCCACAGCATGCATGCACTGTAATGTTGTTTGCCATTTCTGGCCATGCCACTCACTCCTCCTTGGTACACTTTAATACAACCCCCACTAGTGGGGAAAGACAAAACATGCAAATGATGGGCATGGAGTGGGCAAGGAATGGTGGTTTATCTACAGTATGTCACACCACCCCCCCCTTGCTTTTTTCATTCAACCAAGTGCACCACCAAACAAAGTTCACCCCTATTTCTTCTATCGTTTATTCTTTCTTCAAATCAAATATATCACAAAATGAGTCAAATTCCTTGACTCAGAATTCCTTAATGAGGACACATTGAAATGGCAATCACTGGGCGAGTCTCGAATGGCATTTCGAATTGTTCAACTCAATAGCTGCCTTTGAGATGTATTAGGACTTCTTCTCATAAATCTGCGCGTGTGGTGCTCCAGCTACAATTCATGAGATCACTGCCTGGTTGCTTCCATTTGATCCAAATATAGGAGGGCCGGAGCCAATGAAGAATTAGCTGGGATGGTGCCAGCTTCCAGGTAGATCAGGAGAACCCCCACTGGCATACCTTTATTCGGTAAACAATGTTCCACAAGAATTTGAAGCTAAACAGTTTAAAGTTAGTTTCTTCTTCTTCTGCAAACCTCACTGCTTTTTTCAGCGGGGGCCTAAACCTTTTGACTTTACCCTTTGCTTAAATTAAGTATAATATTATCTGGCAATGGTCAGTCACTCTAGAGCCATTATGGTCACTCAAGAGAGGCCATTGCAATGGTCACACAAGAGAAGCCATTATTAATTTCAATTTCTTTGAGAATTCCAGAGGTGGCTAACTGTTACACTATTATTATGATCACAGACTTTGGCTGAAGTGATTGCCAGAAATTCAACTCGTGGGTAGCCAGTGAACCCACCCACAATGACAAGACCTAGGCACTCATCTGGGATACTTTTGAAATCTGAATCAGTTTGTCCCACGGGGGCGTGCTCAGGTCTTCTAACAGGATGGGTAATGGCATCTCAGATTACTGACACCTGGTACATTAAGTAGCCAGTTACCTCCCACCTGTCCGTCCAACTTTTTCTTGACTATGCCCTGGGGCACCACAAACCCTTACATTATCATTCTTTTTATTATCCTGAGCGTTATGATGGCGTACAGCTGTATTGCTTCATACTTCCAAATAACATAAAATACAGCTCTCCCACATGGAGGCACACACACGGCGAAGCAAGAAAACATCAGAGAGGCCAGCATTCAAATTATTATTGCTACAATATTGTCAAAAATTGACTATTTCATTTTTTTTTTTACAGAGTTTATATAGCGCGAATTTGACCCGAATCGGGTATCAGAGCGCTTTACATAGCACCAGTTGCATTACATGACGACACATTCATTATGCACTATGCGAATGCAATTTATCTAGGCCTTCCATGCAATCAGAAATACCGACTGCAGCTGATACAAAATCAAGCAGCTAGAATCTTCTACCAACAAAGCAGACGATGTCATTTCAGGCCACTGATGAAGGAGCTCCACTGGCTTCCAGTGGAGTAGTGATCCATGTTTAAAACAGGCTGCATCCTGTTCAAAGCTATCCATGGCACAGGCCCCATGTTTATATCCTCTAGGTTTCACAGATACTCCCCTCAGCGTACCCTAAGATCTACGCACATGAACCTATTGGTGGTCCCTAGATTCAGACGCAAACGGACAGGAGGGTCGCGTTTCTCAATACAGGGACCTCAATTCTGGAACTCTCTGCCCACCACTATGAGACAAGAAACAGACTACATGCGCTTTAGGAAAAAGCTGAAAACATGGCTTTTTACACAAGCTTACAGTTAGACATGGACTTCTACAAATGGTGACTTCTTAACCCAGCGCCAAGAGACCTGATGGTGTACGTGCGCTTTAGAAATTTTCTATAACATAACATGAAAAGATATAAAGATATATATACACTGAATACATCAGATGATTATAACTACTGGAGACTTTAATGTGCACACAGACACACTCACACATCACAATGCCAATAATCAGAGAAAATACATCACTGGCTGCAATAACTTCATCTTAGCCCACTCCAGACTGGGGGATTCACAGCCGGGGTCGAGACTCAGCAAGCCTGGAACTCCTACACTGAATGAGACGCGTCCGTCCTTTCAGGTCCAAAATCCCGCTTTCCAAGTCAACAAACCCCAGTTTTATAGTCTCAATTAACTAGAAGTTTCCGAGAAGACCTCCTCTGCACCTGTCAGGAATTCAATTAATTTAATTCTCAGAAAAGGCTGGAAAACAGTAAAATGTGTTAAACTTGTGAGAACCAGAAGATATCCGCGATGGAAGAGATGTTTGTCGTCTTCTTTATTTGCCGTTAGTCAGTGCTTGAAGGTTCTCTAAGCATTTCCTGGTTAGGAGAACTGGGCTAGAGGTGAGCGGTCTAGTCTTTCTGGCACGAGCTGGACCGGCAAGTGTCAACGCGCACGCTCGAGAGATGAGTGTTGCACTTCAACTGTAATTTCACTGAGGCAAGTAGCGTCTCAGTGAGCTCCGAGTATTTGGTGTCAGTTTCGTAGAAAAGAAGGAAGAAGTGTTCCGGTTTAGGCGCATGAGTAGAGCGCGCTTTCCAGGACGATAATTTGATGAAGGAAAGTCCGGTTTAGGCACATGAGCAGAGCGCGCTTTCCTGGACGATAATTTTGCAGAAGGAAAGTCAGAAAACTAATTATGAGCAGGCAAAGGAGGTAAAGCTTGAGATATTGTACGATTACTGAAGCACTTACTGTTCTACAGAGGAGACGATCCATGAACAAGGTATTTCTTTTCTATCTTTAACCCAACAAGCAGAAAAAGACTTTTAAATAATTTAAGGACAAACAAGGCTGGTAAAGTGTTTAGTGTAGCGGACTTTCTCATAGCTATACTAGCACAGAACCAGGAAGGACATGAAACAGACTATTCTACAAGTATATATTTAAACTTTCTAGAAAGGCAGCAGCAAATTAAATCAGCAGTACTGCTGCAACGTAATAAAGAAGAAAGACAAGAATCTTAAAGACAGAATCTTCAGAGAAGACTCAAACTATACAAGACAGTCAGAAAGCAATTTTATAGAAACAAGTTCTGATTTTAAAAGAGAGTGGCACACGCCTTGAGAATTCTAGGTAAAGGTTTAATTAGTAGATTAGAATATTATAATAAGAAAAAAGGTGTTTTAGGAATGTGTTAAAAACATTGTTTTTCTTTCTTTTTCTTCCCTCCAAAAAATCTGCAGGTACAATTCCAAAGGAACTCGAGACTACAGATAGTGAAGCTAGGAAGGCAGACTTCATTCTCTTCAAGGCAGTCTCCCTTGTTATTTTCTCCACTTCCCCTTTCCCCCAAGCTGTTGTCACATGCTTATAAGTTTTTACCTTGTGAGCATGGTCAGTGGTGAGGAGGATTTGGGACTCAGCTTAAGCTCCTGTGGAAGCTTTTAGGTACTCTCTGACAGATTGAAGTGCCATAGAAAGGAACTCCACCTGAGCTGAAGATGGCAGAAGGTTTAGATCTTAAGTCTTTGGGGGCTATTCTAGATGGGATACAAAAGCAGTTAGCCAGTATTATGGAAGATAATAAAACCTTAAGGGAGGAGATAAGATGTTCTCAAGAGGAAACTCATCATGTATTGCAAAGAATGGATGAGTTAGTGGGAGGAACATCTTTACCAAGTAGTTCAGAGACTTTTAAGCAATCTACTCCCCAACCAGTTTCTGAGGTAGCTACTCAAGTTATTCATGCCAAATCTCCAATTATTCCGTTGGCCCCTCCTGAGAGGTTTAGTGGTGATCCAAATAAGGCACAGATCTTTTTGACGCAATGTTCACTACATTTTCTTTGTCGACCTGTGGTGTTTTCTGAAGAGCAGTCTAGAGTGGCGTTCATGCTGTCTTATTTGAGTGGAGATGCGGCAGCCTGGTCTATGTCTCTTGTTTCTCGAAATGATCCAGTACTGTATGACTATGAAAAATTTTAAATAGAATTTCTTAAAATATTTGATAGAAGGTCTGCAAATCAGGCTACAGACCATGAATTATTGGATTTAAGACAAGGGAATCTGGATCTTATTGCTTATATTGCTCAGTTTAATAAACTAATTGTTGAGACGGAGTGGCCTGAAAGTAAAAGAGCCGCAATTTTCTATTGTGGGTTGAAGGATGAATTGAAAGACGCGTTGGCTCAGATTCCTAAAAGGCCACAAGAAATCTCAGAATTGATTGACTTAGTATTGCAAATTGAACATAGACTTAGTGAGAGAAGATGTGAGAAGAGAAGAGATACTCGTCCTTTTCCTCCAAGGTTTGATCGCATCAAGACGGAAGTCTCGAAAGTGGAATCGGCTTCAAGTGAAGAACCCATGTAGATTGGATCGATTAGAGGGCCTTTATCCAAGGAAGAGAGAAAAGAGAAGAACTAAAAATGTGTGCATGTACTGTGGTAACTCAGGGCTCTTTGTTAGAGATTGCCCAAAGAAGCCCAAAACTAATTTTTCGGGAAAAGAACATTCTCATCAGTAGGTGGAGTTGCTCGGATGTGAAAGAAGGAATAATCAACTCCAGGAAACCAACATATTGCTAATACTCTCCAATCGGCAGCTCCTCATCTGATCGTTTCCATGACAGTAAGATTTCAAAGATCAGAAATAAAAGAGGTCTCAGTGATGATAGATTTGGGAGCTGCAGGCAATGTTTGTGATCAGAAATATGCTGAAAAAATTGGAATGCAATTTATTTCTAAGAAGGTTTTTGAATCTGTCCGTGCAGTTGATGGAACAAATTTAACTTCAGGACCTATCACGAAAGAGACTGAAACTATTGAATTGTCAGGCTTGAATGGTCATCGGGAGTATCTGAGATTTAATCTAATTGATGCCCCTCAATTTCAGATTATTCCAGGATTGCCATGGTTGACGGAGCATAATCCTAGGATAGATTGGGAGAAACGTACTTTTGAGATGTTATCAGAGTATTGCAAACAACATTGCTTCCATGGTAGAGAAAAGAAGTTTGAGAGTTCACCTGCCACTAGTTTGGCGTCACAATCTAATATGGTTTGTGTAATGGAACATAAGGAAATTCCCACTGAGTATCAAGATTTGGCTAAGGTGTTTGACAAGAGGAGTGCAGAGCTGTTGCCCCCTCATAGGGAATATGATTGCAAGATTGAATTAGAAATAGGGGCAAATCTTCCTTGCAGTCGTATATACGCACTAACTGAGGCTGAGAATCTTCATCTTAAAAAGTATTTAGATTAATATCTTGAGTGTGGTTTTATCCGGCTCTCTTAATCTCCTGTATCATCTCTTATGTTTTTCATTCCTGAGAAAGATGGTACTCTTAGAGCTTGCATTGATTACAGGGCGTTGAACCAAGTGACAGTTAAGAATAGGTACCCTTTGCCGTTAATTTCTGAGTTATTAGATCAAGTGAAGGGGGCGAAGTTTTACACAAAGTTAGATTTGAGGGGAGCTTATCATCTGGTTCGGGTTGCGGAAGGTGATGAATGGAAAACTGCTTTCAGGACCAAGTTTGGCCTTTATGAATATCAAGTAATGCCATTTAGTCTGTGCAATGCCCCAGCAGCTTTTCAGCATTTTGTAAATGATATTTTAGGAGAATTTTTGGACAGGGTAGCTGTTGTTTATATAGATTATATTTTGGTATTCCCAGATCATTTTGATAACCATGTAAAGCACGTCAGGGCAATTTTGGAAACTTTGCTGAAAAATCATCTCTATGTTAAATTAGAAAAATGCACTTTTCAGTCATATCGAGTGGATTTTTTGGGATTTATCCTTTCTTCCGAAGGAGTTTCCATGGATCCTGCTAAAATGATTGCCATCAAGAATTGGCCAGCTCCCAAAAATGTGAAGGAGATTCAAAGCTTTATTGGGTTCGCCAATTTTTACAGACGATTCATCCAAGATTTTTCCTCTAAGGTCAGTCCTATCACCCGATTGTTAAAGAAAAGAGTGAAGTTCTTTTGGTCAGAAAATGCTGAGAAATCCTTTAATTTTTTGAAGGAAGCTTTTACATCAGCTCCAATCCTAATGCATCCAGATCCTGCGGAGGCCTTTTATGTGGAAACGGATGCCTCAGATTTCGCTACCGGAGGAGCACTTTCTCCGAGAAATAAATGTACTGGGCAGTTGCATCCAATTGCCTTTCGTTCATGGAAAATGACAGCTCCAGAGTTGAATTATTCAATCTCTGATAAAGAGTTATTAGCTGTCAAGGATGCCTTTCAAGATTGGAGGCATTATTTGTTTGGAGCAAGACATGTGGTAACCGTTTTTACTTACCATCGCAATTTGCAATTTTTGAAGTCTGCTAAGACTTTAACCCCTCGGCAACTAAGATGGTCTCTTTATTTCTCAGATTTAGATTTTGTGATCAATTAATGGAAAGGCAAACGCCTTATCTCATTTGAATGATGAAGAAGAAAAGAAGAAACCAGAATTGATCATTCCGTCTGATAAAATTGTTTGTGTTACTCAATTGGCAGATTATACAAGGGTAATACAAGAAGTTATGACACAAGAAGAAATAACAAGATGGGCACAATCAGATCCTGAAAGAGTGATTAAGAATAAACTTCCATATTTTAAGAATGCCGTATATTTGCCCACCAGGGAATTGCAAGATTTGGCTTTAAAAAGCTGTCATTATGATTCATTGGCGTGTCACAAGGGCATAAGGAAGACCACGGATTTGGTTAAAAGGCTGTTTTGGTGGCCTGGCATGAACATTCAGATAAGACAGTATGTATTAACTTGTGAAAAATGTGTTAAAGGGAAGCCAAGTAGACAAGCGCCACAGGGTTTTTTACAACCTTTACCAATCGCCCCTTACCCTTGGCATACAGTGTCCATGGACTTGAGTTCAGATCTGCCCTCTAGCCAAGGTTTAAACACAATTTTGGTTTTTGTAGACACCTTCTCCAAGATGAGTCATTTCATTCCTTTAAAGTCAATTCCAAGGGCTCCTCAGTTAGCACAAGTATTTAACCAACACATAGTTCAGGCACATGGAATTCCCAAGGTTGTGATTTCTGATCGGGGGTACCAGTTTGTGTCTAAATTTTGGAGGAATTTTACTAAAAGGTTGGGAATTTATTCTTGATTTTCCACTAGTTTCCATCCAGAAACAGATGGGCAGACTGAGAGGGTAAATCAAGAGTTGGAACAGTATTTGCGTCTTTATTTGTCAGAACAGGAAGGAGAGTGGCCAGATTTAATTTGGTCAGTTGAATTTGCATATAACAATTCTACACATGATTCTACTGGGTTCACTCCATTTTATATTAATTCAGGTAGGCATCCAAATATAGTTTTGGGTAAGGAAGTTGACTCTGTTCCATCAGTGGAAGAATTGGTTAGGAGTGTAAAGTCTACTTACAAAAAGGCAAAAGAGAATTTAGTTAGAGCTCAAATTTCTTATAAAAGATATGCAGATAAGAAAAGAAGATTAGAACCCAAGTTTGAAGTGGGAGATCAGGTTTGGCTGTCTACTCATCATTTGCGTTTACAGGGCAATCGAAAGTTTCAGCCTAGGTTTTTGGGTCCTTTTCAAGTTAAAAAGATAATTAGTCCAGTAGCTATTAAATTACATCTTCCGACTCGAATTAAGATCCATCCAGTGTTTCATGTATCCCTTATAAAAAGAATCCATCAAACATGAGGTTGCAGCAACCTTCGATGCCAGTGCAAGTTAGTTCAGGAGAAGAATTTGAAGTCAGTAAAATGTTTGATTCTAAAGTTAGGAGAAACAAGTTGTTTTATTTAGTAGAGTGGAAAGGTTTTTGCCCTGAAGAAAGATCCTGGAAGCCTTCATCGAATATTCATGCTTCTAGGTTATTAAAAGGTTTTCATAAGACATTTCCTAACAAGCCAAGATTGGGGGGGGGGGCCTTTTTGGAGGGAGGTACTGTCAGGAATTCAATTAATTTAATTCTCAGAAAAGGCTGGAAAACAGTAAAATGTGTTAAACTTGTAAGAGCCAGAAGATATCCGTGATGGAGGAGATGTTTGTCGTCTTCTTGATTTGCCCTTAGTCAGTGCTTGAAGGTTCTTCAAGCATTTCCTGGTTCGGAGAACTGGGCTAGAGGTGAGCGGTCTAGTCTTTCTGGCACGAGCTGGACCGGCAAGTGTCAACGCGCACGCTTGAGAGATGAGTGTTGCACTTCAACTGTAATTTCACCGAGGCAAGTAGCGTCTCAGTGAGCTCCAAGTATTTGGTGTCAGTTTCGTAGAAAAGAAGGAAGAAGTGTTCCGGTTTAGGCACATGAGCAGAGCGCGCTTTCCAGGACGATAATTTGCTGAAGGAAAGTCCGGTTTAAGCGCGTGTGCAGAGCGCGCTTTCCTGGACGATAATTTTGCAGAAGGAAAGTCAGAAAATTAATTACGAGCAGGAGGTAAAGCTTGAGATATTGTACGATTACTGAAGCGCTCACTGTTCTACAGAGGAGACGATCCATGAACAAGGTATTTCTTTTCTATTTTTAACCCAACCAGCGGAAAAAGACTTTTAAATAATTTAAGGACAAACAAGGCTGGTAAAGTGTTTAGTGTAGCAGACTTTCTCATAGCTATACTAGCACAGAACCAGGAAGGACACGAAACAGACTATTCTACAAGCATACATTTAAACTTTCTAGAAAGGCAGCAGCAAATTAAATCAGCAGTACTGCTGCAACGTAATAAAGAAGAAAGACAAGAATCTTAAAGACAGAATCTACAGAGAAAACTCAAACTATACAAGACAGTCAGAACGCAATTTTAAAGAAACAAGTTCTGATTTTAAAAGAGAGTGGCACAAGCCTTGAGAATTCTGGGTAAAGGTTTAATTAGTAGATTAGAATATTATAATAAGAAAAAAAGTGTTTTAGGAATGAGTTAAAAACATTGTTTTTCTTTCTTTTTCTTCCCTCCAAAAAATCTGCAGGTACAATTCCTAAGGAACTCAGATCGAGACTACAGATAGTGAAGCTAGGAAGGCAGACTTCATTCTCTTCAAGGCTGTCTCTCTTGTTATTTTCTCCACGTCACCTTTCCCCCAAGCTGTTGTCACATGCTTATATGTTTTTACCTTGTGAGCGTGGTCAGTGGTGAGGAGGATTTGGGACTCCGCTTCAGCTCCTGTGGAAGCTTTTAGGTACTCTCTGACAGCGCCAGGGAAACTTACTGGAGTTGGCCAAACTCCCACAAGCATTCCAAAGGCAAAGGAGTTCTCATAGTAATTTTCTGCGCTCCCACATTCTCCAGCCCCTTATCTTAGTGAAGCTTATGAAAGTAGAAAACATCTCCAAAAGTCCAGAAAACAATCTTTAACGTGGATAGCCTAAACAACTTGAGTGATCTGGGGGCCTGCTTGTGTGCGCAAAGCTCAAGCTAGACAGAGTCTGAATTCAAGATGATATGAGGGCTTGTCAAAGCCAATAGTATAAACTTCATAAAACTTCCCAATGTACAACACAATGCACATTTGTGCACCACTGCCTATAGCATGATACACTTGATTTCCCAATGTACAAAATAATGCACATTAGAGCACCACTGCATATAACACTACACTCTGAGACAGAGAAGTACATTCCACACCTTTTTCTCTCTCGTGCTTTCAATTGCTCATCCCACATGTTCTGTTCCTGGCAAGCCTGTTCTACTCTGTGAAAACACTCCCACTCTGCAGCTTTAAAGAGACACGAAATGCAAGTGCAAAGTGGAAATAAAACACATAAAATCAATTAAAACAATAGTAGTCAAAGGTCATCACGTGGGCCCAATATATGGGAGTGCCTCTGGCACTACAACAGTACTTCCACATCTTGCAGGCCAAGTTCTTCTTCAGAGACTAGTAGCTCCTGATGGATGTTCATCAGGGTAAAGACCTTGCTGGTCGCCCTGGTGGTGTATCAGTGACTTCAAATTCTTCCACCCACTGTGCGTTTGGCCATGAATGACGCTTGACGCTTGCAGGCACTCTTCTTCAGATTTATACAGTGAGGGCTTGTGGGATGTCATGCTCTTACTTGCAATCTGCTTCTTCTTGTATACTGAGAAGGCGAGGATGTCTGGAAAGGCAGAAAGCGGTTGTCTACACCAACTTAGTACAGTACGGTTAATAAGTATTGCTGCAGCTGGAGGATCCATTTTCTCTGTACAGAGGACAGTGTCGAGCAGGCTCCTGAAACATTAGCAATAGTAGCCCATGGATTGTAGTCATGGTGAATGAGTTTCCCTTTATGTAAAAAACGTAGCAGTCCAACCAAGAATATGATGTTGGCCTCTTTGTGTATGTGAATAACATTTTTTGGTGGGCTTCAAAGCCCAGCTGGCATAAGCTCTTGATGGCAAGTCTCCTTTGCCTTCCTGGTGCAGCACATCTCCCAGTCCGAAGGGGCTGCCACCCATCGCCATCTTCAGCCTTGGTAAATCTGGGAGTGTGTGGATGTGTGGGAACACCTACGATCCACACATGGAACGCCTTTCCAGGACAGAGAAACGCAAGGACGTGACTTGCGCTGCCTTGCGTGACTCCAGATTTACCAAGCAATGCAGGGCAATGCAAGGTGGCCTTGTGTTGCTTCGATAATCTGACTTTAGGATTGCGTTGCCCTTGTGACACCATGCGTGACGCAAATGCAACACAATATTATGATAAATCCGTCCCCTAATGTTTTGAACCCTTCACCTCCTTAATAATTTCTATGTCATTGAGCATCTGCAGTTTTTTCTCTACCTGTTAGTCGTCCTGTCTGGTACCAAAACGAGAACCTGAAGTTTACACTGAAAGTAACTCCTATACAACAGTGTACCAGGAATATCTTTTTGCAATTATGCCTTTGAATAGCTCAAGGGCTGAAAGACTAAGATCGAAACACGTTGGCTACAACAATACCTGCACTTGTGATCACTAAGTCAGCATTTGCCTGTATATCTATTTAAAAAATCAACAAAAAATAAAGAAATCAACAAAAAACAACCGACCCAGGCATTTGCTTATTATTTTGATTGGAGCGTGCTTGAGTGGAAACTCAATTTCAGTGTGTTTTGCATTTCCGTCTAGATATGAGGGTCAGTGCTAGTAGAGCATTAACACAGCACTCTTAAAAACTAGACAGGATAATATAACAACATTCCAGTATATTATACCAACAAGTGATCAGATACCAATTAAATACGCATACAGAAAGCAATTTACAAACAGATTTTATTGTTTGCAGAGAGCTCCCTCACAATAATGGGCTTAGAAAAATAAGATCCCCAGACCTAACTACTATTAAATTAGCATAAGAGTAGTGGACCATTAAGTCTTCTCCACATGACTCAGTTATATGAAGGCATTCAAATCGCTTTGTCTTACCGCTCATATGGGTCTGACTTGAGATTGTGAGGGTAGATTGCCAGAATCTGTATTTTACCACACAGTAATTTTTACAATCCAGACTGGGGTTTCTTCTTCCTTCTGGAGGTTTCTATTTGGGTTTCTTTGTCCTCCTGAAGGTATCTGTATGTGAAGAAGCAGTTTAGTTGGGGTTCTCCCTGGGCTCCCTAAACTTCAGTCCCTTTTTCTCTTGTCAACAAAAGGGATGGGTCAGAAGGCTTCCTTTTAGGTCCTGTGCTTCTTATGGACTAACAAGATGCGTCTGCATACATACACCTAAGTCTCTGGACACCTCAGCTCCCATTTTAGTTTGGGCTGAGTACTGGTTCATCCCTAAAGAATCTCTTCCCAGAATTCTTCGAAGAGTATGTGACTGGGTAAAGTGAGGTAAACCATGCGCATTATAAAAAGAGACTCCACCCCCTTTCCCTTGTACATAAAGACTCCTGTAACAGTTGTCCGGTTGGCATTTTTTCACCTTGTTGCAGGACTTTTGCTGCTGAGGAATAGAAGTGTGTTTCCTTATACAAACACAAAGAGAAACGAGGTATGAGGCAATAGTGACTGCACCTATCCTCCAGTGGGGTTATGGTCAATCCTATTCTTAGGGTGCTAAGGATCTGAGGCTCAATACCCCTAAGCCTCCTAGGATACAATATCCTACAAATTTTAAACAAGACAATATGATCCAGCACTCCTATCAATATCCATCAAATATAATATCAAGTGAAAAATGTTTCAAATCCATTCAGCAGGTCTTGTTTCAGTTTTCTTTATTTAATTTCTTCTTAAAACGATCGCAGCCAACGCATTTCGTCCATAAGGACTTCTTCAGGGCAAATATAATATGGAGAACTTTTCTTTATATTCATCAAAAATAGTGCATGAAGATGGTCGCTCCCTCCCAGAACAACCTCCTATACGACCTTATATCGAATGCACCCTACGATGGGAGGACTTTAACGCTGACTGCAAATTGCGATAGGCCAATACTAAGAGCCTTACAGGGTTGGATGATATACCTTGGACCCTAAACCCATTGGGAGTGCGCACACGACTATTGTTAACCCGTGATAGCATATAAGGTCGTATAGGAGGTTGTTCTGGGAGGGAGCGACCATCTTCATGCACTATTTTTGATGAATATAAAGAAAGGTTCTCCATATTATATTTGCCCTGAAGAAGTCCTTATGGACGAAACGCGTTGGCTACAATCGTTTTAAGAAGAAATTAAATAAAGAAAACTGAAACAAGACCTGCTGAATGGATTTGAAACATTTTTCACTTGATATTATATTTGATGGATATTGATAGGAGTGCTGGATCATATTGTCTTGTATAGAAGTGTGTTTTTTGTTCGGGTACACTGGGCCTGCTCTCAAATCTGCCTTGAACTTGGGCCATCCTGCATGTGGACGCCGATACCCAAGAAGCCTTTGGATTGCGCCTAAACAAGGTCAGGCACTGAGGTGAAGATGATCTCTAGTATCTAGCAGCACTATGGATGACTGCTGGCCATTTATTTCTCCTGTCCATCTCCACCCCACCTGCAACAGTCAGTGGGCTTAGAAACGCATGCACGAGTGCCCCAGTCTGATACAGGAGTGAATACCCTGGCTGCAGTGTTTGAAACCTGTTATGGACAAGACTTGAGTACTTGGTTGGACTGCTGTGCACAACATACGCTCCCTGTATCTCGCCTCAGAAGACCAAGATATATAATCGACATGGGAAAGAGAGGATACAGCCTTGTGAACCATGGGAAAACAGACTATTTGGAGGGCCAAGACCCACCTTCAACCCCAATGGTTGGTCAATGAAAGAAGGATGAATGGCAAAATGGTGACCTAACCGATCATGTTGTAGTGCCTCTACTACCCATTTAATGGACAGACATTATTTATTTGTCATGGAATACAATATTTTGTTTTGTAGTTGTGTCCAACTGCAAACCAATTTGGCATGCATGTCATATGGGAATTTGGACAAGTCATTCTCCCCTGGACCCAGGTCAGACGCCTCAGTTTGTAAAATAAAAGTAAGATTAAAATCCAGATATAGAAGCCACAGGTTCAGGTTGTTTCAGTGTGACGAGGTTCGCAAGGTATTTTATTTATAACATGCTTATTGAGCCGAAGAATAAACAGGGATACCTAAAAATGCAGGAATGAACCTTCAATAATAAAATCTAGAAATGCCTTGAATTCTTTCTTCGTGTAGGGGTGGGAATTCGATCAAGAGGTTTAATTTTATCATTCTGGGGATGTTTTGACTACTTCCCTAGTGTGCAATACTCAACTTGCTGAGCACTGACGTCAATTCACCAAAATGCTATGGGTAGCAGAAGTGACATCACACGTACTTTGACCCAAGATGATATCACAAGAAGTGACATCATATCACTTTTGACCCCGGCAACATCACATAAAGGGATATTGTGTGATCTTTACATTACAGTAAGTTACGTTGCTGAAGGTATAGAAATAAGTACACTTTAGTTATTTTTCACCCATATATTGACTAGCCTGATGAGGCACAGCCATCAAAAGGCAGGAGCACAGCCATCATATACCTGGGAAAATGCCATAATTGCCCAACTACTTTCACTCTCATCCTAAACATTTATTTATTTGTAAGTTTTACATAGCGCTAGCTAGACCCGAAGATGATCGTGAGCGAATCCGGTGAATCAGGAACACAATAAACATATGAGGCGAGACTCAATAGATAATAGTACACAAAAGCACAGTAACAGAAACCATGATAACAGTTGAAGAGGATCAGTAGACAGCATAAGCAAACCAGCAAGCAAATAGCCGACAACGACATAGGGTTCAGTTCTGAGTGCGAGGATAGTAAACCAGTATCAGAGGTCTAAGAATTAAAGTATTTGTTGAGGAGGAGGAGTTTCAGGTCTCTTTTGAAACCAGTGAAGGAGGGGTTTCATCGCAGGTGTTTAGGTAGAGAGTTCCATATGCTCGGAGCATTTCCAGAAAAAGAGCGAGACTTGGTAGATGACTTTTTTAGGTTGGGAGGTAGGAGCAAGAGTGTGTTGGAGCTTCTCAACGATCTAGAAATCCCTGCTTTCGTAAGCTTGTTTTCTAAGTAGTTTGGTGAATAAGAGTGAAGGGCTTTGTGGATGATACAGGCAGTCTTGTAAGTACATCTCCCTTCAATAGGAAGCCAGTTGAGGCTCTTGAGTGCAGGGGAGATGTGTTCAAACCGTTTGACATCAGTAATGAGCCGGGCTGCCATGTTTAGAACTGATCTAAGGGGGGCAAGGTGAGATTTTGGGGTCCCAGTGAGAGTGGCATTTCCATAGTCTAGTTTGGAGAGGACCAGAGATTGAACCACAACCACAAACATTACTACATATATTGAGTCAAAGCCTCATATGTCAAGACACCACCATAATTTGTTAAACATCGTAATTTGTGTAGGCACCATAAATTGCCTAGACATAGCCTCAAATACCCATATACAGCCTCTGAAGCTTAGACATAATCTCCACATGCCAAGGCAAAACTAGTACAAATCCGGGAATAGATCCATATGCAGAGGAATGTGTCATAAGAGCATAATCATTAAACGGAGGCAGACCATGAGTGCTAGTGTGTGCAGGCTCTCCTTATCAGAGTCAGTATGCACACATTCCAAGGACCAGGCGCACATGTGCCTACAAAAACATACAGAAACACATTTCACACATAATCCTTTGTCCTTCAAGCACAACTGCATTTGTGCAATGTAAACCCGGTGCATATTCTGGGAAGACCATATTTAGTTTATCAACTGTTTTGTGTGACTTATACCAAGTCTATGAATGCTATTTATTATACTTTCAAGCTTCAAATTTAAGTTAATTTTATTTAAGTGCCTACTTAATTAAAACATTTGCACTAAAATTATTAAACAGTTACATTAATTTATTTATAGTATTTATTATACTTGTTTTGCTTAATACCTACCCAAATTATGCAATCTAGATCGGGGGAGGAGGGTTGGGGGGGGTAAGGAGTTGGTCTATGCCAGATTTTCAGGATAACCTCTGTCTCTGTGAATACGTTTTATTTACGCTAATCATTCTTTCACTTGTGTGCACTGACTGCTCTTGCACATATATGGTGTTACCATCCACAGTTTCCAGTATGTATGCCCTTCACTTCCTTTCTTTTTCTTTGTTAGTTTCTTTCCTTTTATGTATTTTCATATCCTTTTTATTTATGTTTTTGTTTCTTCCACAGCTTGCATTTAATTTTTTCCTTTGTCTTTCACATTTACTATTCATTCTATCTTCTGCTTTTTTTCTCCTTTGAGTTCTTCTCATCCCTCTGATTTTCACCACCTTAACTGTGCGCTCTTTTTCTTTTCTCGTCACTTTCGTTTATCAATTTCTGCTAATTTTGCCTCTCTCTTTTATCCCTTTGCTTTGCTCTATTTTTCATCTCAATCTCAGTTCCTTTGCTTCACTCTACTTTCTTATTCTGTTTTTCTTAATCTTTCGCCTTCACCATGTGTCCTTTGGTCTCTTCAGCCCTTAGGTTCTCGGTATTGTCAGGACAGTGTCTTCATCAGTTTATTCATAACAGTTACGCAGGGTTCACTTCAAAACCTGCAGCTCAATGTAAAAGTAAATATAACAACACGGCAGGAACATATACAGTAAAGGCAGTAAACCTGCAAGCTGCACTCACACAGAATGGACTGTGTGGATATCAGCAGTACAAGCGTCCCACTCACTCAAGAAGGGGCACTGTGGAGGGCTAGATCCCCTTACACACAGAACAGGTACAGCAGTGGTGGTGCGTCCATTAGGGCGCTTGGGCCTTGCCCCACTAATTAATTTGAGGCACTCAAACAAGCGTCGCGCGCGCGCCGTCACTCACTCACATTTTTAATCCCAGGCCGGCCGGCCACCGGACCACGCCCGAGGCAGTCGGCTCAGAAGGGGGGCGGGGCATCAGGAGTTCAGTGCAAGTGATGACATCGATAATATCAGGTGGTCGGTGGAGCACACAGCAAGAGTGTGCATGTTCTGTTTAGGGCTGAAAAATGTTGCGACCAGCCCGAACATGCGCACTAGGCTGCTCATTAGAAGAGCGAGGGTTGTTCCATGCTGCAGCCCCCGGTCTCCTAATGAGCGGCAAGTATCACTGCTCAAGCCAAACCTGGCGCTGCTGGAGCAGCATCTGGATTGGCTGAGACGCACGCGGTACTTGCCAGCCAGCCAGGAGCGAGCGTGACGTCGGAGCCTCCTCGAGGTAGACACACCTCGTGTTCACTGCTACTGCCAGGGGCGGTTTGCGCTGCTTACGGGCCTGCCCTGGGTGCGAATCCACAACGAGGTACCACCCGTTGTTGGGGTAGACCGGAGGCAGGTCACCCTTCTTGCGGAAGTCGTTGGCCGTCTCGGTGCGGCTCCGACCCTGCTCTGGTAGTGGTATATAACCAATCTGGTCGGGTCCCCTGAGGAGCTCCATTGGGCCGGAGCAGAAGCAATAAAGCCAGAGCACCGCCATCAGCAGTAGCAGCGCTGCGCCCGGGACCAGAAAGGCTAGGCGAGGACGCGACGACACCGTCGACTCAGGCAGCAGCTGCCCGCCAAGAACGAGCCCGGCCGCCGTGCTGACCAGCAGGGTGCCAGCACAGCACCACACGCTAAGGCAAAAGAAGCTGCGGGGAACCGACTCCATTGAGGCTGCCTAGGAGTTGTCCAGGAATTAGGCTCCGCGGGACAAACGCAAGAACTTCCTTGTGAGAACCTGACCGTCAAAGTACACCAGATACAGGTAGTTGCCAAGAACACGGCCCGCCCCTGGATACCAGGTAAGACGGCATGTGATTTAAACTGCAAATTGTTCTATACCGTAGATGTAAGTTGCAGTGTGTCGGGAGTGAGTGGGCCGTACATATTTTTTTTCATTGTTGTTGGTTTGCTTTTCTCCCCTATAATTGTAGGGCTACAAGTAGCAGAATGCATAGGAAACATTTCTGTAAGGGCGAATTTCAATTGACAAGTGAGTGAGACCATGGTAACCTCATTCCTAGTAGGTCCTGGATAGCTGTTGGCATTTAGGCGCCCTGTGTGACAGTACTCGTGTGTTATTCGCTATTCTACAGTGATTCTGCATTTGTTGTTGTCCACTTCAATCTGCTCCAAAAAGCACTAACAATGAAGAAAGCTCTACTTATAAGCTGCTGCTGGATAACCACGGCTGTCCTCTGAAGTTTCTGCCTCTGTAAATTGGGTTACAGTTGCTCTTAAGAGCTGGTTAGTGCCCAGTGTCATTTTGGGTATGACATGGAGCTCGGCTTTTTAGCCAATTTCAGTTTGAATGCGGTGTGTTTTTTGACTCTCTGCTTTGAACGGTAAAAGCAAAGCATGAAGTTCCACAGTGCCACGTGTTGATGGTTTAAAAAACAGGATTGGCTGAAGACAGCAAACACTCAGCTGTGGTTGTGTTAGACCATGCACTGTGTGTACAACTTTAAACTAACATTCTAGGATATCTAATTATCTCTATCTCAGTGTTTTCTAGTTTCTTGCGTTTCTTCTATTTTCTATCTTCTTGTGTGTCCAACAGTGTTTTCTAGTTGTCTAATGTTTTCTAGCTTCTGTTGTATCTTTATTATTATTGTATAGCTTTTTGTGCCTATCTGGTTCCTCTGTGTCTATCGGGTTATTCTAGCTTCTTATGTGTCTACCCAGTTGCTTCCTTTGTGGGGTTCTCACAACTATGCGCCTATCCATTCAGTTGTCTGGGGTGTGGGGTTGCACGTGTGTCGAAGCTCGTGCGGATTCCTAACATACAGCGGCTTTACACACGGACTGGTGTGTCTCTCACGGCCTCCAAGCTGACTTGTGTTCTGCTCCTCGTTTCTACCAAAGCAGAGTCCAGTCCCCGTGGGCCCACTGAGGACTCGTCGTGTCACTGGTTCTAGGAGCGACTCGTGTGAGCCCGTGTGTTGTTTATAGGTGTTTCTTTGCTTCTTGGCGCTACACAGACACATGGAAAGACACAGGCACAAACCTAACCTTACACCCAATAGTATATTGGTTTCTTTTTGCACGCCTAGGATGTCAGCAGAACAAGCGATAGACAGTTTTGCCAGTCACTGTCTTTGTTAGAACAGATTCACAATTGCTTTATTAACCTTCCTGCTTTCTCAAATTTGCTTGAAAATGCACCATTTGCCCACTCTTTTGTCAAAATGTTCTCGGGGGAGAAGCCCCCAAACCCCCCGTAGGAGGTTCGGGGTCGCTCGCTACGCTCGCTCGCTAGCTACAGTGCTGTACGACAATTGTTTTACGCCGCACCACTTTCAAATGTCACCAGCCGCCACTGAGGTACAGTACTGATAGCACCAGAGGAACCTTCTCTCAGACGGAGGAGGTTTAAGAAGGTCAACTGCAGTGCACGTTTCCTTTGCACAGAATAGGAAATCTCAAGTTTCGCGGACACTAACAAGTTACAACAGGAGCAGCAGTGCAGGCTTCCTAACACAGAAAAGACACAGCATGAAAACCCCTCTCACATCAAAAGGTAAACTGCATGGTAAAGAGCAACACAAACCTCCATAACGAAATGGGTACAGCATCAGCAAGAGGTGTGCAAGTTTCTGCTACACAAAACACGACAATTATGGGCAGCGCAGCAGAAACCTTCTTCATAAAAGAGATACAGCACAGGTAGAAGGGAGTAGTGTAAGCCTCAAGCACTAAACAGATATAGCATTAAAACAGGAATTATAGTAGCATCAAAGGATTCCTACATCACATAAAATAGAGCATGGCATTGGTAAAGGGATAGGTGTTGCACAGTTTACATCGGAGGTTCTTAGCCTGTGGTCTGTAGACCCCTAGGGGTCCACCACGTTTGTTCAGGGGTCCGTAGACCAGTTATACGCGCTTCACATGTTTTTATTGCCCCCTGACCTCAGGCAATTAGGAGGCATACCAAAGCTTCCTTGACTTGCCTGGTCAGCCTCTGGGCTGAGACACGAGCAGTGCTGGAGAAGAATAACCTGCGGCTGCTTGTGGGTTCAGGGCAGAGCCGGACTGGGAACTTAAAACAGTCCCTTCAAAATTATAAATTTAGCCCCCATTTGCACCAAGTGAGTGACCCACAACACATTGCTCACTATGATTTTTCCTTGGATAATTTTGGAAAAGTAAAAACTGAAAGGTGCATGTTAACTGCTCAGTTTTTAAATTATATTTGCTAGTTTTACTGGCTGTTCTGAAAGGGATTTAATTCAATATTCCAGTGCATAAGAGTTTAGCACAGTACCTCGTAGCACTATTTCTATACAGCTTCTAATCATGCATGCACCTGTGCAAAAATTGTGTGCCTGACGAGAAAACGAACATGTTGGTACCATTATTATGAGAGGCTTTCTAGTCCTTCATCCATTCATTAGTCTTTGAAACAGGCCTAAGAATGTTTTGCAGACCGCTGGGATCAGGTAATGTGCACCACAACTCCTGTAGGTGAAACCGTCCTACAAGAGCCAAGACCGGCCTCCTGAGGCTTCTGCCTCCCGGGGGTTTGCCCACTTGCCCACCTGGCCAGTCCGGCCATGGTTCATGGCCTTGAAGGATCAAATAACCGCAAAGAAAACATAACAAGATCCAAACGTGAAAAAAAAATATTTCTTTGCACAGACAATATAAAATCACAAGATTGCAATCCCCAGCACATGTTTTCTATTTGAAAGACATAACAGCAATAACATGCGAAAGTACACGCAATTCTAAAAAACACAGTAATGAGGTTCTTCCTTTCTTTTATTCTTTTCCTCTTTTTCCTTTTTATTCATACAAGTTCTTAGCCAGCCAACACGTGTTTCGTCGCCACAAGGGGAAAGTAGTCCCGCGACTTTTCCAAGGCTAAGTAAAAACACAGAATACATGGCCAATGTCAAACAGTCCAGACAACTGGCATATCAAACAATCCCTCAAATGCCTCACCGTGCCAGTGTCTGATGCCAATCACACAATTGGAAGCATCAGACAGTCCCATGCACCGTGTAACAATTCCATGCTTAGTTATAGAGTAGTTCCAATTAGGGTGAAAACAGAAGGTCTTATGCTCCAGTAGTACATGGAGGTACTCCAGCGCTACTATTGTGGTTTGCTGCACTATTGATTGCAAAGTCCCGGTTTATGAAGCTTGCAGCATTGCTTTTACAACTTTAAAATATAGTTTTCTGGAAAAAATGAAATATGTGATTTAAGCATTATTTATCTGTCTTTTATTGAGTGTAAAGGAGCAATTCACATATTATTACAAACCAGTCCTACGTCTCTAGTTACTATGGCTTTCAAAGCCTGCCAGCATATTTAAAAAAAAGACAAAAAATACTTACGTTCTGCAAGATTTGTATCAACTCTCGGAGACAGTTTAACCAGGGGCCTCCTGGACACCACACTCACACAAGGCTTGGGTCTCTCAAACACACGCAAATACCTGCATGCACAGACACACACACATCTCCTCCATGAGTTCCGAACCTCAACCCCTCATGCCAGCCTTTGATTCTTCTTCTCTACATAGGTCTCAGGTCAGAGGCTTTGCGCATGACAACGTAAAGCTGCTGCAAAAGTGACAGCAATTGGTGGCGCACACCATCCTGTCCGCACAGACAGATGATTGGGCTTTACCGCAGACGGCTGCCCACACCTCCCTCGAACTGGCTGTATGCAGCAGAGGAAGGGGCACGTTCCTTCTTTAGCAGCTCGAGTCTTGCTGAAGTTTTTAAAATATAACTAGCTGGTTTAGAAAAGGCTGTCACAGGGGGGTCACAAGCCGTGTTCCAGAGGTCGCAGCTTCTACCCCTGGCAACAATTTAATTATGTCTATGATATGGTGCTGTGCAGCCAACAAACATAGTGCCATTATTGGCAACCTCTCCCACCCCCTGTCTGAGCATGCAATAAATAAATACACAAGACAACTTTGTAGTGGGAAAATATTGCTGCAGGTTTATTCCATACAGGAGTATGCAATATGTGGGTTATCTTACGGGCGATCCAAGGGCGGGGCAGCTGTGCCAACCTACGCTGCCCCCGCCCGCCTGGTGAGCCAGCACTGTGGGGCACCCCGTCAGTGCTACCTTTGACGATCCTCTTCCGGATCACGTGACACGTTGGTCTGTTCTACTCACGCCCTTTTCAGGGCGGAGCGTGGCAGGGCAAACCCCGGTTGGTCAGGCCCCCAACCGCCCAAAGGACTAACGGGGCGCCGTCGCGGTTTTCCAGGAACCTGCCCTGAGGCTCCCGGTCTTTGGCTCTGGCACCCCTACTGTGCCGCGCAGAGGTACCCTTACTGTACCGGTCTGCCGCAGAGGTACCCTTACTGTACCAGTCTGCTTCCAGATCGCCCTGTAACTCCGCCACAGCTCTGGAGGCGGCTCCCGTCGCCGCCAGGGCCCCCACCACTGCACCTCCTATTACCTGCAACCTGCCCTTTCCAAACATTCCTGTAAATCCAGGAGAAACAAGTCCATCCCCACCGGGGACAAGTGGACCCCGTCCTCCTCAAAGTAACCTTTAACGTTTGCCTGGATGAGCGCGTGTCTGATGAAACCCAGACTCCTCTGGTCTGCGAGCTTACGCCAAGAACAGTTCCCTCTTACAGGGATGTTCAACGGCCTCCCCTGACTTAGCTCCATGCCACCTTAGCGGGGGATCATCTCCGCCCATCAGAGCTTCACATTGACCCATGTAGTTGCTGAACTCACCAAACAGCGCATTTCAACATGCGACCGCTCATTTCCAGGCCTCCTGCAAATCTAAGGGAAGAGATCACTCCTTACTGGTGATAGATGAACCCCATCTCTATCACAATAGCCCTTGACTTTCGCCTAGGTCAGCTAGTGTCTGAAGAAACCAAAGACTCTTCTGTCCTGTGAACCTGTGCCAAGCACTATTCACCCTCCTGCGGGAAAGTTCCTCTGCCTCACATGACCTAGCCCCATGCCAACTCTTGGGCACCCCCTTTCGTGCCATTACAACTTACGCAGCGCACCCCGCTTGCATAACTGCCGTCGGATCACAGATGCACAGTACCTACTGTCCATTGCCGACCCTGGCTGCTTTAAAACCTGCCAAAGTAACGGAAACCAAGACTCCCAGTTCCCTGTTTAGCTGCAGTACACCTTCAGTGGGTAAGCTAGGAGATACCACAACCACATTGGTCATGCGAACCTTAAGTACCCAATTTTCGCCTGTGCGTACCTCTAAATGAGACAGGCTCCACACCGCTGTAAGGCCAGAGACACACATATATGTTGTGCCCATTATTGGAGACAACTCACCTCTTCTTGGAGTGACATCTACCCAGGTGCCTACCCAAGTCACCCAACAGGCAAGTTGGCCCTGACTACCTTGTGTTCTGGTGCCAGGTTTGGAAAGCACCTTGCCTACACTTGCTGCCCCCTGGGAACCACACAATGCCCGTGCTCAACCCGCACGCAAGCCTCCTGTTTCGTTCAATTTAGTAATTCATGGCACTGACCCACAAGGGCCTAGTACTGGGCTGTGTAAATGCGGCCCAGGCTGACCTTAAACAATCGGCTTGGTGTGGATGGGTGCTAACAATACCTGGCTGAAGTGCAATCCCTTTGACACTCACTCCTGACAAGATGTGCCCATGCAGGTAGAAGCAAGAGGTATCCAGCCCACCTTACTTCCTGTCCCAGTTATCTGAGTAACTTAGTGAAAGATGCACATTTGAACTGGTAGCGGAAACTGTTACTTATGCCTGCAAATGCTCTGCTCAGAGCAGCCCGCCAGACAATGGCTTCCATTTAAAGGCGGTGCCAACAGACCTCCAGGCACTTAAGGCGGTACCTCTGGGTAGGGCTCTAATTTAAAAAATGCCCTGTGCATCGGATACCGCCTCTGGCTGTAAGCCGCTCAGTGCTGCTGATGCCTTGGCGCTTCCTGACCCACAGCCAGCTCACCCAAGAGAGACTTAGTACCATCTGCCCCCATTACCCTGTGCTACCAAACCTCATCATGACATCACAGGGATTACATAACTCACTAGGTCAATCGGGCCGCCGCCCTACAACTCCGTTAGCACAACCCGTAGTTGCTGGAAGGAACTGTAGTTAGCATAACACAGCACCGAGTAAATGTAAAATTGTACTTTCCCACCATTGGGCTGGTAATCGACGGCCAAAACGACAAAACCTGGGAATGAGATCCCAGTTTCCTAGGGTAAAACAATAATTACCCTGCACCATTAACAAATGTGCCACATGCACCCCTGCCCTATCCACCTGTTGCTATGTAGATGTCGTCCAATTCAATAACATAGGCAACATGTCAACCCGTTCTCCCCTTTGTGGTCAACCACATCCCATATGCCGGGATCTCTCCACTAGTACTTATGCTGCTGAACCTGGACTTGTAAGGCGCACGTGACGTTCGGCGATCATGCCAATGCTAGTCGCCATGTTTCCAAATACAATAGCGTCCGCTAGTGGGAGCACTACTAGGACTCGTGGGATGCAATCGAGATCTAAGGCATTGGTGCCACTTAAGTGCACTGTCAGTAACCTTCCTCACAGTGGGCATGAAAGAACTGAGCTGTGTCAATTAAGGCTGTTCCAAACAGGTGCCCCAAATAATTTGGCCCCAGAGCAGCTGGTAGTACTACAGCATGTGCTGTTGATTACAAGTATATGCACTCCTGACCTCAAACCTCCAGGATGTCGTGTTTTTAAAGCGTCGGAGCCACCCACGCGTGCTGGAGAAGGCCGTGCCTTGCCCTGCCTGTTATTTAGCTGCTATGTCATTGCGTCCCTATATTTACTACAAAAGGAACACTACACCTACAACAAGCCCATCTATTGGCTTAGTCAATGTTTCTACCTGCATCAGGTAAAAAGCCACCATTATAGCTCAGTTGCATAGCCACCCAAGAGCTAGCCGCCCCCATCCATGGCTGCCAAGGTTTCAGATTGCTATGTGTGACATTTCCATCATTTCAGTGCAACTATGAGTGACATTTAAAGGACTATGACTGACACTTTCTTGCGAGCAAAATCAAACAATGAAGATGAGGAAGACATATCGATATCAGTAATTTCCAGGCTTGGAGGCGCCGGTGTACACATGTTCCATAACCCTTGGTGGCACAAGGACCTCGATGGCCCAGCAGCGAAGTCTACACGCACTGCAATAAAACGAAACTGATTGCTCACAGCACACGCCCCCAGGCGCCAACGGGACGAGCCGAGGTTTGTACCGAGCATCCCAACTCCAAGGAAAGGCACCACAACCAACCAATCCGCTGCGCAGGTCGCTCACCAAGGCACCACCGTGAGGACCCCACCTTAACAACGGCCCCTACATGAACCTTGAGTGCACCCTGTGAATAATGTAGGCTGAAAACAGTGATATAGTCCTGTGGCAACAAACTGGCTATGAACAGAACGCTGTAACTGGGGCTGTTCCACCTAGCAAGGACGCTGCGCCCATATAATCCGGCACAGCGCACGCCCCACCGACATACATCATGTGACGTTGCCTGTTCTGCGCCACCCTGAGCCACGCAAGTACCCAGACAATTCAACAAATTGCAGAGGAACACCGGGGAAATTGGGTGTCCTTAGTTACTTCTTCGGCTATTGCGCAAGTCCACACTACCTCTGCCGTAATTCCTCTAAATAGTGCCGCTGCACTTTGGGGCCCATCAGGTCCCGCCTGACTCCGTAGTTTTCCTGCTGCGGTTTGCCCCACTATGATCACGGTAGGCTCCAGCATGCTCAGTGGTTGACACCTTCGACCGAACGTAAATCAACCATGAGACAGTGTCACCTGGTGCTAAAGCACCCCTCTGAGGATAGGTGACTACCCCTGTCAGTGAGTCAAAGTCAACTCTGTAAATTATGAAGAATTGTTAGCAATGGGAGTGTTGTCAAGGCCTTCCTCGTGGGTCCACTAATGCCCCTGCAACCACTTGTGATAATTATTAAGATGATTACTACCACTCTTAGCGCCACACTGTAACCACTTGCGCTACCTCCTGCGTGAAATAAAACACAAATTCAAGCCAAATAGTCATCAGCCTACGAGACATTCGGGAACAGGCATCATCCCATTATACATCGAGCAAAACAACTAAATTGCTTTGACTACCAGTAGGGACACGTGTACAAACATCCATAAATACTTTAACTTTGAGCGCAGGCCAGAGTCCCCCCTCCCCCCCCAGCTCCTACATGAATGACGTTGGAGCCGTGCTTGCGAGGGACTCCCGTTTGGAGTGGAGGACCAGAATCCCCGAGAATGCAACTCAACCAAAAACAGTCTCCAAATACATCATTTTTTATCCCCATAAATATAGGGCAGCTAACTCAGCCTCTACGTCCTGTAATAAGTGTAAAAGTGTATTCCTCTTACACTCCCCTTGTGGCCGACAGCAAATAACGCTGACCCTGCGCACTCATTCCTAAGTAACCAAAGGCGATCGCAGCATGTGCCCCCAGGTTAAAGCTACTCGGATTCTAACCCTCGTCAGGACGTTTCGGTTTACCGTAATCCGACATTGTAGTCATGACTCCTTTGAAGAAACATTACCCAAGTGATCGAGAAGGGCCCTAGCCTCGTAGATGTTTCAACCGAAGAGTCTGTTTGTTTATTAACTGCAGACCATAAACACCCGCATGGTCCGGATTTTAACCTGCATCATGCCCACAATGGCATGTTCGAAAACAGGTATTACCAACTAGAACGTGCTACCTTCCTGTTAACTACATGATGGGGTGGCCTCACCAGGACACAGGCGGCGCCTGGGCAAGACAGCGTGAAGAGACTGCGTCCATTCAGATATCCCAAAAGGGGCTCCTACTTCTTTTAAGTATTCAATGTCCCTTTGCCCTGATATCGTCGTCTCTGCCTGTACGCGGAGCCAACCCAAAACCACTGAATCAACCTCTAAAATCCGCAAGTCTATCTATGAATGATAAGCTCCGAACGAACAGCTAGCTCATTAAACTGGACACTTTGGCCCTTGGGCATGGACAGCACTGCCCTACTTACTGCTTGTACCGAGGTTTACGCTGCCTGGCGGCGCGAGTGGGTCCTGGCAGATTGGGTGCGACTGAAAACTCGCAGGATTACTGGGGAGGAAAGAACATGCAACTATCTCTGGGGTGGCATCCAAACTAATGGTCCGTGCAGTCTGCAACCATCCCACACAGAGCAGGCCCGACTGCTTCCCCGGGCACATTCAACCTAGATTCCAAGGGAGCAATCATTGATTCCACACGCCCATCAAGGCAAATGGTCAAACCAGGCAATGTCCTACCCACCCAGCCTGCGTTACTGGCGGAACGCGATCCAGCAGCGCCCGCACAGCGACCAACCTCGCCACTCCTATGAGCGCGACAGCTCACCCTGGCTCCGGAGGCGAAGATGCAGTGGCATCAGACTGGTCGATCCAAACAAACCACTCGCCACATATAGCATGTACCACAATCCCCTAGAATGCCCCATCAGGGTGAGCCAACACAAGACCCTGTGCTACAATCCCTGAGCAAACCATAGAATATACAGTGTGCAACTCCAACCACCAGATCTGCACCAACCACAGAGCTTCCAACATTCCAGTGAATCGGAGGTCCTCGGCCCGTCTCATGGGGAAGACATGCACTCCGACGCCTCTGTGCAATGCAACAGGTCCCCCAGAAGCACTCCGACCACATAAATGGGAGCAAACACCACAAGGAACTGGGCCCCTCCGACAAGAAGGCCAGGGAACCCCGACGACATCCAGAAAAGAAAATGGGTCCGCTCACTGCATAGGGGGGCCGCAACCAGGATCGCCCAACCGCTGCAACACAAAACTTGTGGTGCAAAGACCTCCGACAACAACCAAAGCGTGCATCCACAGGACCCAAGCCGAGGGGGAGGGACATTTGGGCCACAACACCAAACAGGATGAGGATTCAACTCACTCGCGGACGCCCCGCGTTGCCACACATTGGGGACGTTGGAGGTGCAAGGCAAAGCTTGCTGCAGGATACGCCCGGGGCACACGCCGGAACCCCCTCAACATGCACCGCGCGGCCACAGGGAAGAATGTGCACGAGACAAAACACCCCCCCCCCCCCGGGCACCGCCAGCCCCGTGAGGACGCGCCCACAACCTAGCTCCCCGTGATCCCGCGAAGCGCTCCGTAAGGCAGGAGCAGCCGTCCCCGAAGGGGGTCGCCAGGAGCTCAGAGCAGGGGTCCCACAGGGCCCTGAACTCACCACACACACCGACGTCCGCTGCTGCCCCCAACGCGACACAACCGTGCCCCGGAGCTCCAGCTCCTCGCCCGTGACGCCCACACAGTTTCCCCAACAAACACAGCCAGACCCGGGGCGCCCCAAAACGCCCGGGGCAGGACAAATCGGCTCAAAGCGCTGCCCACACGGCCTCCGAACCTCCCCCTCGCTGCGCACAACCACCGCTCTTGGCACACGCCAATGAGCCACCACCAGTCACCGAGAGCGCCCCAGCAGGCCCCGAACTCAATGCGAGAAGCAAACTGACACTGCTCTCCGACAACGGCGCACCGCGGCACAGCGAAGGCGACCACCCCGGACACGGCGCGTGGACCACGGCGCGACATGGCAGCCTGCCGCCTCACATCGCCAGCCCAACTCAGCCACCGAGCGAACGAAGAGTTGCCATCCAACCGGTGACCGTTTCGTGCCCAAACCATGACGGGAGCCCGCGCACCCGACAGCCCGCGGGCCACCGACTCCCGCTCAACCGTTCCCCCCGGACCCAAAGCTTGAGGCCAAGCAGCCGGACCCAAACCGGTGGACCGCGGTCGGCGGCAACACCAGGCCCCGGGGCACACAAAACTCACTGCAACACAAAGGCGACCCTACAGAACGCGACAAACGAGCCAGCCAGCTGGCATCGTGTCCAGCGGGGGAACAAGCGACGACCCACCGACACGGCGTGTCCGGCGCAACCGGCGAGAGCACCCACGCGCGTCTGCCCACTCCGCCCCTGCGTCTTGGCGGTCCCCACTGCAGGTATGTGCCGGCTTCTGCACGCCCACAGGTGCGAGCGGCACTCTCTACCCGTTAGCCACAACTCCAAAATGCTTAGCATGTGACAATGTCCCGGCTTTTGACCCTCTACGCTCTGATCGAACAAGGGGGCTGCCGACACGGGTGCAACTGCATTGTGTTCGTTCGGTCAACACTAATGACTATGCTTTCAGCACTCACCCTGCCAGTGGTCATACGCTTGTGTATGAATCCGACCGAACAGTATTTACGCAATGCCTCCCCAATTTAAATGTTGGAGCTGTGAATCCCATCGCATGCCGTCCGCAACCCTCTGTCTTCGTGCCGCCTAACATGCAGATCGGGCCCCCCTACCAGAAAGCATGCCCGAAGGCAATCAGTGGCAACCGGCCCCACCATGAGACAAATAAAAGGAGGCGGGGGGGCCAGACTCACCGCATGTAATCACCGACGCCTGCCTCAGACACCACGCAATCTGAGCAGGGCGAAACCGCAACGACGACCAAGTCAAGACGGCGTGGCTGGGAAACAGAGACCGCCAGGAGGGGCAGGGGAGGCATATATGCCCTCCCCCCCCCCCGGCGCACAGGAAGGACGTCACGGAGGCGCCCAGCCGAGGGCTCGCAGACCCCTCCAAAGACTAGAGCGGGTGGGTGGTGCCAAGATGGCACTAAAGGGCCGCCCTGCTGAGGTGGCCCCCTGCGGGGGCCGCGGACAGCCACATTTCTTAGGATTTTACGTTAATAAAGTCTGCTACATGGTTTTTAGAACTAAACCTAAGCGTTGTTGTACATAGGTTTCTAAGGAAGGGCTACATATGATGAGATCATCAGGTATGCCTCTGTTAAGACCTTATGGAGTCTCAGAGCTCCTGATCCATACATCTTCGTAAGGTGTCAGGCGCTCCCTGTAATCCAAAGAGTAGAGCTTTAAAGTGAAACAAATCTCTAGGAGTCGAAAAGACCGTTTTGTGATGATCAGGGGGTTATAAGAGCACCCCGGAGCACCCTAATAACATATCTTCCATCTCATTCTCCACCACTTGACGTCTGGCTCCAAGTATTCTAAAAGGCTTTTCCCTCTCTAGTTTTCAATGACATTTTTTTCCCCCTCCTATTTGGGACCCTCTTAAGCAGACATCTTTCACTTGTACTATTAAGAAACCGGGAGGCACTGTGGCTACTAGGAGGAGTAGCCCTTTCCATGGGGGAATTAAGGTGATTCAACAGACCTTCTCAGAGCCCACTCTAGGGTTTCATAGTGTCCCGACTTCTGCCTGAACTGGGCGTCAATTGCCGACCTCTGATGAGAGCTGCAGTGTGCTCTGGGAACAGGGCCGGACTGGCCGTAGCGGGCACCGGGCGTTTCCCTGGTGGGCCGCAATGGAGAGGGCTGGTTTTGGGCCCCTGGGGGGCCGTTTTTGTTACCGGGGGCCGGCAATATCGGCCCCCTGTAACAAAATCGGCCGAAACCGGCCCTAACAAATAGCTCAGCCGCACTCCCCTGCCCCACAGGGGGTGCCGGCTGAGCAGTTTGCCAGGGCCGGTTTCGGTTCCCAGTCCGGCCCTGTCTGGGAAGTGTATGAAGGCGGGACAAGCGAAGATGTGAACGTGCGTGAAGAAGAACGGACATATGTGGCTGCCCGCGGTCCACGCAGGGGACCCTCATAAGAGGGCAGCCGCCTTAGTGCCACATGAGGGCACAAGGTACAGCCTAGTGCTGAGGGACCCCCTCTGGGTCCGCACACCCCGAGCATTTCCGGGCACGGGTGGGCGGGGAGATAGGTATAAGTACCTCTCCCGCCCCCCTGGCGTCCTCTTTTGGCCGCTACCCTTCACGCTGTTTGGTCGCGATCGGCGTTGGGGGAGACTTCACGCGTGGACATCGGGGGTGGAGAGGCCGAGCCGCGGGTCGTGAATCGCGTATTAGGAGGTGAGCGTGGGTATTAGGGGCCGGGTGCGCAAAGCCTCCGCCCTGCACCCTGTGATGTCCACAGGTTCATGGTTTCGGGTAGAGCGCAGGATTGGAGTTGATTGTAGCAGGCTTAGCGTGGAGTGTGTTTCGCGGGTGCTGCTTCCCCAGTGTCTGCATATCGGACCTGGGTCTGCAGGAAGGGGGTGACGACGGGCCCTGGCCTGAGTTGCGGCCGTGGCTTGGGGGGGGGCGTGTGCTTGTTTCTGCTATTCAGCAGTTTTGTGCCACACCCGCCAGTCATTTAAGGCCACGGGGCATACGGATGCCGTCGGAAGGGGCCGTAGGCCTGCCCCTGGCACCCGCAGTGTGGTGGCACTCACCACTCCGGTGAGGTTCTAGGTGGTTCGCACTGGGTGATCGGGCACTAGTCCGATCGGTGGTACGGGCCGTCTATCTGGGGGCGCGTAGAGGAGCAGTGCAGTGGACTTTTGTCCCCGGCTGGACACGCTGTCTGGTCCCCTGGTCTGGCATACTGCGGGCGTCGTTTTGTTTCGGCGAGTCGTGGACATTATTAGTAACCCCCCCCCCTTTTGTTTTAGTTTTCCCCTCATCTGTTTTTGGCTCCTACCTCCTGGTTGGAGCCTGCTTGAGCGGGGGGGGGGAGGAATTCGGGAGCGATATGTCCCGGAGCTCCTAGGCCTGCTATGTGTTGTTTGGGGACGTGGCAGCGTGCCAGCAGGAGTTTGTCATGCCGTTTTGCAGCTGGTATAAGGGTCCGGTCGGAGAGATTGTGCCGTCAGGGCCAGGAGCTGCCGACTTTAGTGCGGGAGTATTTGGTTCGAATCTCGCGTGGCTCAACATCACACGAAAGACTGCAGCAGGGCTGCAGGCGAAGTGACTGAGCCCGGCACAGAGAGGGGGGTGAATTATGGCGCCGCTTGCACCACACGCTTTTCGATTCAGAGGAGGCTCCAAGTAAAGGAGCAGGTCGCAGTGGCTCGAGGGTCGGGCTGCTTGTGCTGTCGTCAATTTGCGGGGAGGGTGCTCGGGGCACCCCCTCCACCCCGTTGTGTATCGTGTCCCACCCCGAGATTTACTTCTGGCCCCCACCTCATGGGTCGTGGCGAGGGCTGCCCGCCCGAGATGATGCGGGCCCGGAGGGACGGCCTAGCGCCTGGGCATGCCTGCATCCGCCGGTGGGCATTCGTGGTGGACACGGTATTGGCCTTATAGTGAGCAGGGGGCTTACCACAAGCGCCGCCGTAGCCGTCTTCCAGGGCGGTGTCCGCGGTGAGGGTGGTGCGTAGTTTGGTTAATACGCTCGGCCCACGTTGGGTAATTGAATACATAAAAGCGTCGCATGGGGTACATGCGCCCTGCCATAACTGGGCTTATTGCTGCCTACTCCTCCGTTGCTGTGAGGATGTAGCAGGGGGTGCTTAGCATTACCGAGTGAGTTAGCCTGGATGCGCCGTGCCGGTGTCCACCGTCTTAATTGCTGACTCTGCTCCTCCATTTCTGTGTGGAGGTAAGCAGGGAGTGTGTACTCCCAGTCCAGCAGGAGGGCAGCGGCCGCAGGACGCATCGTCGGTACAGAGTTCTCGTCTGGAGCTTTGGGATCGTGCCTCGGGTGTGAGCCAGGTGTTTGCTGGGTGGCCGGCGGGCCCCCCGGCGGTGACACCGCCTGTAATAGCGCCTGGCTCGCCATCTAAAATTGTTCACCTACTAACGAAGTTTCTAGGTCGGTATTGCATAATGAAGAAAGCTTACGTCTG
Source organism: Calotriton arnoldi (assembly GCA_963921515.1). Classification (NCBI taxonomy): domain Eukaryota; kingdom Metazoa; phylum Chordata; class Amphibia; order Caudata; family Salamandridae; genus Calotriton; species Calotriton arnoldi. Next base: position 967,234 of record CAWUFW010004378.1, on the reverse strand, counting down.
TGGGTCTGAGGACTAGGCTGTTTATCATTCAGGCAGTTTGAGTGGCCCGTCGGCTTGTTAGGCGGGCATTAAGGGTGTGGGGCCTACCGGTCTTGCCCCGGCCATTTTGGGGGCATGTCGGGCCCAGTGTTGCATGAGGGAACGGAGAGCGTCGCGGTCCAAGAGCTGTGCTCCAGAGCATGGTTTGTAGGGTGCAGGCACCTAGTCATCACAGCGCTTGGCTTTTATAAGGTACAGCCTTGTGCACCGGCAGTGGGACTCGCTGGGTTTGGACCAGGTTGGCCCGTATTCAGTCTCACCATTCCAAGATGGCAGCTTATCCTCTTTCATGGCGCTATCAGTCAGGCTTATGGTCCCTGCTGTTCTGAACTGGCTCAGCTCTCCCCCTAGGCTAACTCTGCGAGTAAGGCTGAATGGTGCAGTATAAAACACAGGGGTAGCTGCAGTAATTATATAGACTCTCTCAGCTAGTGCACACCCGGCTTTTCCTTCCTCCAGGTCCCCAAGGCGTGTAGTGTGCATGTGCCCATCTCCTGTACCTTACCAGGCTGTTTAGACTGACTGTGTTTAGTTATGATACTCGGCTCAGCTTGAGCTACGTCTATTTCATACCATACCTCGGAACTTTGCCTCCCAAAGTGTCACATACACGCATACATGCTAATGTCACACATGGGCACACTCCAAGCGCGAAATGTTTAACGAAAAATCAGCCTTTAAGACTTGGTCTCCCTGGGTTTCCCGTTGCTCAAATGGGTGTAATTACTGACATTGATATGTTTCCCGCATTCCCTGTGTTGGATTTTGCTCGCAAGTGTCACTCATAGTCTTTGAAATGTCACTCACAGTTGCACTGAAATTATGCAGATGTCACACATAGCAATCTGAAAGCTTGGCAGCTATGGATGGGGCCGGCTAGCTCGGGTCAGGCGCGGCCGGTGTCGGTGCCCGGGCTCTTAAGGACAAACTGGCCACCGGGTGGCCCAGGGCGGCTGGGCGCCGGGGTTAGGAGTTGACAATGGCCTGCGGGATGTTGGGCCCGAGCCAGAGTTACGGACGGGAGTCTGAAGGGCCGTGTGCTTGCTTCTGCCCCTCAGCAGCTTGCGGCGCACTCAGCAGCCATTTAAGGGCATGGGTCCTCTGTGTTCCCCGCAGGACACGCTGTCGGCGGGTGACGTCTGGCGATACGGGACAACTTTTGTGGCGCGACGGGTGATGTTTTGGTGAGTTGGGCTCTTTAGAGCAGAGAGGTTCGTCTCTTCCCCTGTTGCGGGTTGCATCGGGGCGGCATGGCTGCTCAGGGCGGCGACAATTGTGTGTTGATAAGGCGTGCCACTAGGAGTTCGTGGTCGCGGGGCAGGCGGCCTTGGTCTCCTGGGGTTCGGGGCCGGCAGCTTGAGCAGGGGTGTGCATTCGTGGACCCAGGGAGGCGAATGGGTCCCAGGGTCATATGGTGTTCGGGCTGTGCCGTTTGTATTCAGCACATGGCTTCCCTTCCCCCTCCCGCAGGCCCCCCCCGCAGACCCAACCGACTGTTTACAGCAGTATTAAAAGGTAATGGTGATTATCTTGCGCCAAAACGTGCCACCGTTTATGGGGTCACTGGACAGAGAAGGGTGGCCATTGATTTGCAATGGGTTATGCCTGGCGGTGCAACAGTCGAGCCAAGGTTGACCCATCTCAGTGAATTGTTTATCATGTGGGTGCCCTGCGGAGAACTCAGGCACGCTGAAATTTGTATCTTGGCAGAGAAGAAGAGACGAAGCTGGCACATGATGCGCTTCAAAGACGTTTGGCCTTCCCGGTTTGTTTTACTATATGGGATCTCATGATGCATGTTAAATCCTGTCACGCATCAGGTGTTTTAACGGTCTGCGGTTAATAGGCAAACAGACTCCGCTGTGGAAGCATCTCCGAATTTTAAGGAACAGAGGTCCCTTCAGGCTGTATCCATAAGGCTGCGGCTCTTTTCAATCGTTTTGTGTTAATTAGAAGCGATAGGGGTCCTGACGGGACTGCCTGATTATCGAAAACCGAAATGTGAGTAACGAGGGTTAGAATCTGAGAAGTTTAACCTGGGAGCACATGCTGCGATAGCCTTTTGTTACTTTAGGAAACTGTGAGCTAATGCTCAGGTTCGGATCTTTGCCGTCCGCCACAAGCGTAATTTTGGAAAATGCAACGTGACACTTATTCCTGTGCTTAGAGGCTTGGTTAGCTGCTTAATATTTATTGGAGTGAAATTATTTAGTTGGAGACTGTCGCAATTCACATACTTTGACAATCTATTTTAATGGAGTACGGTGGGCGTCGCTTAGACACTTTTTTTTTTTTTTTAAGTTCAAAATATTTTATTGAATTTTCAGGTAATAAACAGACAAGACAAAAAATGAAATAGTACATTAAAAGTACCTAAAATGCATATATGATATTTAACATCCATATTAAACTTAGAATAGGTACAATATAATATAATCTATTATTGTATTAAATTAAAAAGGGGAGGGGGAGAACAGAGATAATATACAGACGTTATTAATAAGCCTAAAATAGAACTACTATCCACCAAAAGATATAAAAAATATTGATAAATACTAAACTTAAGGAGAAAACATTTTAAGAAGATAAATAATTATCAATAGGTTTCCAGAATAAATGAAAAGAATCACAATTATGAATAACACCATTCAAAGATAAATGAGCTCCTCTTCTCGTAAAAATAACCCACGACCACCAAGCATGAACAGATAGTGATGAAACATCTTTCCAGCAAGAAGTAATGGACTTTAAGGCAGCTGATAATAAAAATTAAAAAGTTTACACTCTAAGTCCATTAATTTATGAGAATGAACAGCAGATTTACAAATTATCAAATAAAATGTTAAATCATCTTGAATATTAAGTATGTGCTTTATAACATCCCAGACTTCAGTCCAAAATTTGAAAATAAGAGGGCATTCAAAAAGCAAATATTTTAACGAACCAGTGTGGAAATTACAATGCCAACATTTAGAGGATGGGAGGAGTTTAGCTTTAAACAGTCTTAAAGGCGACCATAGACAATTATATAAAATATATGAATTTGTTTGATAAAGCGAAACAGGTAGCCATCCTGAAATACTATTTAACCAAATAGTTTTCCATATTTCGTAGGATAATGATAAAGAAAGCTCATTATTCCAATAGGTCAATAACATATTAATATTGTCACCTTTAAATGTAATCATCTTTTTATACAGTCTAGAAACACCATGTGGTAAGGTGGAAAGTGTTTGAATATAAATCAATAAATCCAATTTAGCACTAAGAGGTATAGAATGAGGAAATGAATCCAAAATTGAATTGCATAAATATTCATATTTGAATAAATCAGTAGAAGGTAAGTTACATTTTTCCTGCAGAACATCAAAAGTTATAAAAGTATTATTATAATAAATATCTTTGATAAAAAATACCACTTTTAATCCATGAATGCCAAAATCTAACATTTTTAGTGAGTTTTATGTTTGAATTATACCATAACGACATGTCTTCAGTAATAGACATGGGTGATTGGAAAATTAAATCAAAATCATGTAATATAAACTTAGTAGATTTCAGAATAACAGATCTATTAAAAAATATTGACCTATTAGACATAGTTAATAAAGAAGGTAAGGGAAACGGATCTATTAAGCTCTTTTCTATAGAAAGCCATGCAGGGGGTTATTCAATTGAGAATGATTAAACCAAAGAGAGCTTTGCTTTAAAATAAAGGCTTTATGATAACAAAAAAATCCGGTAAACCAAAACCTCCATTACATTTAGGCAGTTTTAATTTTTTATAACTGATACGAGGAGCTTTATTGCACCATAGAAACTTGGTTAGAAGCCGATCTATATCTTTATAAAACTTCATAGGAAATTGGGTAGGAATCATGGAAAGGGAGTAAAACATTTTTGGTGCTATAGTCATTTTTATGGAGTCCATTCTCCCCCACCACGAAAGATGAAGTGGAGACCATTTAGATATTTTATCTTTAATATAACTTAGAATAGACTCACAATTTAATGAAATTGTAGATTTTATAGTAGATGAGAATGAAATACCTAAATATTAAATTTTTCTCTTTGCCAAATTATATCTTTTATGGGTAACATATCTGGGGTACAATGAATATTTATCGGAAAGAATTCTATTAGTATTTAGCTTGTAACCAGAAAGTATGGAATATGATGAGATAATCTCAAATAAAGGAGGGAGTGAAGAGATAGGATTACTAATAAATAAAAGTACATCATCTGCATATGCCAGTGTTTTAACTTTGACCTTATTAATATTAATACCATTAATATCGTTACAATTTCTAATTGACACAAGCAAAGGTTGAATCACAAGAAGAAATAGGAGCGGGGAGAGGGGGCAACCTTGTCTGGTACCTCTGAAAAGAGAAAATTGGTTAGAGATTTGGCCATTAATAAATAACCGGGCTGTCGGTGAAGAATACAAAGCAGTTATCATACGAATAAATGTATCACCAAAATTAAATGCAACTAAAGTATGGAATAAAAACTGCCAATGAACTTTATCGAAGGCTTTTTCAGCATACAGAGCTAACACTCCTATTGGGATAGATAATTTAAAACCTTGTTCGATAACATGTAATAATGTTCTTGTATTATTTGCAGAGTGTCTATTTTTCATAAACCCAGATTGATCCGGATGAATAATAGAATCTAAAACAGAGGTTAACCTGGTAGCAAGTATTTTAGCGTATAATTTACAATCTTGATTTAATAAAGAAATAGGGCGATAATTTGAGACTAGTGTAGGATCTTTATTGGGCTTGGGTAACACAACAATTAACGCCTCAGTAAAAGAGCCTGTAATAGTCCCTGTAGTGCTAAAAAAGGTAAATAATTTAAATAAATAAGGAATAAGTTGTATTTGAAATTCTTTATAAAATTCAGCTGGGATGCCATCAGGACCAGGTGATTTTTTTTGTTTGAGAGATTTAATAGCTACTCGAATTTCATCCTCAGTAATGGGCAGGTCCAATTTATTTTTAGCTAAATGAGAAATTTTGGGTAATCCACAAGTAGATAAAAAAGAATCAATTAAAGAAGAATCATTAGAATTAGGTTGATTATATAAATTAGTATAATAATTTAAAAATTCATTAACAATATTATTGTGTGATATGGCAATTTTCCCAGTGGGACCATGAATCGAATTTATTTGGGCTTTATCTTTTTTTATACGTAAATAATTAGCTAAAAGCCGGCCAGACCTATTAGCATTAAAACAAAATTTTGCTTTGGATTTGGAAAGTTGGATACCAGCTCTTCTACTAAGAATGGAATTAAATTCATATCTAAGTTTTTGCAATTTAAATTTATATTGAGGATCGTTAGAAGTGATAAAAAGCCTCTCAACTTCTGCAATTTGCTTATCCAACTCTTTAATTCGTACATTATAAGTTTTATTTTCATATGCCACGAGAGAGATAGAAGCGCCTCTAACATAAGCTTTAAAGGCGTCCCATCTATTCACCAGGGAAGTAGAACCTTCTGGGTTAAGCTGAAAGTAATCCTGTATAGCTGCTAATATTTTCAGTTTGTTTTGTTCATTAAGAATAATATCAGTATTCATTCGCCATCTAGATTGTGTTTTATCATTTGTATTAACTTGCAAAACAAAAGATACGAGAGCATGATCTGATATATCAATATTGCCAATGTTAGGAGAAACCACAGAATTAAGGAGCTGCCTGGAAATTAATAAATAATCAAGTCTAGAGTGTGAATTATGAGGATTGGAAAAAAAGTGAACACTTTATCCGTAGGGAAATGTAATCGCCAAATATCGATTAATTTTGTAACTCTAAGGAAAGATTTAAAAGTTAGAAAAGCTTTTGGAGGTCTAAATTTAGTGAAGGATGATCTATCCAATAAAGGATCAGAAATAAGGTTAAAGTCTCCTCCAACTATAAGAGGAACGTTGCCTAACTTGAGTACTTCAGTAGTTAAATTAGACCAAAACAAAGGATCATCAGCAGTTGGACCATAAACATTAATTAAAAACATAACAGAATCATAAATTTTAACTTTGACTATAACATATCTACCTTCTAAGTCTGATGTTTTACTTAAAATTTGACAATGTAGTCTTTTAGCAAAAAGAATAGCAACACCATTTTTTCTCCCTTTAGCAGGAGAAGAGACAATAGTATCTACCCATTGTTTTTTCATATAATCCAATATTTTGTCGTCAATATGTGTTTCCTGAATAAAACAAATATCTGCTTTACAGCTTCTGAAATAGTTTAGAATCTTTGTACGTTTTACTGGATGTCTCAAACCTTTAACATTTAAAGAAGTAATTTTAACATTATGAATATTAGCCATAGTAGAATAGAGAGGAAGAGGAAAAAAGATTGAAGAAGAGGAGAAAACATTGAAGAAAAATACAGAGAGTAGTAGTTCTAGTATAATATACAAGGAATAGGAGGAAAAAGAACAGAAACAGAAACAGACAAACAGAAAAAAGACGACCACACATAAACATTAATACGAAATTTGAGACGCACACGCGCTCTACAAGCATGACCAAAGCGTTGGAGCCCAGCGTGTAAAGAGCTAGAAAATTAGTCAGAAGTACATATGAAAACAATATTCAAATAGCAGAGTCATGCGTATCCATAGAATGTGGTGAGAGCTGTGGATGGTGTTCCAGGAATAATTTTAAGTCTTCTGGACGTTGGAAGGACTTAGAAAAATTATCTTTCCAGATTCTCATTGTTGATGGATCAAATAAGCCATATTTAAATCCAAGACTTCTCAAGTGAGGGCGACAATCAGTAAATTCTTTACGAATCTTGACAGTCTCTTTGGCAAAGTCTTGGTGAATACAGATTCTATTGCCATTAACTATTAAAGATGGAATTTCCGGTGCTGCTTTCCTTATCATGACCAAATGATGGTGACGCAGTACCTTAAAAATAATTTGTCTTGGCTTAGTATGTTGAGGATTGCGATGGGATGGAATCCTATGCGCTTTATCAATTTCAAATTTTTCCGGGAATTTGATGTTTAAAAGGCCAGGTAACACATTTTCCAGGTTTAATCTGCAATTAGAGCCTTCAACCTCCTCTAGTAAATTAAAAATACGCAAATTATATTGCCTGTTACGATTTTCCATATCCAGAAGAAGGGTAGACATGGGGGAAATTTTTGCCACAAGTGGTGTAAAAGCATCAATTTTTACTTTATTGTCTTGTATTTTAATTGCATTATCTGAGACTTTTATCGACATGCTGGCCATATCTTTACGTAAGTTTTTAATTTTGGACGCAATGGTATCAGTATTTGTACGCAAAGCATGAAGCTCGTCAAGAATTAAAGCCAAGGATGGCTCACTGGATTCCACCACTTTAGATTTTACTGGAGGAGGAGAAATCTGATTTTTCCTCTTATTATTAGGATTTTGTAGATTTTTATTCTCCATTTTCATATAATAAAATGAATAGGAGTAATTAAAAATAATGAAACAAGTAGAGATTGAAAGTACCGAAATTGCTTCACTGAAAAAGCTGGTGCAGCAGCTAAACCAGACTGTGGGAGTGGTTAGGCCAAAGCCAGGCCCTTTCCTGAGAAGACACTCCGCCCCCCTGACAGGAATCTGGGCAGTACCTGAATGCAGAGCTCGAGGCTGGAGCAGGCTGAAGCAGGAGGCAGAAAACATGCACCTCTGACGGTCCAAAGAGCAAAAAACAGCATCAACAGCAAGAGGTAAGGTTTCAGAAGGCTGCTACCGTCATTTCCAGTAATTTCTGACTGGAAATGCAATTTTCGTCGATAAAAACGGGCCCCTTTATCACGGAGCTCACCGGGAGGCGGCCATCTTGTTTTCGCGCGCTCGCGCGTCTCCGTCGCTTAGACACATTTACCGTAGAATTGCATTGTTGCATTTTCTAGATAGATAAATAGCCAAAAGTGTTGAGAGGCTAGGAGGGACGTGTTGTTTCCGGAGCTGATGTTCCTTGCTAGACGTGCTGGCCGCTTAACGGCATCCTAAGTCTCTTGCATATTGCCAGTCTTGTGTTCTCCAACTGCCTCACATCAGAGACATTTAAAGTTGTGTCCATGGTTCATTGCGTGGCTAATTAATGTTCATTACATAAAGACACCCATTGTTTAAGGCCTCATGCTACTATTTGCATCAGTACCTGGGCAGGTCGTACCATAGTGGGGACAGTCACCAACGTATAAACGGCCTTTTGGTCTACGCTAGAAAGACATTTACGCACACTTGATTCTAACTGGAGCCTCTATAGCGGAGAATTCAGAGGAGAACATGACAGACCAATGTCTTTCATGGGGCCGGCTGTCCCCCGGCTCTGGCTTCAAAGACTTCTTATTATGATGCCTGAGTTAAAATGCGGGACATAGATGTTTCAATTGTTTTAATATCCGTTCTGTCATGGCAATCTACCTACTCGGTGTGTCGCACAAGTTGAAACTATGGTGTAACTTTGATCTGCTGTGGCCGGGAGGGCCTGGCAAGAATGTATGAAGCGTCAACAGTGGGGGTGATGGATTGTGATCAGGTTAGGTGGAAGTGATGGTTTCAGATTCTTATGTTAATGTCAAGTAACAGCATGTTGAGCAAATTAAAGCTGGTGCTTAGGAAACTCAGCGGGAGCATGGGTAGATTCATGATGCATTGGAAGTGGTTGTAGGTTGCGTCGAGAGAGAGGATTCAGCTGCGCCGCTGGTGGTTTGCCTATGACTGTAAGTGGAAGAGCTGGGGAAGCCCTTCCTTCCGAGTAGGCCCCCTTCTATCTTGTGCATGTTCCACCATTCTTACCTTTTCTTCAGGGCTCCCCCGGGTGTGGTGAAGAATTGGCTGCTTGTGGTGGGGGGAGGAATTGACTGGCGGTTGGTACCGCCTTTCCAATGGGAGCTGCAGTTTTGCAGTTTTTAAGGTGCAGTGGCGGCACCTCAGGGTCACATCCTACGATTACAAACTGCCCTTGATGGTTTGTGGTCATGTTAAGCGACATGGGGACTGACTGACCCCCATATGAACCAGAAATGTGAAGAACAGGAATAAAGTAGCCACTTACGCTGCGAGGCCAGCCACAGACTTCCTCGGTCCTCCAAGTAACCTACTGGCCAGATTACGGGTATGTGCTCTCAGAAAAACCAGGGTACAACAGGATGCTTAAATTAAGGTTGGAAACTGCCTGCTTTGAGCTGGTCAGCCAGGTGGGTAGGAGTGGTTGCCCGGTAAAAAGGTCCAGGGTTCTCTAAGGTGTGAGACAGGAGAAGAAGCTGAATACTGTACAGAAGAGTCTGGGGGCAAACAACACAGATTAAACTATAAAAGCAAAATTCCTGTAAGAAAGGAGGGATAAATGGCAAGTACACGAGGACTCCCTTGCTTAATGTCACATATTTCTAAGCTCATCGGATAGTTGAGCTTTCCACAGCATGGGGGATAGTCACCAAGGTGGAACAGGCTATTGGGTATGCCTTGCCAGGACAGTGACACACACTTCACACGAATCAGAGCCTCTATAAAGGACAAAAGCTGGAAACACAGACTGGGGTACGTGTGGCTCAAAAATCCTCTTCGCCAAGCTGCTGGGCGTCATGTTGCCAGGTGTCTTTTAGTGACAGGCAAGTGCATTAAGGGAGCTGTATTAAGTAACGAGGACTTGCAGGGAGGCAGAGGGTCCCAGCGGACCCACTAAAGATGGGCTGCAGCAAAACATGAAACTGGGAATCTGGGATTCCGACACTATCATTGGATTAATAATACACAAGACTCTCTGGCTATGCAGGGTAAAAATGTTCCAACATGAATTACAAGGTGGCCTGCATGTAAGCTGAACCTAGTTTTGATTCTGGGGAAGGCAATCAATTCCGGGGAAAACTAAGTGAGCTAGGTCTATTGCTGGTTTAAGCATCAAGGGTCACAGCTGGTTAGCAGGTACTGTGCATCTGTGATCGGACGGCAGTTAAGCAAGCCTGGGGGCTGCGTAAGTTGTCACTCCACGAAAGGGTGCGGTGACTGCAATAGTGGGCACAAGACAAAGATTCCCTCTAACCAGATTTAACACCAGCCAAGTTTTCACCATGGTTTTGCAATCAAAAGGGGGTGCAAATGTCTGGGCCAACTCAGCAAAGTAGTTGCACACTGGACCCGAGGCCGTGTTACAGGTTGCTTCAGTTACAAACATTTCCTGCCCGGATAGCCAGTCCAGCTAGGCCGGTTTAGGAAGGTGACATCTAATAGGGTGCGGCTGTCCCATGTGGGGGAAACAAGGTATTAAAGCACTAAAAGGCTATAATGTATTAAGAAAAGTTGGCTTGTCCATTATTCAAGCGAAGGCAGGTAGCCCTACTTATGTACTTACATATTGGGGGTGCTGCGACTCCAAGGAGGCCTGGCCCTTCGCCCTTCAGGAGAGGGTTATTTACTGATTCATGCTGACAGCTCGCCTCTTACCAAATTTCAGGTTGAGCAGGTAATGTAGGCATGCTTTACAATTTCAGGCAAGGCGGGTCCTGGCAAGCGCTTTTGCAGTCACTCTTGCAGGATAGGGGCAGCGACTGCAGCTTTCAGGGCGGGCATGTAAGCGGAGCGCATCATGCCGGTGGGACGATGGGAATCCCAATGTTTTAACGGTACTTCCGTCCGTAAGCCACCCAGGGGAGTGGCCGGAGGACAGGTTAAGTGAATTATGTACAGTGCGTGAATGGCCTTTCGTGCGTCTTGAGAGTGGCACGGGAAGGGAGGCATGGGTATTTCCACCACTGAGTTAATTTGGTTGGGGGTCCCAGGCATGCGCCGGTACAGCTTGCTGTAGAAGCTGCGGCACAGGCTGGGGGGGGGGGGGTGTCTCCCCTCCCAACATTTTGGTCATCCACCTGGGAGGGAATGATTTGACTTGCCCGGGTAGGAGGGCACTGCTGTAAGAAATGAATTCCTCCAAGTGTAAATTAAGCAAACAATTGGGGGCATGTGAGTTATGGTGGTCAGAGATAACCCCTCATTTAGTGTGGTGAGGAGCCCGGTCAGGGGAGGCCGTGGAAACCTCGCGCAGGAGAGTTAACAGTGCCATGGTAAATTCACTGAACAGAGGGGGTTTAGCTTTATCAGGCATGGAAGCTGCGGCACAGACTAGGGGGGGTGTCTCCCCTACCAACATTTTGGTCATACACCTGGGAGGCAATGATGGGACTTTCCTGGGTAGGAGGGCACTGCTGTAAGAAAGGAGAGTTAACAGTGTCATGGGCACATTTACTGAACAAAAGGGGTTTGACGTTATTAGACACAGTCTGCTGCATGCCAAGTCCACAGGGTGTTTGGTAGAGGATAGGGACCACCTATCTAGAGGGGGCAAGGACTAGTCTACCTGCCTAGAGTGGGCATGGACTTGTTTTGTGGGGCCTGGGTGAGGCAATGATCTGATTCTCTTGGGGAAGAGGGATCTGTTGCAAGAAATGAAGTCCTCCATGTGTAAGTTAAGCACCAATTAGGGGCATGTGAGTTATGGTGGTCAGAGATAAACCCTCGTTTAGTGTGGCAAGGAGCCCGGTCATGGGAGGCCGTGGAAACCTCGCGCAGGAGAGTTAACTGTGCCATGCATAAATTCACTGAACAGAGGGGGTTTGGCTTTATCAGGCATGGTTTGCTTCATGCCAAGTCCACAGGGTGTTTTGAAGAAGAAGGGGTTTCACCTGTCTAGAGTGGGCATGGACTTGTTTTTGCTGGACTTGGGAGAGGCCCTGGAATCAGCAGGATGTAGGTAAGAATGCCTACCTTGGTGGGGGGCCCTGGTTGTGACGGTGGCCACACTCAGAGCTGTGGCGGAGTTATGGGGCGATCCAGAGGCTGAAAGGTACACAGGGGTACCCTGTTCAGGAGCACAAGGGTGCAAATGCCAAATATCCCCAGGAAGTCCTCGCGGTGGACCCTGGAGGAGCGACGGTGCCCCGCTAGTCATACGGGCGGTTGTAAACCTGAGCAACCGGGGGTTGCCTGGAACGCTCCGTCCCCTCAGGGGGCGTGAGCAGAGGGGTGGACTGGCGGTCCACCGGTGGGAGGGGGTAACCCCTCCCCCAAAATTGGTAAGCACCGATTGGCTAGGGCCACGGTGCAATTTGGCTCATCAGGTGGGCAGGCGGCGGAGGGGCTGCCTGCCCTCGGATCGCCCGTAAGCTAACCCACCCTGTTGGCATATTTTGGTATGCAAATAAACCTGCAGTAATTTTCTCCACGAAAAAAGGTGTCTTGTCTGTTTATTTTATCAGGAGATTGCTGTATGTGTGATGGGGAGTGTGTTGCCGATATTGGCACTATGTGGCTGCCCGCGGACCACGCAGGGGACCCTCATAAGAGGGTGGCCGCCTTAGTGCCACATGAGGGCACACGATACAGCCTAGTGCTGAGGGACCCCCTCTGGGTTTGCGCGCCCGCGTCATTTCCGGGCACGGGTGGGCGGGGAGATAGGTATAAGTACCTCTCCCGCCCACCTGGCGTCCTCTATTGGCCGCTACCCTTCACGCCGTTTCCCTCCCTACCGCTTACCCGGCGTACATTCAGGGGGTGGGCTGGGAGAGGCGTTTAACTTGTTATTTTGTGTTGCAGGCGGAGTTACAGGGCGATCCAGAGGCTGAAAGGTACACAGGGGTACCCTCTTCAGGAGCAGAAGGGTGCAATTGCCAAATATCCCCAGGAAGTCCTCGCGGTGGACCCTGGAGGAGCGACGGCGCCCTGCTAGTCCTACGGGCGGTTGTAAACCTGAGCAACTCGGGGTTGCCTGGAACACTCCGCCCCCTCAGGGGGCGTGAGTAGAGGGGTGGACTGGCGGTCCACCGGTGGGAGGGGGTAACCCCTCCCCCAAAATTGGTAAGCACTGATTGTCTAGGGCCATGGTGCAATTTGGCTCATCAGGTGGGCAGGCGGCGGAGGGGCAGCCTGCCCTTGGATTGCCCGTAAGCTAACCCACCATTTTGGCATATTTTGGTATGCAAATAAACCTGCAGCAATTTTCTCCATGAAAAAAGGTGTCTTGTCTGTTTATTTCATCAGGAGATTGCTGTATGTGTGATGGGGAGTGTGTTGCCGATATTGGCACTAAGGAAAGCGTCCTTCCTGCTGGGGAAGTACTTGGAGCCACTCAAAATGTAATGCCTGCTCCTGCATCACTTACTCTGTGGTACAAATAATATATTGAGAATAAACTATGTCCTGCAAATCACGGACTGCTGTGTCTTACAAGACCCAAAAAACACAAAATGATAGGTGTCGCTGTGGGACACACTGTTTCTTTACTCATGACATGGCGAGTGGTGACTCAGTGAAGAGCCACTATCACTGACATGGTAAGCTGGAAACCCTTGAACACAACAGGTTTCCAAAGCAGGCGTGCATGTTCTGCTATGTTTAGATCAAATCAAATCTTACCAGGACAAGGGAAGTGAATCCAGATGATTTTGTCCTTGCTGTGAGGGAGGGTAGGTGTTATGGTTCAAAACTCCATGCTTCATGGCCCCTGTCCACCGCCCCACCCCTTCTCCGTGTGAGAGCACATGGCAGGTCTGCTTCTCACCCCAGCAGCAGTCACAGTGACTTCCCAAGTCATCTGTAAGAGTCTGTTATAGGTCCCACAGCCAACTGATGATGTCCACAACTAAACTAATAATATTAGAGCTAGACTGTTCACAGGCATTGCAGGGTCTCTGTGTTATTGTTTCTGATTTTGTCCAACTCCTTATGCCTTCAAATTCAACAATATATAGCACCACAGAGTCACAACCAGCACATCTACACACACGACTGTCCTGAATATTATATAGGGGATAAAATACCCCCTGTCGTACATGATAAGGATACTGCAAGTCACCGAGGAGTTCCATGTAGAGGTTGGCGAGCCACTGAAAGCTCGAGCCCGCCTGAAGCCTGACTCTGGCTCAGCTCGAGGTCCCGTTGGAATTTGCAGCCCATAACGAGCCAAGCTTTCACGTGGCTTCTGTCTGCCTGCCTCCCTCTACCCAGGATGTGGCGTTATGGCCAGAATTGCCAAACAGGTTCGAGTCTCGGCATCGGCTCAACATCCTGTGTTTCTGGGCAAATCACTTAATCTCCCCCACCTATAAACAATTAATGTGACCTTGTGTAATACAATTGTCTTGCCTGTTAGTGCACTAATGGTTCATGTTTAAAAACTATCATTTTTAATAAGTACTTCCTGGTGCACTGTTATAATGTTATTTATTAATGTCTAAGCTTCGCATATTAAGAAAATACACTTTCTAGAATTTTGAAGAGGCTTTATCATCTTTTACGTTATGCTTGTGTGTACTTTACAGAGCAAACATTTTCAGGGCTTGGCTTTTGAACAGGCTCTATGTTATATCCTCATAGTGTTATTGTATATTACCCAGCCTAGCTGTCTCCTACCTGCTCAGCCAGAGTAAGAGATGGTATCGGAATGTTGGTGTGACTGTGATGAATGGAATGCCTGGGTGCCTGTGTGGATGAGTGGTGACAGTTGGAGATGGGCTGAGCAGCAGGCAGGCTGCTCCTGGTGGGGCTGGAGTAGGGACTGGCACAATAAATTACACCTGGCTTAAGGACTGTTGTTTATATTTACTTACCTGCAACTTGGAACTAATAAAGAAAGCTACAAAACTCTTCCTGGCTACCTGTCATAAGATACAACATATTTTGGCGACGAGGATGGGATCTGGACTCAAGCGTACTTCTAGATTTAAAAGCTGTCTACAAATGGACAAGGATAAATTACAGAAACCAAGAGTAACTATAGGAAGCAAGAGATACTACAGAAATCAAGTGTAACAAAGTGAAAGCGTCAAGTATGGAGCTGCAGGCTAGCCGCCCCACCAGTGTCCTTGTCAACGGACGGCCCCACCCACCAGTGTCCTTGCCAACGGACAGCCCCAGCCTGGACATGCTCCATTGAACTTTGAAAATTATATTTATGCAAGTGGATAACTGGTATGTGCCTCACTTCTCCCACATCTTAACTTTGGTACTATCTACATTAATATGGATATTGGTCTACAAGACATTCATTTTTGTTGCTGCAATTTTATAAGAAAGTGGCTCTGTATATACTGAACCAAAGTAAGGTTCAGTGTGCACAGAGTCCACAGTCCCCAGAGGTTTGGCAGAGGCTAAAGTTAGATATAACCTTACTCTCTAAAGTGGTAGCTTGGTCGAGCAGTAAGGCAGTATCAGAGGACAGTGTAAAGCATTTGTTGTGCACACTCAATCAGCAAATGGTCTCACACACTCAAGAACTGAACTCTAGGCCAATTGTTTTGTATATAAAAATATATTGTTGTTTTATTTTAGAACCACAAGTAGGTATAAAAATACTTTCTCAGAATGAGATGCTTTAGTTATATACTTTCAATACACAATAGACTTTTAAATGCAATAGCTACAGTTGTTGCAATAGGCAACACAATTCAAACACAATTATAACATTGAGCTCAATGGGGAATTTTAAGTAAATGCAATATCAATTACTTTACGTATGATTTTCTTACTCAGGGCTGGATCCTGGATTCAGCCCTGGTGCATTTCCTGTAAACAGTAGGAAGAAATCATTTTTGTTACACAGGCGATTTTTAAGGAATATTTGTTTGTTTCAAAAATAGACACTTAGAAGAATTTCTGGAGAAAACCAGGCAATGTTATCCTATGGGGAAAATCAAGTTATCGGTAAGTACAGTTGTAATTGCTTTTCAGGGTCAGTGCTGGGCACCAAGATCCAGCACTGGGATCTCTCCTGATAACAGGTGAGTAATTTCGTTTTCGTTGATCGGGTGATTTTTAGTGAATATTTTAAAGTTTCAAAACTCGACACTTAGAAGAAATTTCAGTGTAAACCAGTCAATGTTACCCTATGGAGAAAAGGTAGGTTATCGGCTTTCAGGTAAGTACTCGACTGGCAGAGTTAAGGTTCTGGGCATAGACTCAGGGGTCTCCCAGGGTCAGGTAGGTACAGTTGGTACACCCTCAGCGGCACAGGGGCGGCCGGGTGCAGAGAGAGTTTGGCCCAATGTTAGCCTATGGCGGGCAGGGGGCCTGTGGTTGGTGGCTGCTAGCAGGCAGGCCACGCGGCTGTGGGAGCTGGGCTCCTGGTCACTTACACAGGGCAAGTGGGGAAGTAGAATAGGATAGATGCTGCACTTCCAGGGGCACTCGGGCGGCTGGGTGCAGGGTGCTTTTGAGCCGTCGGGCGCTCAATGTATTTCAATGGAGAAGCTGGAAGTTGAACAAAGGCTGCAAGCTCGGGGACGGAGATTCTTCAGGTGCGACCACCACTTCGAGAGGTAAGTTGGGTAGTTGGAGGATAGGTAGGCACCCCGGAGTTGGGCACAGGGGGCCGCAGGGCACCGGGTGCAGGGGTGTCTTTTCGCATCGGGAAATCTTACCCTCTGCTGGTCGCGGTTGGAGGGGTCCCTGGTTCTGAGGCTGCAGGCGTCGTCAGGAGCGTCCTTGGGTGCTGGATTCTTGGTCACAGTCGCCGGTGGGACGTCCTCGTGGTCTTTGTCCACTCAGGCACAGGCCGGGCTCGGCGGGTGCAGAGTGTGCAGGAGTCGCGGTTCCTGGCTGGCACCAGGGGTTTGTTACTTGCTTTGAGCAGTACCACTGCTCGTGGGAGTCCCAGTCTTTTAGAGTCACAAGGTAGTCAGGTCCTCCGGGGTTTTCGAGGTTGCTGACCACTGGAGACGCCGGGGTTTAGCAGGAGCAGGTTCGAGGGTCGACAGGCCTGTAGGGCTGGAGCCAAGTCAGTTGGTGTCTCCCTCTTGTTAGCAGCTGCACGGCAGGTCTTCTTTCTTCTTGTTCTTCTTGCTTGTTTCGTATTCGGGATCTGAGGAAGGAAGGTTCAGGGTGCCCCTAAATACTAAATTTAGGGGCGTTATAGGTAGGTAAAGGGCAGGGACCAATGGGTCCCTTCCTGGGGTGGGTACACCCCCTATCCTGCCACTCTCCAGTGGGAGGGGGCAGGAGCCTAGTCCTGATTGGGCAGGGCTCCCCATCTTCAAGATGGCGAGAGCCCGGAGATGTGCTTCACCTCGCCTCCCCCACCTGAGGGGTGGGGTTGGCAGAGGCTGGCACACCCCCTTTCCTCACTTGGGGTTTCCCGCCAGTCTTCCCGCCAGAGTGGGGGCTAGAACCGGTGGGGACCAGTTGCTGGGTACAGCAAGTGGTCTGGGGAGGCTCACAAAGGCGGCATGCCTTTGAAGCTTCCCCTGCCCATCCTGGGGGAGGAGACCTAGCACCTCGCCCAGGACTTGCATTGTTGCAGGCCCGGGAGAGCGGATGGCTCTCTACCCTGGGGTCCAGCAACATGTCTGCTGGGTGGCAGCCTAAGCAGCCTCTCAGGCAAGACGTGGATTGTGGGTTAGGTTCAGGGGGCAACTCTAAGTTGCCCTCTGTCGTGCATCTTACATTAAATCCCACACTGGCATCAGTGTGGGTTTAATGTGCTGAGAAGTTTGATACCAAACTTCTCAGTCTTCAGTGTAGCCATCATGGTGCTGTGGAGTTCGTGATGACGACCTCCCAGCACCATATACTCTTAATGGCAGCACTGCACTTACAGTGCCCAGGAATGGATCTGGGTACTGTAGGGGTACAGGACTCATGCACCTGTACCCTCACCACTGGCATAGTGCACCCAGCTAGAGGGGTGACTGAGGTATGCCAGGGCAGTGTGTTTGTGGGCATGGCACACAGGGATGTGTGCCACGTCGACTCTCTGTTTTGTTCTGCACCAAGACACTCAGCCTGCAAAGGCAGTGTGTGTGTGTCAGGGTACAGGGCCTCTAAGGGTGGCACAATAAGTGCTGCAGCCCTTAGAGGCCTTCTCTGGTCACAGTGCCCTGGGTACCTATGGTACCATTTACCAGGGGCTGACATGTGGCCAGAGATGCCAATTGGGTTTAGGCTTCAATGCAGTTTTAGGGAAGGAACACAGGCCCTGGGCACCTGATTGGCAGGAGCCCAGGGCACACTCAGTCAAAGTACATCAGCAATTCAGCAAAAAGTGGGGGCATACCATGCAAGAAAGATGGCACTTTCTCACAAATTTTGTTCTACAAAGGCTTGCTAAGAAGGTTTTTCTTGCTGCTAATGGGAGCTCCTATTTTCTGGTGTCATCTGTTATGGAAGGGCTTAAATGGGAGCCATGTCTATCTTTCAGAGTTGTTTGTGGGCAACAATACCAGTTACATTCAGATGGCACATGGTATGTATTTTATTTTTCAATGCGTGTGCACTAGTTCGGAAATTACTGCACGCTGTGCCATCAGCTGTTCTTAATTAGTCTGTCAGTGCATGGTTTATTATACATTGCGGCTGGCGCTGTGGACTGGGCTCGAAAAGCTTTTATGGCATGTTCTCTGCTGAAAGGTTTGGTGTTTGCGACCATGCTTATCTCTGGATATATTCGACTAGTTATGAGTGCACATTATTTTATGTGGAGTCAAGTTGTGGAACCGGCGGCAACAGTGGAACTTTTGCGGTGTGTACATTTCCTTTAACAAGCAGTAATATTGTATTTAAAAAACAGTGGATTCATACATTTTCTGTTGTCACTGGTCTAAGGGAATTTAACCGCTTTGTTCATATTCAAAATGAAGCACGAGCTGTTACAGCGCGCGCAATCTCACCTGCACCTGGAAGACGCGCTGTTCATCTCTATGGATCTTCTGTGACGTCCTTGTCACAAGCTGCTGCGGGACGCTTTGCAGCTTAGGCGCGCTTTGAGCCTTCCGGCGCGACATCGACAGCGTGCCGCCATCTTAGGGTTGGCTGCTACCTCTTCCGTGCATAGATCTCCTAGTTCCTTATCGTATGCGGCAAACCGTGTCCTCAAGTGTCTGTCACGGGTATGTCTTCTGCTGCGGACCTTGCCTGCTTTTCGGTTGCTGTTTCTCCAACAAGTTTCGCCTCCACAGTTCTAGGGGCTATCATCTAGTCAACGCTCCTGAGGATATCTAAGACTGGAGGCACTGATACAAATGTTCTTCAATCTGGTAACGGAACTTTGTTTAAATCACGCATGGTAATATGTCTGCCTTCTTTCCATCGCTTATGTTGTAAGTGCTGTGGCTCGTTCTGTTCCTCATAAGGTCATTGGATTGGCGTATTCGTCTATGGAAGAGCTAACATGCTGAGTCTATTTACATTTGTTTCCAGCCAAGTTGTGCCACATTCCTCTAATCGGTTGGCTATGTCGTGGCACAGTGCCAAGAAGCGTGGAACATTTTAATGTGTAGTGTGTTTTGGTCATTTAGTTAGTCTGCGCTCACTAGTACCTATGATCAGTCTCATGTGGGTTTGGGACATGTCATTTCAAAGCAACTTGTTACATGCTATATTACATGTGTGAGTGTCGAACAACAGTGGCGTATTTGTGAGACTTCGCTCACAAGAGTAATTGCTTTTCAGCTTTTTGTTTACAGTGTGGTTAAAATATTTCAAAGAAAATGTGTTTAGTTAACCCTGTCGCAAGGGAGCTTCTAGGAGTTCTTCTCGGGTGGGAATCCCAAAGGTTAGGTTCCCTTACGCAAGGGTTGTCTTAGTTCTAGGTGGGTGGTCCACCACCTCTCTGTTTTGTTGTTACACTATGTTTTATTGTGTGTTTTGTGATGTGTGTAAGTCGTCATGCGCTACACGTCACTTCTTGTCTGTGTTTAAGTCGCCTTGCGCTTCACCTTCGGTTTGTCTAGTGTGTGTAAGTCGCCTCACATGTTGGAGTTTTGTGAGTAAGTCGCCCTGCGCCTCACGTGTTGTTCAGTCTAAGTCGCCCTGCGCCTCAAGTCGTTATTGTTGTGTGTAAGCCGCCTCACCATGGGTACACCTTGTGTAGTTCACCTTGTGCTACATGTGTGCTTTGTCTCTCCCTACTCTGGGTTGGTCTTTTGGGTTCTGTCTCTTACGTGATAGTTTCACCCTTTTTGCCTGTTTTGGTTTTGGGTGTTTGTCTTGGGGTGTGGCCCACCCTTCAGTACATTTTTTGAAATTGTTTATTGGGAAGGATGGGGATATTGCTTGTCAATGTTTTAAGCTTGCTTGCCAATATTTTCTTTTTCCTTCAGGTTACGCAGTGTTCCTACTCTTGTGAAGTTGTATTTAGTTTTGCTTCCTTGAGTTTGAACTTTTTCTCTTTCTGTATATTTTCTTGTCTTGTTTATAGTTTTTCCCATGTTTTTTCACACTTTCATTTTTCATTTAAAAGGAAGGGGATAATATTATATCCTCATAGTGTTATTGTATATTACCCAGCCTAGCTGTCTCCTAGCTGCTCAGCCAGAGTGAGAGATGGTATTGGAATGTTGGTATGACTGTGATGAATGGAATGTCTGGGTGCCTGTGTGGATGAGTGGTGACAGTTGGAGATGGGCTGAGCAGCTGGCAGGCTGCTCCTGGTGGGGCTGGAGTAGGGACTGGCGCAATGGATACACCTGGCTTAAGGACTGTTGTTTATATTTACTTACCTGCAACTTGGAACTAATAAAGAAACCTACAAAACTCTTCCTGGCTACCTGTCATATGATACAACACTCTAGATCCCAGCCAGACCCTTGGCTCGACTCTGGCTCGGCTCTCCCTGTAATTCTGTTCACTCGCCCACCTCTAATTACATGCCCACATAGAGGAACAAGGCCAAAGTCTGAGTACCTTTATAAGGTTATGGAACGCCGAAGTTACTTGCAATATCCATATTATGTACGGCAGGGGGTAATTTATTCCTTGCAACAGATGGTCATACCATCACCTTTCCCACAAATCACTTAAATCCTTGGTGTGTAGCTGTTTCCTATGAAAGAGAGAGCATGTTTGCAAACATGAATAAAAATAGAATCTCTAATGCTAAATTAAACAGATTAAAAAAACTACTAGTTGTTGCAAACAGATATTAAAGACAGTTTAATACAAGTCAACTTTTCTATAACTACCCAAGGAGTGCCAAAAATAAACATGTTGCTATAAATATCTACTTTCTGCTTGTAACTCTACAGCTAGAAAAATAGAGCTGAAGAAAGAAAAGCCACATTTTGTTTTCCTTCTTTAAACAGCTATTTTAATCATGCTCCCTGACCTGACCTGCACTACCTTTCTCCTCGGCTGCTGGCAGCAGACATTGTGACGTCAGAACTCAACTGGAATGAGTTATTACAGTCGATTTCTATTGTCTTTTATTTATAATCTGTGACTGTATGCGTCACTAGTCGCCGATTATAAAGAAATTAGAGACAACTTTTTATAAAGGGATTGCAGAATCTGATGTATTACAAAGTATTCTAAAGCAGTTCTGTCTGGCAGGATGGTGCTAAGGCTGGTATTGCACTTGTCTGAGCTCTAGAGCAGTGTTTCCTGACCTGTGGATCGCAGAGCAGATTTTTGTTTGGTCGTGAAAGTCCAAGAAATCAATAAGGATGCCTTTGAACTATGTATTTAACTTGTCGCATTTGCTGCGCTCCAAAGACAGAGCTCAAAAGTCAGGCTATGTTTTCTGACAAATTGCTACTGATTTTTTTAACACACGATTGGTGTTTACAAACTTCTCTCACTTTACAGTTAGAGAGAGAAAAGTAAAGTGAATTATGTGGCAATCTTGTTGGGGTACAGTGTGAACGGTACGGCTGTAGGATGTCATTTTTTGTAACACACAACAAAATGTAAATAGCTGTAAATTAAATGAGAGGATGTGTCATAGCAGCCGGAGCTGCCGACTTTGGTACTGGGGGAACCAGGTTTGAGTCTGGCGAACACTCAACATCCTTTTATTTATTTTTATTTATTTATTGCGATTTTATATAGCGCGAACATTACCCGAAGGTGTCAGAGCGCTTTACAAAAGAACCAGTTGCATTACATAAGGACTTTGGATTACATGAGTTACATAGGAGATACAAATGGAAAAAAATTGCAAATGTACAAGTTATAAAGTCACTCAAGGAAGAGATAGGTGGTGGTCTTTACGAATCAGGTCTCCCGTCTGGTTCAAGCACCCGCAGTGAGGCCCCAGGCCCAGCGCGCCAAAACTGCGTATAGCCATTGAAAGCTGCAGGCGCCATGTTTAAATCAGGCAGACTAAGAGTCAAAAGGAGGACAGTTCGTTGAAATGTAGCTTGTGTCCGTTCACCCCTTGGGAGAGGGTTGGTCTGCCCTTACATCCTGTGACTGGGTAAATCACTACTCTCCCCCTCCCTAACAAAAAATGAATGTGTCTTTGTGCAATGCATCTGGGGCTCATGTAAAGCGCTACAGTACCTTTGGGTTGAGTTTGCGCTATATGAAAGTGCAAAAAAAAAAAAAAACTGTACACTGTCAGCAGGTAGGAAAGCAGAAATGAAACACATTTTTGTTATTCTTAAGTGTGATGGGACCAAAGATTTGAATAGGAACAAAAAAAATCAAGACACTTCACTTGGAGATGCACAAATGTGAATATTCACTTAAACCCGATTCCACACATGATCCCTTGTGTGCAGTATAGTTTTTATCAGTAAAACAGTATGTCTGTGCGAATTTAGTGGCCATTTCAATAGAAAAGGCGCTGTCTGAAAAGGACAGTGCGCTCCCATGCAATAGCGTTGTTTACTCCACAGAAGGAGCGCGTGGGGTCGAGTGACGAGAACAAAATATACAGTATTCTAACTACTTCTACTCCTGAGCCGCGCTCGCTCAGGCTTCACACATATCAGCACTCTTGCGTTCAGGAAGGCTTCTAGCATTAGACGAATAGAGGAAGTCCTCTTTTGTTCTCTACTCTGCTTCGAACCGGAAAAGGAAGAGTAGCCGCAAAAGATGCTGCACACTTCCGGGACTACCCTTCTGTAGCCGGCGAGGTTTAGGCTGGAAAAGGGACTGCGCTGATGACATTTCTACATGGTTTGTGTCCTGCTCCACTTTGAGTGCGGGAAGGCGTTTCACATTGGGAATGTGCCCGCAGGATATCTCATAAGTGTGAGAGGGGTGGGGAAGGAGCTGTGAGTTGTGTCTATGAAGTTATGGAGCCCGCTGTAAGTGTGAGGGAAGATTTCTGGTAAATTGCTGGGTGTTGGTACTCCATGCTGGTTGGTAAGCGCAATGGGAGTAGGTCGCTGTGCTATGGAGTTTGGTTGGTAGTGGTTCCGGGACTGGGTATGTTGCAGGGGCTCTTTGAAATTGGTGAATGTTGCAATGGTAGAATTGGTAAAAATAAAAAGTGTGGAAATTGTGATGTATGACTTAACATTTGACGGAGCGACTAGAAGGGCAGTGACACCGGTGTTTGGGTTAATGATGCTGGATCGGAGGCATGGCTAGAACTAGCACTCTGTCCTGGCTTTTGCGTTGGCTTTTCACTGACCATTAATTGCTTTTAATGGATTTAAAGCATGTTAACGTTTGCATTCAAGATAAAGGTTATGCATCTTTGATATGTCTGCCGAAAAGTTCCAAGGAATTAACTTTTGCAGAAAAAGACCCTGCAGTTCTCTCTCGGCTACCTAGTGAGTTGGCTCCCTCCTCTTTCTTCCTTCTTTTGTGGTGTGTAGTCTTCAGCTTTACCTTCATACTTTCTAATCACTCCAGCCTTTCGGATCCATCTGAGTGGTACATGGTTACACTGCCACCTATAACACCCACCTTTCTTTTTTCCCCTATCACTTTTCCTTCCTATTTTGCTTGTAGGGCAGTTCAGGTCCCGGGGGGATGGGATGGGGGGGGGGGGGGCGGCGGCAGAGTAGGAATAGGAAACATGAAGTTAGGAGGAGGAAGGCAGAGGGAGAAGGGGGTGTGAGGCGCTGTTAGTGGGAGATACATGAAAGCTTGATGAGAGAGAGGAGGAAGAGCACCAAGTATCATAAGGATCTTAAAACGTGTTTAATTAACGTTAGATCCCTCATTAAAACCAAAATAAACATCTGAGATTTACGTAATGATAATGTAAATACACATCTGAAATCTACTTAATGATGAGTGTAAATGTTTTTTATTCTGTGCTTGCTGTCCTCTATCGTTCACAATTTGTATGCACCTTGTCTAAGTTGGAAGGATTGTTTTTCTCTCTAAAGTTTCGGAAAAACTTCTCCTTTCTGGTGCTACCGTCCCCTAAGCCCCCTCTCAGTCTATGAATGTTCTTATTAATGCTGTTACCCCCTATTATTCACAATGTACACAGAGATGACCCCCCCCAACAAAAGATTAACGGAGCAGTTCAAAGATTCTATGTCTGATTTAAACCTTATACAGCTTGTTAAGGATGCCACTCATATTGGGGACCATACCCATGATCTCATTTTTATCTAGTTATTACTCTTCGTCTATGACCGGTCCACCGCTTCAACTTACTTGGACTGACCATTTTCTTGTACCCTTTTATGCCAACCACGTCATGGCCCAGACTTGTACACCTAATGATAAAGGGACTTTTAGAGCCTGGAACTCTGTCTCTGAACTGAGTTTAGCTAAATTGTACTCACAGATCAAGATCAATATGTTCATGGTAATTAACGCAGCAGTTAGCTCCTTTAATAACACCTTACAATCAGACTTTGGCACCTTTAAAAACCTCCACTAGGAAGAGAACCACGCCTTTGGCAGGTTGGTTCTCATCTAGCCTTCAAGCTGAAAAGCTTAAATGTAAACAATTGGAAAGGAAATAGAGGTTAAGTTATAACATTGAGAAAAACAGCAGGTCTACTGTGCGGCCCTCAAGCAGTTTAGGAAAAATACTAAAAAGCAAAAAAAAAAATTTTTTGCTAAACAAATAGCTGCATAAAAAAACGTCCAATAGCAGTCTTTAAAATTGTCAAAGCATTCTTAAAACTTGAGGCGTGCAAACAATCTATGCTGACTTCTTAGTTGCTTGCGGAAGTCCTATCTTTATTTTTCCACTCTAAAGTGGAAAAAATCTGTGCAAACTTTGATCAGTGTATTGAACCTCCTCTTACGAAGCCCACTATTTGTCCGTCCCAAGATCAGGAATATTCACTGCTGGAATAATTTAAAGAGATTTCTCTTGCAGAATCGGAACTTATCACACAAAAAGTTAAATCTGGATCTCCTCTTGATCCATGTCCTCCCCGCATAGGGGCCTATTACGATGGCGGTCGGATGTCCACCGCCGGGCCGGCGGTGGACATCCGCCCGCGATCGCAAACAAGAAAACCGCCGGTCAAATTAGGATGGTGGTGGTGACCGCGGCGGTGGGAAATTCCGACCGCCGCTTTTCCGCCAGTTGCCATCCGCACCCCTGCCTGGCGGACGGAGCAGGACCGGGATAATGGTGGCGGTGCAGAGCAGGCTCTGCCGGCAGGATTATGATGCCGGCGGTAGCCAGCCTTTCCTCAGCGGTCAAACCGCCATGGATAGGCATGCGGAGATTGTCTAACGGGGGCCCGTTGCGGGCCCCCAATGTGTTGGGGGGGGGGGGGTGTGTGGGTGCACTGGTGGGGTACCCATGGTCCCTGTACCAGGTGGCAGGCACTGTGCAGTGCCTGCCACACAGTGCAGGGAAATGCAGGACATGCTCCTTTCGGCATCGCGGCGGTGCTGCGGGCAGCAGCAACCGCCGCAATGTTAAGGCCCGCGATTCGACCGTGGGTCATCGTAATTCGACCGGCGGTGATGTCGCGGTCCATGCGGGCGGTCTTTTCCCGCTACCATGGCGGTCGGGGAGGTTTTCCGACCGCCATCGTAATAGGCCTCATACTATCAAAGGCAGGTACTGCCAATTAACCCACAGATTAACACTCTTCAACCTCTCTCTAGAGCAGGGCAAAGTGCCTCCCATTTGGATAAAGGCACTCATTGAGCCCCTTTAAAAAAAAAAAACAAAAAAAAACGAATACCAACCCACTCACGCTTAGTAACCACAGACCAATGTCCCTCCTCCCTATTTTAGGGAAGATGTTGGAATCTCTGGTGAACTGCCAAATCACCAATTATGTTGAGTGGAATAATATTCTCCATCCCTCTCTGTCTGGCTTCTGTGCAGACTTTC
This sequence comes from Calotriton arnoldi, assembly GCA_963921515.1. NCBI lineage: Eukaryota > Metazoa > Chordata > Amphibia > Caudata > Salamandridae > Calotriton > Calotriton arnoldi. The sequence continues at coordinate 941,201 of CAWUFW010004378.1, read as the reverse complement.
AATGTATTGCAAAACATTTTTTTGAAAGCAAATGGTAAGAACACACCAAAGAAGAAAGATTTGCAAAAAATAGAGTTTCTTACTCCTTTATTTACAAGAAAGTCAAATATGGCTGTCAAAATGCATAGACGTATTGCAGCATAACAGAGGTGACTTTGGTGAAATTAAGTGAAGAAAGAGTGACAAGTGAAATCATTAGTGAGACATGTACAGGACAAACATAAGTGACATGATTTTACAAGGTACAAAAATCCTGTCCTATTTATACAATTATTAACATGAATCCTAATCCCAATGGTAATTTGAAAGTTAGGGTCAAGGAGACGGTATGGACATGGATAGCATTAACGTCGACGTTTCGACCCTTAAAGTAGCGCAAAGTGAACAGCGTCAATGCGGGCCTTCATCAGGACATGTAAAGGACGAGGTGGACAGCCTATAAAGTTAATTAGGAGAGGTCAGATGTGTCCTTACAGGTAAAGGAACTTTTTGTATATGAAGGAAAGTAAGGACATGGCTTACCACAGACACGATAAATCCAATTAACAGATTTATGAGAAAGCAAAATCTTTGCATTGGTTTCCACGAAATGTCGGAAGGCTGAAAATCTACAACCAGAAAGAACCACCATTAGTGTCCTGGCGGTACTATGTATAATTCTGTAATGATGCAGATGGTATACGACTTACCAAAGTGTACTTGCTTTTGTGCTCAAGGGATACACGTTATTCAAATTTGGATTTCCAAAATTAATGTGCAGCAAGCAATTTGCTAGCGTTCCAAGTAGTGAAGACCTCCACCATCCGGTAGGAGTCTAGGATTATGTTCTGTCATTTTTATATGCATAGACTTATAGTCAGTACATGAAAACTAAAATTAATTTAGGGAATCCTACCTTGTTTTAATCGATTGCTCAATTGTAGGATATCTCCACCAGCAGGTTGGAGTCTAAATAAAAGGGAGCGGGATATTTATTGTGGATTTATGGCATTATAAGCGATTTGAAAGCAGAGATACCGGGTGATTCAGAACCCGTGTGTACTATGATAAAAAATTACCTTCATTGTGACCGGATGGCTTCCACCGGCCGGTTGGAAGGGGTTGAATAATTTAATCCCACCAAAATAGGTTGGGTACGGCGGGGTAAAGAGATTTATATGATGTTATAGAGGGAAGCTACTAAATCGGCGGCACCACTATAGGGCATACGCAGATGCGCGCTGTTAGTTCCTCTTACCTCGGGAGCCTGACGAGCGACTGAAAATTCCTTCGGGTCTGTCCGCGAGGGAGTTCAGACGCTTTTGACAGCTCGCTGACGTGAATGTCAGCTGGGTTAAGCCACTTGCACGCTAAGGTGCAGCAGCTTATTCAGGCTTCTCTGACTATCGACGCTAAGCCGTGGTCTCTTATTTGTTCTGGACTGTAACGTGAGCCCCATCATATGCAGTACGTGACCCGATGTATTCGTAAATCATGAGCAGAACATAAAGTCCCATTTTGTGCATAATTTTGAAAGTGCATCAGATAAGTCGATATTTAGACTTAATATACATGTAATCGGCAGGGCGCCCCTATGCAACACCTCATATTGATTCATAAATGGTTGCGGAGTACTTTAAAGATTGATTTACATTTCGAATCCATTAAAATACAAAACAAGTCATGAATGGTGGATACTGATTCAAAGTTATCCATAGGTACATGAATATGGTACACTGAAAGAGTTGTCACATTTAGAATTGACATACAATTAAATCCACGGACAGTTGAAAAACCATGATTAACAGTATTCTCTGTGCATTAAGCGAGTGAGTAAGGTTGCTAATCCATCAATTGAGATGCGCAGAAGCACAATGTTAACGTGTAAATTAAAGAGATTAGTCTAGATATACTTTGCTTAAAATGTTTCATTCGAACAACAGTATGTTAATTACTCGCGTGCTTCAGTGTACCATATTCATGTACCTATGGATAACTTTGAATCAGTATCCAACATTCATGACTTGTTTTGTATTTTAATGGATTCGAAATGTAAATCAATCTTTAAAGTACTCCGCAACCATTTATGAATCAATATGAGGTGTTGCATAGGGGCGCACTGCCGATTACATGTATATTAAGTCTAAATATCGACTTATCTGATGCACTTTCAAAATTATGCACAAAATTGGACTTTATGTGCTCGTCATGATTTACGAATACATCGGGTCACGTACTGCATATGATGGGGCTCACGTTACATCCAGAACAACTAACAGACCACGGCTTAGCGCCGATAGTCAGAGAAGCCTGACAAAGCTGCTGCACCTTAGCGTGCATGCGGCTTAACCCAGCTGACATTCACGTCAGCGAGCTTTCAAAAGCGTCTGAACTACCTTGCGGGCAGACCCGTAGGAATTTTCAGTCGCTCGTCAGGCTCCCGAGGTAAGATCAACTAACCGTGCGCATCTGTCTAGGCCCTATAGTGGTGCCGCCGATCTAGTAGCTTCCCTCTATAACATCATATAAATCTCTTTACCCCGCAGTACCCGACCTATTTTGGTGGGATTAAATCATTCAACCCCTTCAAACCGGCTGGTGGAAGCCATCCGGTCACAACGAAGGTACATTTTTATCATAGTATACACGGGTTCTGAATCACCCGGTATCTCTGCTTTCAAATCGCTTATAATGCCATAAATCCACAATAAATATCCCGCTCCCTTTATTTAGACTCCAACCTGCTGGTGGAGATATCCTACAATTGAGCAATCGATTAAAACAAGGTAGGATTCCCTAAATTAATTTTAGTTTTCATGTACTGACTATAAGTCTATGCATATAAAAATGACCGCACATTAGATTTAATCCTAGACTCCTACCGGATGGTGGAGGTCTTCACTACTTGGAACGCCAGCAAATTGCTTGCTGCACATTAATTTTGGAAATCCAATTTTGAATAACGTGTATCCCTTGAGCACAAAAGCAAGTACACTTTGGTAAGTCGTATACCATCTGCATCATTACAGAATTACACATGGTACCACCATGACACTAATGGTGGTTCTTTCTGGTTGTAGATTTTCAACCTTCCGACATTTCGTGGAAACCAATGCAAAGATTTTGCTTTCTCATAAATCTGTTAATTGGATTTATCGTGTCTGTGGTAAGCCATGTCCTTACTTACCTTCATATACAAAAAGTTCCTTTACCTGTAAGAACACATCTGACCTCTCCTAATTAACTTTATAGGCTGTCCACCTCGTCCTTTACATGTCCTGATGAAGACCTGCATTGACGCTGTTCACTTTGCACTACTTTAAGGGTCGAAACGTTGACGTTAATGCTATCCATGTCCATACAGTCTCCTTGACCCTAACTTTCAAATTAACATTGGGATTAGTATTCATGTTAATAATTGTATAAATAGGACAGGATTTTTGTACAATGTAAAATCCTGTCACTTATGTTTGTCCTGTACATATCTCACTAATGATTTCACTTGTCACTCTTTCTTCACTTAATTTCACAAAAGTCACCTCTGTTATGCTGCAATACTTCTGCACTTTCACCTTTCTGCATCTCTGCTCTTTTGTGCCTTATTTCTGCCTATTTTCACTTTTTTCTTTATCCCTTATTTCCTCCCTTTACCTTTCCCCGCCGCTGCTGCCCCCGCGGCGCCTCCCCCCCAGCGCGACCGGCCCAATCCAGCTCCCCTCCCCGCTCCCAGCTGTCCAGCCCTCCCCGACCCCTACTTAATGGCGGCCGCTGCGCGGCGGCGGGCCGCGGGCGCGCCGCTGGCACGCCGATGGAGCGTCAAAGGCAAGCCCGTCTGCGCCCGTCCGCGACCCGACCGCGACCAGCGCCAGGAACCCTGGACCTCCGCCCGCCAACGCTACGACCCAGCAGCACTCCACGCACTCAACCCAGGCCACAACAACAACTGCAAGCTAGCATCACCAGCCGACTCCCACGGACCCTTCAGCTGTCACCGCTGCCGGCACACCTGCAGCACCGCCAAGAACACGGATCCAGCACAACCTGCCCACAAGAACACAACTGAACCGAAGACCCTGCAATGCATCCTCCTCAACGTCCGATCCCTCCACAAACACGCCACAGAAATCTGGGACCTCCTCGACAGCACCACCCCGGACGTAGCGTTCTTCACCGAAACCTGGACCAACACCACCTCGGGACCGGACATCGCCATCGCCATCCCCCAAGGATACAAGATCTCCAGGAAGGACCGCCCCACCCGCCCAGGAGGAGGAATCTCCATTGTCCACAAATCCAGCCTCCGCCTGAGCACACTCCCTGACGAGCCCACAGAACTGATGGAACACCTTCACTTCAAGATACTGGCCAGCCCCACCGCCACCGTTCGAGGAACCCTCATCTACCGACCCCCTGGACCCCGCGGACCCTTCGCCAACTCCATCACGGACGTTATCTCCCCGCAGGCCACCGCATCCACCAACTACACCCTGCTGGGAGACCTCAACTTCCAGCTCGACAACCAACTGGACCCCAACACCACATCCCTCCTGGACAACCTCCACAACATTGGACTGCGCCATATCGTGACTGAGCCCACGCACTCAGCAGGACACACCCTCGACCCCCTCTTCACTACAGGAAACTCAATCACCTTCAGCCACACCACCGAACTCCCATGGACCGACCATCTTTGCGTCCACTTCACCTTCAGAACACCCACCATCCACAGACACCAGCACCTGCTTCCACGAAGAAACTGGACCAAAATCACTGACGACCAGCTCACCTCCTCACTCAACAACTCCCCCCCCCCAACCATCGCGGAAAACGACGACACCAACACCGCAGCCCGAACCCTGCATAGATGGATCTCGGACAGCACCAACACCATAGCCCCCCTCAAGAAAAACAACAATACCCGCGCCAAGAAAGCCAGATGGTTTACCACCGAACTTCGAGAGTCCAGAAGCACATGCCGCCGCCTCAAAGGCCTGGAGGAACACCAAATCCACAGAAGCCCACGACAACTTCAGAGCCGCCACCAACGCCCACCATCAACTCATCAGAGAAACGAGGAAAAAAGCGATTAAAGACAGAATCTCCACCCACGCGCACAACAGCAAGGAACTCTTCAGCATCATCAAGGAGTTTGCCCATCCCACTAGCGAGTCTACCGACATCCCTCCCTCACAAGACCTCTGCGACAAACTCAGCACCTTTTTCCACCACAAAATCAAGAGCATCTACGACAACTTCGACGAAGACAACCAACACACTGAACCCTCACCAGCCACCCCCGACACCCGGAAACCAGCGATTGACGACTGGACAGCCCTCACCACCGAAGACACACTGAAGACAATGAAGTCAATCCACTCATGGGCCCCCACGGACCCCTGCCCCCACCACATCTTCAACAGAGCCGCCGACACCATCGCACCCATGCTCCGCCACACCATCAACCGCTCCCTGGCGACCGCCTGCGTTCCCCGACGACTGGAAACACGCCGAGGTCAACCCCTCCTAAAGAAACCCTCAGCGGACCCCACCGACCTCAAAAACTACAGACCCATCTCCCTGCTCCCGTTCCCAGCGAAACTCATTGAGAAAGCCATCAACAGCCAACTCGCCACATTCATTGAAGAACACAACATCCTCGACTCCTCCCAATCCGGCTTCAGAAAAAACCACAGTACGGAAACCGCCCTCCTCGCCGCAACAGACGACATCCGCACCCTACTGGACAAAGGAGAAACAGTAGCCCTCATCCTCCTCGACCTATCAGCGGCGTTCGACACAGTCTCCCACCGCACCCTAATACGCAGACTCTACGACGCAGGAATCCAGGACAAGGCCCTCGACTGGATCCGCTCCTTCCTCTCCGGCAGGACACAGCGGGTCAGACTCACCCCTTTCCTCTCGGACCCCACACCTACCACCTGCGGAGTCCCCCAGGGCTCCTCCCTCAGCCCGACGCTCTTCAACGTCTACATGGCTCCACTCGCCCCCATCGTCAGAACCTACGGACTCAACATCGTGTCATACGCAGATGACACCCAGCTCATCCTCTCCCTATCCAACGAGCCCAACACCGCCAGACGCAACTTTCGAGAAGGCATGGAAGCCGTCGCCAAATGGATGAAAAACAGCTGCCTACAACTAAACACCAACAAAACAGAAGTACTCATCATGGGCCCAAACCCCGATGCCTGGAGCGACACCTGGTGGCCCCCGCCCTCGGAAACCCGCCAACCCCCACGGACCACGCACGCAACCTGGGAATCATCCTGGACTCCGAGCTCAAAATGGACCGCCAGATCAACTCTGTCTCGTCTTCCTGCTACCACACCCTCCGCCTCCTTCGTAAGACCTTCAAATGGATCCCCCTCGAACACCGAAAGACCGTCACTCACGCCCTGGTCACCAGCAGACTCGACTACGGCAACGCACTCTACGCCGGAATAAACAAAAACCTCACCCGCAAGCTACAGAACATCCAGAACGAAAGACTGGTCCTCAACCTGCCAAAACACTGCCACATCTCCCAGCACTTGCGCACACTCCACTGGCTCCCTGTCGAGGCGAGAATCACCTTCAAGATGCTCACCCACGCACACAAGGCCCTCCACGGCACCGGACCAGCATACCTGAACAGCCGACTCAAATTCCACGCACCCCAAAGGACCCTACGATCAGCCCAGCTCTCCTACGCCGTGGTCCCCCGCACCAGAAAGACCAGATCGGGAGGCCGCTCCTTCTCCTTCCTCGCGGCCAAAGCATGGAACGCCCTTCCGCTCCACCTCAGACAGACAACATCGCTCCCCATCTTCGCAAGAAACCTCAAAACCTGGCTCTTTGACAGACCCCCTCCTTGATGGATGGAACCTGCACCCCCACCTCTAGCGCCTTGAGACCCTTACGGGTGAGTAGTCGCGCTTTAACAAACCCCTGATTGATTGATTGATTGCAATACGTCTATGCATTTTGTCAGCCATATTTGACTTTCTTGTAAATAACAAAGGAGTAAGAAACTCTATCTTTTGCAAATCTTTCTTCTTTGGTGTGTTCTTACCATTTGCTTTCAAAAAAAGTTTTTGCAATACATTGATAGCACTTTTATTGATCTGGTTGCTTTGATATTAAATACGCATTAACACAGCTATTGTACTACCCAACAGAATAGAACCAATTGTTTGCTATATCATAAATAGGGCTCCCGGTTTTATGGTATTTATTTTTTTGACATTTCCGTCTGTATTTATACATATTTATTTTTTGTCTACTTTATCTGTATTTATCCATATTTATAATGGGTTTTGTGAAGAAATAAAGCCAAAACTGGTATATTTCCACATTTATTTAACCAATAAATATGCAGTCATGTTTGAATGCCTGCCAGGTTTCAGTGATGCGAACACCTGCAGAAGATAAATCAATGCACTTCTATGAAAATATGCACATTTCAGCATCAGCCCTGTGCATATCTACTGCTGTTTAAGCCTCTTTACTAGAATCCCTTTTTTTCTTTAAACCCCTTATCTATCAAGCCACACAGTTATTGGCTTGGCAGTCATGGCAAAGTGTATTTAGGATCACTCAAAAATCACCCAATTTCCGTTTTTATCCACATTTAAAAATAAATACAGACAAGAAAATAAATGGTTTTCTGTCTGTATTGATCTGTAAAAATCAGTAAAAACGGAAAACAGGGAGCCTTAATCATAAATACCCTGGTTCTGAGGGACACAGGGTCACCCCATTAACTTTAATGGTTCTGTGCAGACTTTAGCACGGAATTCGCCCTTTTGGAGTTACTGAATATATCCGAACAAACTTTTTTTTTTAAAGTTATATATAGCGTGAACTAAACTTGAAGATATCCGGTATCGGAGCGCTTTACATGAGTACCAGTTTCGTTACACAAGGACACATTCATTTTTTGTTAGGCACGGGGAGATTAAGTGATTTGCCCAGAATCACAGGATGTTGAGCGCCGTTGCCGAGACTCGAACCCAGTTCCCCAGCTTCGAGGTCGACTGCTCTAGCCGTAAGGCTACATCCTCTCCCAACCTTGATTTGGGACGTGAGGCAGGGATCATTTTGTTAGATCCCTCCACTCCTTTTGACACTGTATCTCATTAGGTTCTCCTACAGAGATTGGAGAAGGTAGAAATAGTGGGCAGGGCCTTGGATTGGGTGTGCTCCTACCTATCCTGAAGGCAACATGCAGTATTCCTTTAGCCCATTACCACCCAGTTTCGATCCATAAGTAGTGGTGTCCCGCAGGGCTCAGCCTTGAGCCCCACTCTTTTTAACATCTGTATATCCTCAGTGGTAGAACAGTGGGGTTTGAATATCGTATCATATGCAGATGACACCATTTTTGCTGGCCTTCCAAAAGCTTGATGATTTTGTGGCCAGTGATTTTCAGGACTGTCTCTCTGATGTTGCTGATTGGATGCACAATGTTGTCTGCAACTTAATTTGGACAAAGCTGAAATTCTGATATTTGGGTCTCCTTCTGTTGGTTCTACAACATTATGGCCTCCTATGTTGGGGCAAGCACCTATTACCTCAACAGTTGCCAGGAATCTTGGGGTGTTGTGGAGTTCGGCTTTATCCTTCAATCTCCAAGTCCATGCCATGGCTGCTACCTATTTTGGCCTTTTAAAATCATTGAAAACAATTCTTTAAATATCTTCCTCTAGTTACCCAGAAGGGAATTATACATGCTCTGATCATATCCAGATTAGAATATGCTAATGTTTATTTGGGAGCCTCTCAAGACCTTCTTACTCTGCTTCACCGTGTCCAGAATGCTGCAGCCCGGCTAGTACTAAATATTCAATGAAGACGTTTTATCCGGTCAGGCATAAAATCACTACACTGGCTGCCAATCAAGTCCAGAATTAAATTCAAAACTCTCTTGGTCACGCATAGAGCATTTTTTCAGAATGGCCTGCTGTATATCCAGAACAGGTTAAAAAAGTATCTACCCTCTAGGGAACTTTATTCAGTAAATCAAAATTTGCTGTATGTTCCTAAAGAGCGAAGAGCTAAATCTGGTGGAAGATCTTTCTTTTCTTGCCCCTACCATCTGGAATTCTTTATCACTGTATCTTCATACTATTCCCTGTGAAAGTCTGTTTAAGACCCAGCTGAAGACATTCCCTATTTTGCGAATTGTAGATTCTACCCTTTACTTCCCTGCCTCATTTTAGTGCCAGGATGCTTCTCATGAAGCAGCAATTGTGCTTTATAAATGTCTTTTCATTCATTCAAGTGGCTGGATGGGGAGAAGCTGCAAGTGACAGGGAAGAGAGACATGCGTATATGTATGGAGAGAGGAGGAAGAAGCCAGAGGCAATAGGATGAATGGGAAAGGGGTGGAAGGACCTGAACAAGAGTCGACCCAGAAGAGGAAAAGAGGCAGAAATAAAAGGTGATGCAAGTGCTGCAGCTAGTGATAAGTAGGATGCATACGGAAACCATTTGGAAGTCATGCTGGTGCCAGCGGTGATTGTAATTTCATTTATATATCGCTTACTACCCCTGACGAGGCGTTGAGGGGCTTTATTACTGGCAGGACGCTGTTATGGAATACCAGGGTTCATGATTAGTCCAGTATTACTCATTGTTTGCTACTGGGATTAGTCTTGTGTATTTTAAACAAAAGAGGGGGGACAATGGGCTTTTGGGGAGCTCCACACATACATGCCCTGATATACTGTGAGAATTAGAGTACGGAGTTCCTCAGTGGGTCATAGAACACAAATGGAGGTGATGTATGGTGAAAGGTTGGACCGAAATACTATCTGGAAGGGAATTCCTCCTTTCGGAACTAGGGCCCTCACACACCCGGCAAGCTAGGTGTCATGCTTCATCATATGGGCCTGCTCCTCGTCGGGTCGGCGCTGCAATACCCGACGGGCACCCATAAAGGGGCTCTTTGGCGGAGATCTTTTGTTCCTTGCCGTATAGGTGCCGTGGGTGTAAGGGGCCTAGTATGTGTAGATGTCAAAGTGAAGTGTGCAGATTAAAACAGGGGTGGGATTCCTCTAAATGACTTTATTCAGGGAGGACCCTAGCCTGATTAAAAAGAATATGGGAGAGGCGACAATCTGGCTACAATGTGTCGGAAGTGCGCTCTACTCCTAGGTGGTCGACATGTTTCTCGCCTGGTAGTCACGAATGATCTGTGGCGATTCCTCAGGACCGTGTGTGAAGAACTATCTACAAATTAATGGTAATGTGGGCAACTACATACCATACAGTGGTTCTACGGGAGTATTATCCGCAGGTGAGAAGCCAACCTTTGAAGGAAACATAGGGAAAAAACCTTATGTAGTATTTGTGCAATAATCATCATACATCAGGCAACATTTCATTAAATGTGTCCATGACCTCATTATCAGACATATACGGTGCGATCAATATGGCTTGATACTTCTAATTTATCAACTTGTGGAGAGTAAAAGGTGCGATAGTAGCACAACCGTGACTTAAAATATACTAAAACCAGCAAAAATGATGAAAAGGCTGTAGTGGTGAGACTAGTCTAAACCTCACCTCAACTTTGTAAGATCGTGCTTCCTCAGTTGCAGCAGGAAAAAGACACACGTAATTTTGTGTCTAAACAAGGAAAAGTTAAAAATAGTGATTAGCAGGTAAGCATAAAAACTGCTAACCATCAATTCTAGGGGCCCACTGGGTCGCCAGTCATGCCATGCAGCGGCGATAGGGGGGCAAGGCAGTGTACAAAGTAGACCGCCCGTCCTACTCGTAACCCTCCTTTTTTAGGCAGAGGTTGGGGCAGAGGAAGAGGGCGGAAAAGAGGCGGTCACAAACAAGTACAATGGAGAGATCAACCGCCCAACATGATAGAGACGAGGAGCAAAACTCAGGGCAAGAGACCTTAGTGGTTAATCTATCTCACAGACCCCTCACCACTATTGAAATGACTGTTTTGGAAAAAGGACTCGGATATGTTCCCATCCCCAAGACTGATAGTTTTCAGGAGCAATGTGAAATCCAAAACTTTTTGATATTGATCGCACCGTATATGTCTGATAATGAGGTCATGGACACATTTAATGAAATGTTGCCTGATGTTTGATGATTATTGCACAAATACTACATAAGGTTTTTTTCCCTATGTTTCCTTCAAAGGTTGGCTTCTCACCTGCGGATAATACTCCCGTAGAACCACTGTATGGTATGTAGTTGCCCACATTACCATTAATTTGTAGATAGTTCTTCACACACGGTCCTGAGGAATCGCCACAGATCATTCGTGACTACCAGGCGAGAAACATGTCGACCACCTAGGAGTAGAGCGCATTTCCGACACATTGTAGCCAGATTGTCGCCTCTCCCATATTCTTTTTAATCAGGCTAGGGTCCTCCCTGAATAAAGTCATTTAGAGGAATCCCACCCCTGTTTTAATCTGCACACTTCACTTTGACATCTACACATACTCTGCCCCTTACACCCACGGCACCTATACGGCAAGGAACAAAAGATCTCCGCCAAAGAGCGCCTATATGGGTGCCCGTCGGGTATTGCAGCGCCGACCCGACGAGGAGCAGGCCCATATGATGAAGCATGACACCTAGCTTGCCGGGTGTGTGAGGGCCCTAGTTCCGAAAGGAGGCATTCCCTTCCAGATAGTATTTCGGTCCAACCTTTCACCATACATCACCTCCATTTGTGTTCTATGACCCACTGAGGAACTCCGTACTCTAATTTTCACAATTAGTCTTGTGTACCCAATCAAACCATTGCGGGCATTAACTCCAGTTTTTTTGTGGTGGATTAAATTAATAGGATTTATTTGTTATTTTTTTTATAAACCTTTATTTTTCCATTTTATAACAGTTCAAAGAACCAGACAGCAAGTAGTGCGGTAAGTACGGTGAGAGACATATGCATAGGGTATCGGGCCTCCCTCCTCAGGACTTGAATCCCACTCCCCTTCCGCACGTCTTGTAGTAGACACCCCCCCCTCATCCATACGTTCCTCCCCGCTATCGCCAGCACCTTCAATTTATTTGTTATCATTAGTAGGTGTTCGGAGGGATTAATAGTTGAGCTAGATGAGATTCGGTATTGTTACGTTGCAGTGGTATGACTTTGGGGAGGAGAGGTTGTGATCTTGTAAATGGGCTGTGAGCAGTTTGCAGAAATTAAATACCAGAGATTAAGGCAAACGTGCATTTCACAGGGTAGGTTGTACTCGGAGAGAGAGAGGGCATGCAGAAAATGGAAGGGAAGGATGGGGCAATTTGTAAAAAAGGAGCCTCCACAATAAGTTTTGATTAAAGGTTGTTTTTTCATGCCAGATTTTGGGGCTAAAGAGGATCATTATTTTGGTGGCATGCCTTTTAAGGATGCAAGACTCGAAAGAAGCTTTATTCGTATGTGAAGATAGTGTTATATTAGGTATTTTTGATAGGCGCTAGAATCAGAAACAGCCTGCCTGCTAGAAAGATAGTGCTGGACCACCGCTTCAGGCAGGTCAGCTGATGAGCTCAAAGGTTGGAAGCAGAAAGGAATGGATCGACACATATATAGAAAAATATTGACAGCTTAGGCTGCACTCAAATAAGCAGGCAATTAATAAACATAGCAATTTAAGAAAATGTATGGGTGATGAATGCAAACATTGAAACATGGCAGTAGATGTCTTCTGATGTTCATCCTCAAGTTTGGCTCACAGTACTATAAAAGCAATATGAGATCCATTTGGATGTGTCTGGTTTTGCATGGTACAAGATAGAGTGCAGTCAGCTTCCCTAGACAGTGGAAGTGTATTGCCTACATTTCTGTGCCTGGAGGTTGGAGATCCAGAATCTATGGTGTGGCAGATGGTAACTGACCTCCCTTTCTAAATTAATTGAAGGCTTTGTTAAGAAGAGGCTGCTAATTTGACTTCCTGAAGCACTCCCCTTTGGTAAATAGTAGGGGCGAAGGGTGACTCTACGCATTCTGATGTGCAAAGTGAGGAGGTCCTCTAGATGAGGCTCAGTCATTCACTTTCTTGATCACACTCAGTTGGGCTCAGAAGTGCAGAAATATTACACCTCTTTGTGTGTCTGTTGTGGGAGCTCCAGGCTGGAGACTACCCTACTGTGAGGGGCATCACTACATACACAAAGGCTGTGGCTGGAGAGCAGCCTGGAAGGACATTTGACAGGAGAGCCTCCCCAAACTGGTTCCGATATATGGCGGCAATGATTGTTACACCGATCTAAGCCATTTCTCTGCGTTATAAGGCTCCACATCCCTTTTGGTGGGATGGTGCCTCTCCAGAGTGTGATTGGGCCCAACTCTCTCAGGATCTACTGAGAGCAGGAGCAACCAGTAGTGTGGTCATGCTAGGGAGCAGTACGAGGGGTTGGCAAGACATAGAAAGCAGTACAGGCACTTGCAAGGATGGGGCCTACTAACCCAGCTCAAGTGCCAACCTCGGAAGCAGGTGGCTCGCAACAAAGTTCTGGCTTCACCACTCACTGCATTTTATGATCCAGGTTCACCACTTTCTCTGAACCCCGGTTCTCTCATCTGCTAAGTCGCTAACCACTGTGAAACACACCAAGCGTGGATAATGAGCACTTCATATAAAACCATGGTCCAGACTCATCCTGGACCTCCCCAAACGAACCCACACCGCCCCCCACCTGATAGACCTCCACTGGCTCCCCATCCAGAAGAGATGCCAGTTCAAGATCCTCATGCAACCCTACAAAGCCCTCCACAACCTTGGACCTGCCTACATCAACCAATGACTGAACTTCTACAAACCTTTCAGACACCTGGGTTCCTCTTCACTCGCCCTCGCACAAACAGCCCACATCCGTTGCAGCGGTGGCCGTTCCTTCTCCTACATCGCTGCCAAGACCTATAACGACCTGCTCCCCAGCTACGCACAGCCTCCTCGCTGGCAGACTTCAGAAAGAGACTCAAGACCTGGCTCTTCGGAGACATAGCTCCCAGATACCCCAGGGGTGATAGTGTTGCGCTTTACAAATGCTATTTGATTTGATGATGGCTCTCAGATCTTTAAGTTAAGGTGTCAGGATGCACTGAAACATATGACAAACTTTCACTGGGACAAACAGTTTTCAAGCTGCTTCTGGAAGCTGCTGCAGTGGCACCTTTTTCACCAAAGCAAAGACCAGATTCCCCCTAAAAGTCATTTTTTTAAACAAATATATTTGTGCATTCCTGCTTTGATGAGTATAGACAACTACAAAGGTATGGCACGTAAGGAGCATTTGCATCTTGGGCTGCAGGAAGGAAGGCAGGGCCTGCCTGTCGTTCACTGGTGCCTCGTGACTTCTTCCTTCTTGACCAGATGCTCCTCCATTGCAGGAGGTTGCAGAGTCGGACTCTAGGGGAGGTGAGAAGAGCCAGGCGGCATGCAGGCACAACTCTTCTCTCACTCAACAGGTCATCAGGGTCTCGCGGGCGCCAAACTCTCAAAGGCAGCCAACACAATGAAGCAACCGAGATATCTTAGCAGGTTGACGCCCTGGCTACGGATGCATAAGCTGCACTCACTGGTTTAAGTCAAGGCTTGACTCACTCATATTATCCACTTTCTAGGGCGCATCACTTAATTATTACACAAAGTGCATTAAGGCACTTCCTGGCTTAGGCCACTTAGGAGAAAAAGTGATAAATAGCGAGGGTTACAAAGCAAATGGCTACAGAGCAAACCGTCCCCATGTATGCTCCTCGGGGGCCACCCCTCCGCCCATCGACTCTCCCAGGGCTAGAGAAAAGACTATATACCGAAACCTCAGTAAAATAACTCGGGTTCCCTGTAGAGATCTCACTCTTTTCAAGTTGATAAACCGAGGACCACTTTATTGGTAAAAGTATGTTATTAAAAACTCTATGAAGCCACCAGATTCGCATCGACCTCTACATGAAGAGGTACCAAATAAACCATGTAGGTGAAATATCCCACTTAATGTTTTCTTAGGGTTGAGCATAGACTGATTTTTCTGTGATATTGACAGTGAAATATAGGTGAGTGATGGGCTGGTAGCTTGTGAAGTCATCTGGGTACCATCGTCTTACTATACTGCAATATTCAGAGCAAACAATACTCTTCTGGGAGAGCCATGCGTGCAATAAACAGCCATTGCAAGCTATTTGGGGTAGTTGAAACTTTTAATAAAGTTCACAGCAAACAACCCTTCTTCCCCCTTCCACCAGTTAGAGAGCTTTGCAACAAGTTTTCCTTTGGAAAAGTACAGACGATTAGGACAGGCATAGCACTCTATATCAGAACCACCTGCACCACATCACGAAAGGAAATATATTCTTATTCAGCAAACTCACTCCTAAAAGAACTGTTTCCATGTTAAAAATAATAATAGTAAACATAGTCCTGGCAACGATTCTGGAGACCCATACTAGCCATCATCACAGCTGTACACAGTGAAGTTCTGGCCACCCCAATAACTGCATTCATCGAAGAGTCACTAATAACAGATAAGTCTATTATGCTGCAAATATACCACATGCCACCATTAAGACTTCTATTCAAACATATGCTCATGTTTTGTTGGCAAACCCTTCATGTTGCATAAATGTTGCATTGTGATGCTTATGGAATGTTGAAATTTGTGTGCCTTTTTTCCACAGAGCCGGTCTAGAGGACTAAAACCTAGTCATCAGTAAAGAAACACATTCATTACTTCCCTACTACAAGACCACCTAGTATCAAACCACTTTATGGACCCTTAAAATTCAGTCCTTGACCTGTGATCTGTGGACCCCTGGAGGTCCGTAGCTCTTATTCATGGTCTGCAGACCCAAATAGCCTCTAACCATTATTTTCTGTGTTTAATCATACGCATTTTGAGCTCAATTACTATATAAGGGTGTTTCCTCTTATGATGATGATAATTTTGAGTAACAATAACAATGTATTGCCTCCCCGATGTGTTAAAAACATCCACAAAGATATGTTTTAAAAAACTTTTTAGCCAGTACTTGATTACTAGTTTAGGGCGGAGGATGTGAGATTGTTCACTGTCGGTGTTCGCTTTCAAACATTCTCCTACCTAAACTGCTTATGATTTTATAGAAAATCATACGTGTTAACACACTTAGAGAGCCAGTGCTCCAAGTGCTCAGTGATCTATGAATGTATACAGACGTTGACTGCACATGAGGCCCTTCTAGGTTGAATATTCTCAGTTTCACATGGGCAGGCACTTATGGACGCCAAGCACCTACACTTCTATTGAAAGGGAGAGTACTATTTCACAGCAGGCAGCATGTACTCTGGCATATTGAGCATCTGCTCTTATCGCTTTAGGCAGTTGCTGTCTTTGTCACATTTGATTTAAAGACAGTGCATGGTCTCCAGCTTTGCCTCTACCAAGCTTGACTTCTGTCCAGTGTCTTTCCAAGGTCATTGTTAGTCCGGTTGCTACTTCTGTTTCACTGCTTTCGCAGAGAGCTCAATGTCATGATTCCCCATTGAGCGGTAAATACAACCTAGGTCTTACACTAGTATGTAGTTGCTCTCCTTTTTAAATATGCAGTTTCAAAAGAAAGTAGATGCACTGAGTTCATATAGTGTGCGCCTATTTTTTGTGTTATTGTTGAGGTCCCTGGTTTCCATTTGTGGTTCACTGAGGTCCCCAGAAGTCAAAAGGTTAAGAACCACTGCCCTAAACAATCCAGCTTGAGTCCCAATTACAGGACTGAAAGGGCTCTAGGTAACACCGAGGATGATGTGCTAGAAGTGGCAGATCAGCGTTTCCTCAGCATGCTAATCCCCTTAGACCTTTTCATTACATTCAACACCATGGACCGCAGGACTCTTGTACAATGCGCACACATCTCAGACACTTCATTCTTTCATGTTGATTTTACGTGTGGATTTAAGACAGGATACCTAATGTCACAAGCAATCTGTCACTTGTGAAGTATTCTGCACTTTCTCAAGAATCCTAACTTCACTTCCATTCATACGGGAATGACAGGCAAATCTGATTGTGTATCATGGGAGACAGACAACGTTTGGAGACCTTAAAAGCAATAGAGGCTGAATGAGCCAAAACTGGCTGATGCTCTGAAACTCCAAAATGGAAACCCATGATCTAGTTCTACCTTACGTGCTTAACACAATATGATGGGCTGACTACCCCCCCTCACCTACCCACTTTAGTGAAGCTTTAAGCATTAAAACCAAATTCAGACACCTCCGGTGATATGAAAAGGCTAACTTGAACGGATATTACGTTTTATATAGCATACTCCACAACTAATTTTTTATAGGTGCTGACCTTCATCTGAATACCCAAATATAGTAACAGAAGTCAAAACCACCTTCTTTCAAATGAAGAACAACGGTCCACCAGAGGCCAGCTCACATCTGCAAGCCAAAATGAGACTACAAAAAGCTGAAAAAAGTGCAGTGCCCATCATCTCCATCTGTAAGAATCAGCCAGCCACGCTGACACTAGACCCTTTTAATAGCTCCCCAAATTCAAAACTCCTTTCCGTACACCCAAAAGCCTAGAAGGATTAGCAGAGTACCTACAGAAATAAGCATTGGCATAGCCAATAGGTCTCGCCTTTGGGACCTTATAAGTATTTAGCCATGCAACGGTTGATGTTGTTGCACCAAGGATATTGTGCTGCATAACTAAATACTTATAAGGTCCCAAAAGCGAGACCTATTGGCTATGGGGAGCACAGCCACCCGGAGTGGCAGAGAGGCAGCTCGCGAAGGCATAACATGGCGCAATTAGTCGCCTCAGGCCGAGGGGTGTCGCGGGGAACTCTACTGAGGTAAGATGCGGGGCTGAGAGAGGGTTTGGGACATCTCCGGGACTTTTACCAAACTCAAGTGGGAAGGGAGAGCGCAGCATATGGCTGACATCGGTAGGGGGGGGGTCCGAGTGCCTGGCTTGGAGGGGTAAACATGATAATGTGTATTTAAGTAGGCTGCGAGTTACTGCTCGAGCAAACGAGGATGTCTGCAGGCGCCTAGCAACCTGCAGTGAATGCCATTGGCACCCTGGAAACCCGACGCAGGGCGCTCTCTGCGCATGTTGTTACATTCCCCAGTCGCAACAGATACACGGATGCAGATGTGGGTCATAAGCAACGCTGAAATGACTCTGGCTGTGCGTTTTGGGTTCCGTCCTTGGAAACGCCGAGGCGTCACAAGGATAACTTTATAGTGATGCACTTTTGCCGAGAATATGTGCACCCAATCAAGCCAGGCAGTGCTTATCCATTTACACCGTACCTTAACAACAGATCTGTGGAGACAATATTTGGGAACGGGCTCCGATCTCCTGTAACATTGTGCGCAAAGAGCGCGCAATATCTGGCGGAAAACATTTCATGGATACTTTTGAAATGCGCAAGTTTTTTTTTCTAAGGCTTAGATAGTCTAGTTTGCTGTAAACTACACAAGTACGCGTTTGGGGTTTATTTTCAGCTTTTGGTAATGGTTGATTGAACTGAAATAAGAAAGACGCCCTTTGACGTGGCTGCGTCAGTGCTCCTCCGGTCTGAAGTAGCTGAATGAATGGATGCTTGAATGAATAGTGCGCTGATTTGTTTTTGAATGTTTTTTTTAGTTGGGAGCAGAACTAATTTGAGATTAAACGAGTTTTATAAGGACGGGAAGTCAAAAATGATGTATTTATGAAGGAGATTATAGGAGATTTAATAAGGGGTGCCCATCACAACCAAAGACGGGTCGCGTGCGCGGCCAAACCCGTTTATGGCGTCCGTTGCACTAAATTTAACTGAAACTGAGAAAACAATCCGAAAGTGTTTTGTTTAAATTCAGGGCAACGAAATGGGTTGCAGGTAATAGGAGCGTATAGAGATGATGGGACCCGCTCACTTATAAAACAAGGCAAAACAACGGAGGGCGAGGGTGAGACAGGCAGGGGAGAGAGAGTAGAGAAATGTAAACAAGCGCGCGCAGCCACGCTAATTAGAAACCGATGGCCCCTGCGCGCCGCTGCTCGCTCCCGCAAGGTGGATGCCGCCACACTCACGAGTGTTAGGAAAGTGCAGACCGATTCCAAAAGGTCATCTCCTAGAGCAGCGCACACGCGCTGCGCTAGGCTCGACCTAAAAATGAGTCCCCTTTGTCCATTTCACTCACTTAAATCTAACCAGGTTAATTTCCTAGTGATCCGCATGAGCAAATGCAAGCATGGAAGAGGTGAAATAGTGATTCAACAGCCCACGCCTATAGGATGAAATCTTGTACAAAATCAATGGCATCCTTGACCTTTCAAGCTTAAGGAGCAAACTGGAGATAAACGTGTTCTGACTACATCATTGTCACTAAAGACCATTCTAGTCAATATTTGGACTCCTAAACCCTTATATGTTGGCAATATTCTAAAGCAGTGGTTCTTAGCCTTTTGACTTCTGTGGACCCCCCCACCCCGTAATCATGACTGGAACCTGGGGACCCCCACTGAGTTATTACTGATAGCTGAGGACCCCGGCCTAAACATTTTTGATGAATTGAATGGCAACACAATAAAAAAATACAGAAACAAGCATTCATCAAACAAATACAAAAATTATGAAATATTTTATTTCGCAAATACAAACAAATCAGAATATTAATAGGAAGGTTGGCGCTTTTTAAAAAATTCAATTGAGGCCACTCGTCGTCCATACTATATTCTGTTTGATGCCCTTTCACTGCTCCCACAAATCAATCTGAGGATGCTAAGTGAATTTGTAGTCTCAAATTTCGAATTCCTTCACGTTTACAGAACATTTTAAAATGTTCAATTGTACCATATGCTTCTTCGTTTACTTTTACTAATCTGTTAATATTATTTCATTTTCTAAGCTGTCGCGGACCGCCTAAGTGGGCTTTTCGGACCCCCATGGGTCCCTGGACTACAGGTTAAGAATCACTGTACTAAAGTGTTTGTATGATAATGAGAGTAATTAATACAGAGGTGTATTTATTAATGACTAATTGCATGTTTTGCTGTAACATGTATCCCTGCTCTTATCCTGTTGTGAGTGTATATTTGCCTGCTCCTAACCGCATAGCAGCTAAAAGTATTACGTTGTGCAGGGTGCACTACACACACAAAATAAACAGTTACATGCAGAAGGACCACCCACCACATAGGATTTCCAAGTACCTCCTTAGACCCACCCCTTAAATTGTAAACAGGTCCAGAGGTTGTGATGGACTTATCCCTGCCCGATAGAAATTGAGGAAGAACTCCAGACTAAATACGCCTCAAACTCTATATAAGACAACATATCGGTGAGGAGAGAGCACCTGCTTTTTCCTACGATCATTTGCCATAGCTATTTAATTTAATGGTTTTATATTTCATTCTCTGGCCAAGTATTATTGGGATGCAGTAAATCAAGTGAGAGAAGGGCAAGAAACTCTAGTTTTTAATACAATTGATAATCCCAGTAGTGCTAGGGCAAAGTACAGCATGAGAGATTGAAGAAACCAGGGGCAGACGCTGCTAATCTCAAGAACTATAGGCCCATCTCCCAGCTCCCCTTCCTGGCGAAAGTTGTGGAGCAACATGTCCTTAAGACACTTTCGTCCTTCTTGGAGGAACATCAGCTACTCCAAGCTCGACAGGCGGTTTTTAGAGCCCATCACAGTACTGAGCTGGTGATGCTGTCTGTACTCGACGAGCTCAGAATCATGGCTGACAATAAAAAACCGAGCGCCCTGATTTTGTTAGATCCATCAGCGGCGTTCGATACGGTCAGCCATGTACAACTTCTGGCTCGAATCACTGACCTGGTTATCTGCGGGCTGGCACACGGGTGGCTTGAATCCTTCCTGTCAGGTCGGTCCCAGAGGATCCAGTTGGGTGAGCAGGTATCGGACAGGGGCACTCTCACCTGCGGCGTCCCCCAGGGCTCCGCACTGTCCCCGCTCCTCTTCAACATGTATCTTCAGCCACTGGTGGCTGCTCTAGCTCGCATGGACTGCGGAGTTTTCAACTATGCGGACGATACTCAACTTATCCTCCGGATCGACAACTCTCCTCATGCCCATGCTCTGGCGCAAAGCATCCTCAGATTCACTGTGAATTGGATGACAGCTAATTCACTGAAAATCAACCCCGACAAAACAGAGGTCCTTGTCATCCCCACGAAAAACAATCCCTGGAGTGACCTTTTCTGGCCCGAAGAGCTTGGTGCCACCCCCACACCAGTACCCGTAGTAAAAAGCCTGGGCATCAAGATCGATACCGATCTCTCCATGGCCAACCAAGTCACCACCGTGGTCGGAACTTGTACAGGTCTGAGACAATTGCGGAAACTTGCCCCCCTCCTTTCAACCGCCTCATTACAGATGATTGTGTCAGCCACAATTGTCTCTAGACTAGATTACGGTAATGCCTTATATATTGGCCTCCCTCAGAGACTAATCAATAAACTACAGGTGACTATGAACGATGCAGCCAGGCTGATCTTTAGGCTTCCTAGAAGGACTCACGCTACCCCTTTGCTGTGCAAGCTGCACTGGCTCCCCATTAAGCAGAGAGCAAAATTTAAGGGTCTCTGCATTGCCCACAAAGCAATTTATGGCCAAGCCCCAGTCTATATTAAAGAACGCCTTGGGAACTACGTACCGGGTCATACACTGCGGTCATCCGAGGCCTGCCGCCTGGCCTTCCTGCGGTGCAAAACAGCATCCAAAGGGGGCAGAGCTTTCTCTGTCCTACTCCCACAACTCTGGAACCAACTGCCTGATCACCTCCGCAAGGAATTCGCACTCCTCCCCTTCAGGAAACGGCTCAAAACGTTCCTGTTTAGGGAGGCTCTGGACACAGTCTAATCACCTTCCTTGCGCTGTTATGCAACCGCTAGTGGTCCTTGGCCACTCTCTCTAAAGCGCTAAGAGACCTGCCGGTGATTATGCGCTATACAAAAACCAGTTAACATAACATTTAGTTTGAGTTGAAAAATGCAGGATTTGTAGGTTGTTTCAGTACGTGTTGACATTTAGAAATGCAGTAAGACCAGTGCGTAAAGATTTTAGAGCAAATTGAGTGAGGGTATTTGGAGCATTTCATGTGGACCAAATGGGGGCAGTCGGAAACAAAGGAAGAGAACCACTCAGCAACTTTAACCTTTACAGCCTTGTGTTAGTTAACAGTGGTCTCTCCATAATTAGTGGCCCCGTCCTTTTGTACCAACAGTTCACAAAATCCCTTGGACCTGAGTTTTTCATGAGTCTTCCCCTTTTTGTTCTACTAAAACCATTGCTGATGTTTTGGGTTGAATCGGGCACCTCCGATTGGCTATCTGAAGGGCTTGCTAGTCTTCAGGATCTTCATTTTCTAGCTCTGCAGTGAAAACCAAGGGTTGCCTGGTGAGCAACTGAAGTAGTGCTGCATGGAACAATATGGGCTTCAAAGTTTGCCAGGTACTATTGCATACTCATTCTTTCTTTATTGAGACAATACACTTGGTTAAGAGTTCTCTCCCAGGAGCGTGTATTTACTTACTTGGCGTTCCCATGCCCTGTTTGGTAGGTAGTAGATGCCTTTCTCAGGAGGAGCTGCATGTGTTGGCAAATCCCTCTGTGGTTGCCATTACTTCTTCTGTTCTACCTCCCAGGTCGGTAAATGGCTGTATTTTTATTTTATAAATATGTCACCCTATCTTTAGGCTACTGGTTGCAAGATGCTTTCTGTTTGTAAATGCAACACCTTTAAGTGGGAGAAAACTGTAATAATAATTTATATGAAACCTTTATAAACATAAAGCTAACTCTTAAGTTTATTTTACTTCCATTTCGAAGTGTTGCATTTAGACATAGCAGGCATTTTCCTCCCAGTGGCTGGTTGATATGGTGTCCTATTTGTAACTGAAAAATACAGCCAATGATCCTACACAAAAGTCGACATGTTTCAGCCCTAAAGTATAATGGCCTTAGGATCCTGGGCTTTCATCAGGATTGAATGAGCTGCAAGTTGCGGAAAAATGTCATTTAGAGTTGTCTGTTAAACTAGCACTATTCTGTCAGGACAAATACACAACATATAACATAAATAGTTTGCAAAAGAGTTGCTCTTTCCCCAGGACGTTCTCGTCCTGGGTGCTGTATGAGAGAAAAAAACCAATGGATTTGTTTCAAGTTTCTTATGCCCGTTAGTGGTGCATTATTACCCCAATCAATGAACCAGTCAGCACCTTTAGGAAAAATCTGTTCTGCATGAATATTTGCAGTAGGAACCACAAAACCTTCACAGACATAACACACAAATACGAACAAGTGTTTTCTTGTTAGCTGTAATTACTAATCTGGGAAAGATGAAGGATGCAATATTGTGCACATACAATAATCACGAGAAGTAACCTACCCTGGGATGTCTGGATAATATGCTACATGGGATGAGTAGGGGACATGCTCCTGTAGTCACACACTATATTGGTTATGTCAGGAGACGTAGTGGAGAATACGATAAGGAGGAATAGTAAACAGCCAGTGCTCGTACCTTCCATCGTTCTCTATATCAGAATGCATCCATTCTACTTACTTCATCAAGTGTGTCATGTCACCTGTATCACCTACTTGGGCCCGTCACGTCCCCGATGATAACTAGGATAGGAAAAGCATGTTGTTTCAAACCTGTGGTCCGGAATTTGTGGGGGATAACATGCTCCATCACTGCAATGCGTCTTCGTGCATTACGTCAGTGGGCTTAATGGAAAATTAAGTCCCAGTGAAATGCGCAAAAGATGAAAAATACAAACATGGTATTGCTGCACATGCCCATAGAGGTTCTCTGTTAAGGAATCCCATCTTGAAGATGTAAACAGGTACTCGATTCATAATGTGCTGGTGTGTAACAGTATCTAGATAAGAAGGTATACCAAGGCATAGTGGTTATCATGCTAGTGCGTGTTCACGCGAGCACATTACCTCAGCTTTGCTTCATGTGAAATGAAGTCCCAGTAATTCGCATTAGACCACACGTGTGAAATAGGTGAAAAATGCAAACTATATATTGGTGTACTTGTCTAGAAAGGTTCTCTATTAAGGAATCCCATCTCGGTGTAACAGGTACTCAATTTATAATGTGCCAGTGTGTGATACAATATTTTGATAACCCCTATACCATGGTAGTGCTTTATATTTCTCAGTCGGTATTACTTTAAAACCAATTCTGGTTTCATTACTGGTGGGAACATATTTCTTCTTTTATTCTTTGTTTTTGTCATTGGTCTGGCAATGCGAAACAGTCTTATCATAAAAATCATACTCTGGGGCAAGGTCGAATCTTCTAGTTGTGGACTCATGATAAACAGATACTTGATGTGTTTGTGTGAGACTTTCTCATGGGGATGATCATAGAAGTGATAATGGGACTCTAAGTCAACAAGTATGGACATAATATACCCTGCTCGGTCGGAATCTATGTTCATGGTATTTCAAGATGTCCTAGTAGTACTGTAAGGAATTTAACTGAATCCATGGTATATCATCATTAAGTACCATCAGGTGGGTCACACTCCGGCACATTATAAATCGAGTACCTCCCCCAAGCATTATTAGGCCCCAGGGATCCTATCCCCCCCCCTGGCCGAGTAATTCATAAAGGGAGTGGAGAACTGCTCCCTCCTTGAGCCTAATTAGGCCCTGGTGATCCTATTCCCCAGGGCTGAAATATAAATAAAAGGGGTGGGGGCCGCGCAACCCACCTACCCAAGCCTCATCGGGCCCTGGGGACCCCCATACACCAGGGCCCCCATACCCCAGGGCCATATTTACTTTGAAGAGGACGGGGGTGGGGGGCTGCGCGACCGCCTCCCCAAGGCTAAAATGGCCCCGTAGACCCCATCTCGTGGGGCCTACATTATTTAACAGTGGGTGCCCTGGTGCACCTACCATGCATAGCGTTGGTGGCCACGGGGGAGCCCCAAGACCTCCGAGTCCCCAGCCTGCTCCCCGCATGGAGCCAGCATTAATACCGCCCAGAGGGAGCAGCTATTTATGCTGCTACCTCCAGGCGGGAACATTATCTTGATCTGTTTCTCTGCCCGTATCAGTGTGGGCAGTGAAACATCTCAAGTCTGCTCCCAGCCTACTGGAGCATTTTTAAAGCTCCCGCCTGCTGCAGACTTTGTGTTTTCTTCCATTTGATTTAAAAATGTTCCCAGGAGCAAACACAAGTTTCCCTGCCCACTCTGGTGCGGGTTAGGAAACTGCGGTGTTCTGGGGGTGGTCTCCACAGGACACAGCAAGTGAGCTGGTCCCAGGGGATGGGGTCCCTGGGGTCATTAAATGCTCGGGGACGGAGACTGCCCTCCCTTTTCATTGACTAACGACCCTTGGGGATGGGGGTCCACAGGGCCTTTTAAAGGCTTGCTTAGTGGGGCTGCGCGGCCACCTCCCCATAAAATATACTTTGGGCCCGAGGGGATGGGGTCCCCAGGGTGTATACAGTTTGGGGGGTGGGGCAATGCCCTCCGGTCCCCTGATTAATTAAATTGGGCCAGTGGGAGATGTGGTCCCTGGGTCGAAAGCGACTCTGGGAGGGTGAAGTCAGCCCACCCTCCCCTCAAAAAAAATTAAAAAATTCGGGCCCATGGGGGTGGGGTTCCCGGGGCCAAAAATGGCCTGGGAGGGGGGCTGATTGACCCTCCTCACCTTAAAAAATACTTCAGGACCTGGGGGATTGGGTCCCAGGGGCCAAAAACAACACAGGGGGGGCACTCGCACCTCTCCCCAAAATGACATTTTGTCCCCCTGGGCCCTGGTCCACCCCAGAGGGAATTATAAAGAAGCGCGGGAGCTCGCATGTTTTTTTTTTCTTTTCTTAATTTTGTTGTGTATTCAGACACCCACCCACCCCCAAGAATTTGCAGCTAATTTATTTAAAAAACTTGGCCCCAGGTAGGGCCCCTCTGGGTCTCTATCACCAGGCCTATTCCTACCCTGCCTCCTTATGCCTTTTTGTTTACATTCTTTTTAGGACTCGCTACTGAGTCTCAAGTCCTAAAATGACTGCCACCACTTCCTGGTTCAGGTGGTGGCAGCCAACCAGATCGCCATCTGAGATCTGTCGGCTCTGAGGATCTTCTGCGACGTGATATATACAACTTTGTTTAACCTTAATGTCTCAAACTACCAAACGGATTTACACCAAAACACAAAAAGCACTCTTTCTGGCCCAAGGTCTAGCGTTCTGCCAAATTTGGTGTAAATCCATTCAGCGGTTTGGGCTGTGGCAGTGTGTAAAGTTCCTATGGAAAAATTAATGGGGAAAACTCATTTTGGGACCCGTCCCTTTTTCTATGCCCCCAAATGACATATCGCCTCAAAACTTTCCATGCGCAAGGTATGCAAAAAGTAGCACTTTTTTAGAAAGTTTCCTGGAGATTAGTCAAACGGGCCAGAGTTATTAGCAACACAAAAAATGTATTTCCCATGGAAACAGGATCACAATCCAAACTATAACTATCCAGTGGCGACTGTCACTGGGTGATATATTTGTGTTAAAAAGGTAGCTGAAAACATATGCGTTGTTTCCTTCATGAGGAGTTTATGAACCAGACTTCATTTGAAGCAAAGGTGGTATTGTTGAAGCAAATTAGTGAAGTGCCTGACTGCACAGTGAAAGCAGGTTAATATAGGTAATATTGCCAAATTAGTCTGTTACCAAGGACAAAATACTGCAGCTCATGTTTTTTTTTTTTTTTACCACCAACCTTATGTATTCTGCAATTGTAATTCTGATTTGTTTTAGTTGATCTAATTTCTCCTATCCACCTGAAAACTATGATTGGTAAAGCAAATGCGAATGATTAACTTATCCTTTGTGAGGTAGAATCATCTATAAGTTGTAATGAAAGTGCATGCAGACGCAGTGGGCTGGAGAGTTGAGGATTGACTGCTGTAGAGTAACCTGGGCTTTTGGATGGTGGATGATGTCTGATGGGTTCTTTAGAGCACAGGTGGGCTGCTGAGAGTTGTTGGTTAGCAGTGGTGCTGTGAGGACATCCAAGGGTCAGAACAGAGGGTTAAATTATGTGTTCATGAGGGCTTTGTGATGGGTTAATGGACAGTAGTGGAGGTCATAGTGGTTCTGGTAGCAAGTAGGGTGAGGTTGACGGTCAGCGCTGGGGGTCCGTGATGGCCAACTAAGCGGTTGTCAGCAAGTGTTAAGGGTCTGTTGTACCAGCTAAACATCTCTTAGGCCACTTGATGGTAGCACAGGACAACTTGTGTTGGATAGAGGACAGTGTAAGGCTGGTGGTAGAAAGGCAGAGACTCAGTGGAAGTGAGAACAGAAAGAGAGGGTCCCAGCACTAGCAGACTGTGACTGAAGGACTGAATAAGGGCTATCTGTGTCATCTGTGACCTTCCTTCCTACACCCACTGGTAGCAGGAGGATTTTCCACAAGGCTTTACCCTTGCATATTGCCATGTATTGTAGGACCAAGCAGCAGATGACCTCTATTCCTCCTCCCCGGCTACCCCCATCCATCCCTGCTCTCTGATTTGCCTTTCTTTTACCCATACTATACATGCATTGTCTGTTCTCAGGCCAGCCCTACCCACTTTGGCCATTTTCAAGATGGCAGAAGTCTTTACCCACACTAGACTTGGTCTTGGAGGTTTGGGTCTATGTGTGGGGAGTGTATGATGGTAATCCTGGTGTCCTCCCACATAAAACAATCAAACCCAGTTTGAGGCAGTCACTGTACCCCCATTAAGCCTAGATGCAGAGATCTGGTGGAACAAAGCAGAGTTTTCCAGCAACCCGTCAAGGATTACAGAAGTATTGTCTTGCATCCTGTTCTCATCCTTTGAAGTGTGCTCCTAGTGTTGTGTAAAATCCCAGCAGACCTGTCAAGCAGGATGTGACATTCAAGCGGGATTTGACTCTGTAATGTCAAAAAGAATGCTCACAGCCCCACCATACGTATTCTGTCAGGTTCAGAGGGGGCCATCTCTACCTATTCAGGTTAGTCTGTTTACTCCTGGAAGGCATTTCAAACCTATTCGCACCCATTCAAATGTTAATTACTGACTGGCAGAAGTGGGAGAGCACATGCAAATGGGCCACCAGAGGCTTTAGACGGGGGAAAGGTAACTTTCTAAAAGTACCTTTACCTTAATATTTATCCATAACCTGACCACCATTGTTTTGGGTTTTTTAAGAACTTTTACAAATTGTTGTTTAATTATTTTTCTAGCTGTTTCCCAACCCAAATTAGCATTAATAAATGTAACAATATAGCCCTGTGTTTTCCTATGGAACTGTCAGCCTTTCTAAAGTGAAAATAACTTATGGGGCTTTTTTCACTATAACATGTTAACATTAAATTCCTGCATGCCCTACTGTTAAATACCATGCACCCTTTCTTGTAGACAATAAGCTGTACATAGGGAGGACTTATAAATGTTTGAAAGGAAGATTTTGACCTGTCAATAGGTGTGATTTTGACGGGCTGAAATTTCAGTTTAAAACTGCAACAGCTAAGCTACAAATGGTAGTCCTGCAGTCATGTTTGCACTACTACTGTAGTGGGTGGCACAATGGATCCCGCAGTCCACTAGTACATTTAATTTACAGGCTCTTAATACACTTTGTACCATAGACTAGGGACTTATAGGTAAGTTAAATATGGCAGTTAGAGGTATGTTAACTTCCCCATGTTGAATGGGGGAGTGTAAACACTTTATCTCTGGTTAGAAGGGGTAACATGCATATAGTTCTACAGCCGGCAAAAACATAGGGTCCAGTAAAAGGTGATAAATCCTGGATGACCCTGCAGAAAGGGCAAAGTTGTTACATTAACTAGTTGCCGAAGAACATTTTGATTAGGTCCAAATGTGTTTATTACCGGTTCATCAATACTCTTCAAAGAGCATCATCTCCAGAGGGCGTATGCTCTTTATGTAGGTTTGTCTCTGATCAGCTGTTTTGAGATCGCTTATGAACCTATGCATCCCACCACTTCAAAATCAATGTCTTCACTGATCTCTCGTGAAACAGCCTAAAGGCTCCTTGATAGAATTGTTTTGAGTCTGCTGTCTGAAAACCTCTAACCCAGCACTCTTGCACTGAATATTTCTCACGCTGCTTTCTTTTTCAGTCAGGTCAAGATGACAAAGCTTCAAGGACTCAATTTTTGGAAGATAACCCTGAATGGTGCCCGCTATGTGGTGGCGCCCATGGTGGACCAGAGTGAATTGCCCTGGAGGATGCTGAGCCGGCGCCACGGCGCACAGTTGTGCTACACTCCTATGCTGCATGCACAGGTGTTTGTGAGAGACATCAACTACCGCCGTGAGAACCTGTATTGTGAAGTGTGTCCTGAGGATCGCCCCTTGATTGTGCAGGTAGAGACCTCCCCTACCTCGTTTTCTATGTTCTTTCTGCCTCCACCTCCTGGTAGGTTTCACCAGACCCTCCCTTACTAGTGTAGGAGATCTGCTCTTTCAATTTCAACTTCCTCAGTGTATCCGGTAAGAGCAAGGATTATCTCTTGAAGCCAATCCTTGGTGTGATATTGTCAACCAGTCACAGCCTCTGCCGTGTGCTTCACCCTTCCTCAAGCCAGACTGTGCAGAATGCTATAATTAGTATTGATTCCTGCCCACTTGTTGTCTAACATCAACTTCGGCCTTCACTGCTCACAAAACTAACCCCTTGCTTTTTTTTCAGTTTTGTGCCAATGACCCAGAGGTGTTTGTTCAGGCTGCCCTCTTGGCTCAGGATTATTGTGATGCTATTGATTTGAATCTGGGCTGTCCGCAAATGATCGCTAAGAGAGGTAAGTAGCAGGTCTTGGTAAAAACATGCTTGTACTACATTGTCATGGGGAGCTTGTGTGGTGGATGGGGGTGGGTATTTGTCTGAGTGAGCAAGTTAGACCTGAATGTTATGTCATGGTGCTGGATTGCACCAGTCTAATGAGATTGGGAACATTCGCTGTGGCGAGAGGCATGCTGTGCTGTCAGCCTTTCATCGCATTTATCTCTGGAATGACTTCTAACCAGTCTCTGAGATGCCGTGAAATAGGGTTTCTAGGGACTTTCAAGAATTCTACAAATAATTTAAAATCCCAGGAATTAAAGGGCTCTTGTGGGCTGAATTTTACACTGAAATAAAGGATTCACACCCAGTCGCAGAAAACAATATATGAAAAAACCCCAATAACAGAATGTGTGCACACAATTACTGACAGACTTAGAAGGATGCTTAATCATTATAGTTATTTTGTGCTACTGGGCTCTGTTTTGATCTTGGCTTGAGAAAATCCGTTATAGTTAAGGAAGAAATTATTAGGAAAAGGGCCAGTCCATATTTTCTATTTTATGGTGTGGTGAAAGGGTTAGACCACAGAGGAGGCCCGAGGCATCTCAACATAAGATTCTCTGGTGAGCTTATATATGCACGCTCTACTAGGCTGGCCTCTTCTAAGGGAACTTTTCATTAAAGCTTCTTCAATAAGCTATTGGGTTATTGTGCTATTGTCCATTCATGACTCTGAATGAGCAGTGCCCCAGGAAGTAGGTACTGGGGTGCTGGAGTTGGCATTCCGTCTTGTTTTGGGTCTTGGTTGTAGTGCCACCAGAGTGAATTGGGATTAAATGTTTAGGAAGAAAGTGGAGGACAATCGTTTTCAAGTGATTCAGACATGTGAGGCAGAATGACAATGCTAACTGACCGTGGACAGTTGACATGTAAACACATTGGAATAGGGTCTGCAATTGATTCTTTCCTTCAGACACCGGAGAAGTTTGTTAATGCTTAGTATAAGGGTAGAATGATTAAAACAGATCAGCATGTAGGTAACTACCTCAACATCAAATGACATAATAACAAAAACAGTGTTTGAAAAAATTCTCCAGAGCTAGCTATGTGTAATATGTCCTTTAGATGGGAGAAGTCTTCTTTTCATGACTGTTGGTAGATTGCATAAAAGTGATTCTCACAATGCATTTTTGGTGCTATTTTCTTTCAGGGCACTACGGGTCATTCTTGCAGGAGGAGTGGGATCTCCTAGAGAGAATGAGTGAGTGTTGCACGGTTTCCCTGCCCTCCGGCATCGCTGTCTGCACGATTGCCTGATCCTCATGGACTCCTCCCGTTTCTCTCCTAGTTCGGCTGGCCGACGAGAAGCTGTCAGTTCCCATCACTTGCAAGATCCGTGTCTTCCCAGAAATAAAGAAGACGGTGAAATATGCACAGTTGCTGGAAAAGGCGGGGTGTCAGGTAAGGGGACTGCATTGCTTACTGCTGGATAATTGAAATGGACTTCCTACGGCTAGGTAAGGAGGTTGCTCTTCGTTTGGCTCTTCAATGGGGCTGTAATGCTTGTGCATGATAAAGAGGTTGCATAGTCTTCCTCTGAATAATGAGGCTGCATGCTTTGCTACACTCCTTACTATTGGGGCAAGAAGCTTCACCCTTCCTTCCTGATATGCAGATTGCAGTTCCCACTTTTTGGGCAAGGACTCTATGCACTGCTGGTTAAAATGTCTGTAGTCATAGCAGCATTGCGAGCAGCCTTTGTTTTAAGGAAGCTGCACTTGTGCTGCTGGGTTATGAACGCACTTCTGTTTGGTGGTGACGGTCTATTTTCTGTTATGGTATAAGGAGCAATATGCTTACAGTCATCATTCCTCTAAATCTACTTTACTTGCATCCCACTACATTGTTGTCTTCAAACCCCTTTACTGTTTTTAGAGCCACCGTGTTTTTTGCTGTTTTGTTTCTGATGCCTGAGGTCTATGTACACTGTTGAAGCCTGTGTGCTTCCCCTCTGTTTTTGGTGGCAAGTATTCATAAGGGAGAGGAGTTTGTGGCTTCACCCATCCTGGATTGTAAGTGTGTGTGGATTGGAGGACCATATGCTGCCCGCAGAGCAAGGGGTCCCAGTTTTAAAGAGTCTCTTTTGTCTCTTAGTTGCTGACAGTTCATGGACGGACCAAGGAGCAGAAAGGACCCTTGACTGGAGTGGCATCCTGGGAACACATCAAGGCTGTCCGGTAAGTAAGCATCAGAGAATCACACAGATTAACCTACAGGCGTACACATCAGCAGGTGTTCATACAGATCCGAATGAACACCTGTATGCACCCACACTGTCGCCGATGTGCATTCAGACATGTAGACCTACTCCTCGCCCTACATTCATTCATACTCTGTGAGACCTGTATGAAAATACATACTTTGTAATGCATGCACGCCCTTTTGTTAATACCTGTGAGGCACGGAAGCACATTAGCAGACACTTAAACAGGCATGCATACACATTTGCTGACACTGCTTGCATGTGCTAATTTTCATACTGACGGACCCTAGCGCAGGCACTTGTTCACACTTGCTATAATCCCAC
This sequence comes from Calotriton arnoldi, assembly GCA_963921515.1. Taxonomy (NCBI): domain Eukaryota; kingdom Metazoa; phylum Chordata; class Amphibia; order Caudata; family Salamandridae; genus Calotriton; species Calotriton arnoldi. The sequence continues at coordinate 908,845 of CAWUFW010004378.1, read as the reverse complement.
CCACCATTTGCTTTACTCTTAGGAATTTGCAGTGAAGCAAACTCTCCCTCTTTTAAAAGCGTGTCTCCTGTATGTTTTTTTTAAAACTAACCTAAGAGTGGGTGTGCAGTAACGCCAAGATTGGAGCTTTTTCCCACTTAAGAAGTCTTGCACTTCCATGCTTCACTTTCCACACCCGGTCCCGCCAGTTGCCTCGTGCCTTGATATAGTGATTAGTGTATCTGGACCCGCTGGTGTCAGAAGGCTTGTGTAATGGCTCCTGCTTTCTTCCATTATTTTGTACATGTTTGTTTTTGTTTTCTTTATTAGTTCTATGATTCTGCATCATAGGATCGTCATTGATAGTCATGAATGCTAGAATGATCCCTCATTGTCTGCGTGAAAACCGGAACACTTATGTCACATCTTTGTCCATAAATTCATAGACGGGATGCTAATTTCCAAATAATGAGCATCGTCCTTCAGGAGCCCATCATAATCAAGAATTTTCTCAAATGTAGGCTGTCGAACTCCAAAAGCCTTATCTCTGGACTAAATTGCAGATTATACTTTTGAGAAAGCTGAAATGCCTGATAGGCTTGCATTAATGAAGCCTGAGAAATACCTTTGTGTCTCCGGTAGTTCCTCTACCTATGATGCTTTGCACTGGTAGTTGCTTCATAATGTCAGCTCTTTTTACTGGCTTATGTGTTAAAGATCCCAGAATACACTGGAGGCTTCGCATCTTTGTTTTTCAAATAATTTTCTACAAGAATGACATTTTTCAGCATGATGTGACCTTTTTATCACCTGTCTATCGAATGAACCTGTTTTTATTACATTTTACAGAATTTATTCAGTCAATGCCTTCATTCTGTATGACATGTGGACACTGATGGAAAATATGGGTTTTGAAGAACCCCTCATTACCCTGTTGCGTAGGCTACATGCGTCTACTACTGTAGCCATTCGCTTTGGACCTGGTGGAGAGAAGACAAGGCCCATTGCTTCCACCGAGGGGGTACGCCAGGGTTGCATTCTGGCCCCTTTTGTATTCCTAATATACACAAATGGATTAGAATTATTCCTGTTAGAACAGCAATTGGACTTCCCAAGCATAGAAGGTAAACGGGTTCCATTGCTGTCTTATGCAGATGATAGTGTTGATGTCCTTAACGGCCAATAGCCTCCAAAAATGTTTGAACGCATTCACCGAATTTATGATGAAATTGGACTTAAAGGTAAATTTTAGTAAATCATTTATTATGGTATGCGGTCCCAATTCGACAAAAACAAGAAAATGTATTGTAAAGAAAAAAATCATTGATAAGGTGTCAAATTTTACTTACTTGGGGAATGTTTTTAATAACAAATTAAATTGGGATAATCTAATTTTGGCTAGAGTCAATACACCAGCAGAATAATAGAGGGGCTTTTTCGCTTTGCTGGTAAACTCAGACATAAGCCGGTAGCAGTATTGTTAACTTTATATAAATCGAAATGTCTGTCAGTAGCCACCTTTGGCGCAGGAGTATGGGGCTACCATAAAAGTTCTCAGATCCAGATTCTAGAGAACACATTTTTAAAAAGGTTACTGATGATTCCTAGCAGTTCTTCAACATTTTTCTGTCACTCTGAAGTGGGCCTGGATTACGTAAAAGACAGGATAAATATTGCCCCATTGATTTTATGGGGTAAAATCTGGACCTCCGAGGACTTATTGTTCTCAAGGAGTATCCTTAGAGATTGTATGAATCTTGATAATGCAATGTCACTCCCTTGGCTACGTTATATCAAAGATACTTTTTTATAAAATAGGCTTGGAAAATTACTATGATAATCCTGAGGGAATCCAACAAAACATGAAACGGGTTATAAAAAATGCATTTCGTACTGAATTATGTATGTCTAACCCGGATCATGGATTACTAGATTGTGTGTTTCCAAGTCAACCGCAATTTTACTTGTCTTTTACCATGCATGTTCAGTCACGTTTCCTAATGACCAGATTTCGTCTTTGCACATTGCACTTTCTTGTGGCTTTCCCCAATCAGGCAGGTTGGTGTGAGAGACTAACCCCCTGTCCCTGTAATAATTTAGCCCATCAGAGCACAATGCACTTTATGTTGTTTTGCACACTTTATAAAGACCCAAGGGCGCGTTTTATCAAGCCCATTTTAAAGGAAATCCGTCCCTGTTCTTATCAGGAGGGTTTTAATTATTTGCGGTCATTATCTACTGCAGCCATCTGCAGTGCTGTGCTCAACTTCATTAGAACTGCACTTTTAATCAGGAAACGTTATGAATCGTAAAATGAATTTAAATTTTAGTGATTTTAGGGGTTTTTAATATCTTGCATAAATATGTTGTACAACGGTAGGAGGTTTTCTTCAAATTCCTAGAATCTGTGCTGGGTTAATATGACCTGGGAAAAGAAATTAGGTGTACTGTACATTTAATCTTTGCACAAAATTTTTCATATGTATATTAAGTCTTGTTTTTTAATGTATGAATATAACTTTTAGTGATTTTAGGGGTTCTTAATATCTTGTATAAATATGTCGTAGAACGGTAGGAGGTTTTTCTTTAAACTTATAGAATCCGTGCTGGGATAATATGACCTAGGAAGAAAATAGATGTACTGTATATTTAATTTTTGTACAAAAGTTTCCTATGTATATTCTGTCTTGCTTTTTTAATGTATGTATGCAAACTTTTATGATTCAACCGAATCGAATAAAGTTATTTGAACTGACATTTCCGGTCTGTGGCAGGAAAAATGCAGCCACTGCCCCACACCAAATTTATGCGGTTTGTCTTTCCTCTTCACATTCTGTGAAGGAATGTGAAATTTGTTAGAAAATGTCAAAAAGAACATTAAAAGGATGGAAAGGGATCAAGGCTGAGAAGCACATTGGAGGACATGATGACTAAGGAGGAATAGAGTAAGAAGAGAGATGCTGAAAAGACCTCTAGCCGTGCAGCCTTGACGGATAAGGATCAAGCACTCCGGAAAGGCTCTTGCAGAGATGAGGAGAGGAGGTCGATTAATAATAGTAGGAGACCTCAGCACCGCTATTCTCAATAAATCTCCTGATCGATGTCAAAGATCACAACATGGTTGTCGAAGGCTTCGACCGTTAAAAGTTGGATCAGTGCCAACGGTCATGCATCAACACCAGCACAGATCTTCAAAGTCATCCGCTTCAAGGCACTCCTTATGACTGCATCTCATTCACCTTCAGTATAGAAGTCAAGAAATCATCAGACTATGGCAATACATTTGCTGTTTAAATGGCCCCACCCAGTGACTACACCTTCACTGGTGGTGTCAAGGCCCACTGTAATTAAGTTGGTTTCGCCGTTCATATAATCAATGCACTCAGTGTCCCCACTTCACTGTCTGAGGCTGGACTTGCATTGCACTTCTTGACGTTACCAAGATCGAAGCTGAGGTGCTCGATGTTGCCTGTAACTCCAGCTCCAAGAAAGCCTGAGCCTCGTTCCCAAAGAGATTGAACTAGGATATTGGCCCTCCATTCTTTGTCATCCCAGTGGCAGACCCGTTTCAAGTTCTCTTCTGATATCTTAACATGCCTTTACAACCAAGAATGGCCTCTCGCCAAACATCCATGTCTCCTGTAAATAAGCTGCCTGTGCTAACTCGAATCCCATCAGGAGAAACATTGCTTCATGTTCCAGCTTCATCTTAGAGTCCAACACTCCAAACATTCCAGAGCCACGCAAGTGGTGCAGGTCTCCCTCAAGGTCCCACTCCGATGATGATAACTCCCTTTAGGACATATGTCAACACCTGCAACCTCACCCTCAAGACATCACCACTTTCTATGACGTGCTCGTTTAACCCAGTGGAAGCACTAAAAGCTGCAATTTAAATCCCAATGGAGGCATTACAACAAGGGCTTCAACAAGACTTCTCCTGCCTCTGGTTCCAGGCCTTCTAGACATTGCAGAAGAAGAACTCCTCACTCCTACAATGGCCAAGGTGGCAAAGTTTCGCCTTCTTAGAAATATTAGCCACTGCATCAACACATGTAGTTCTTAATGTTGGATCTAAAGCTAGACTCTGTAATTGCCACATCAGTGAGACACCAGCATATGTCTGCCGCAGAGAGGACTGCACCCCTGGAAAGGGAGAGCAAGTACTACTGGAAGAAAGATGTGAGGGGCCGCGGCTACCACTGTGAAGGACTCCAGTCAGGCAACTGTCCTGATATGTATTGCAAAAACAGCAGCAGTGGAAACATACAGCCAGCACTGAAACCTGCCTCAAAATGTGGTCTGTAAATTATTTTGTGTGCTACAACAGACAGTGCTCCTGCTGCAAAGAAGTGCAATTAAGTGCATTCCCATGAGCAATAATATACAAAACCTCCAACCAGTGTCTGGAGCACAACACAGTTTGGGCTAGTAAAGTCACAATTTTAATGTGGTCAAGACAAAACGTATTGTTAGCAACAAGGTTTTATTAAGCATGGCAAGAAAAGTTTTACCAACTCAGATATAGTTTAGTAGTGTTCAGTATATACCACACATTAACAGTACATATCACAAGATACAGTACAACTTAGATATGTCCTTAGCACAATACAGAAAAGTGTCAAGATACAGCCACAAAGTGCAATTATGTCCAAGCACAGCCAACACGTGTTTTGTCTTTGGCTAAGACTTCCTCAGGGCTGTAAAAGCAAGAGAATACATGCATTTTGTCACAGATGCTTATTTGCAGATTGGTAATCACCTCTGGATACGTTCATGGAAAACATGCCATGCACCGCAAAAATTGGTAACCTGTATTCGTAGCTACACTGATGAAAAGATATTGAACAGGTTGTGCAACAGGCTGATCCTACCCATGCCACCAGAATGTGCTATGAGCCACAAATTGAGTGAAAAAGAAATAAATAAGGCAAATTGCCCATCACAGTGAACATTTAGTACCATATTTACACGCCATTAAATCAAAAAATGCCCAAACGTACACAAGACAAAGACCAGTGTTCCTTATCCTAGGAGAAAGAAAAATGAAAAAAGAAAAAGAAACGCCTTAAAAAATAGTGGAGACAAATATGCCATTGCCAAATCAGAAGCAAAAAATTAAAAAAATTGTCCTCATTCACCTCAGACTTCAATCTGTCTCACAACCTTTTCCGATTCGTGCCTTTGGATTCTGTGTGGAAAGACATTAGACCAAGGAGGCTGCGTCTCTCTCATGATACCTGACTTCGGGAGCTTGGTTTTTAAGCAGCAAGGAGAGCTGTAAAAGTGTATCCATGAACATGTTATATGCTCCTTGCGTTAATTCCCTGTTAGCCCTCGTGTCCCCCTGTCTACTCCACCAATGGCAACCAAAACGTTTTCCTCTTAGATTCTCCCTCTGCCACATCCATTTTCGATAAATAAGAGTGTGCGTCAAGCCACTCTGAATAAAGAGGAGGCATATCACTCGCCCATTATCTACAGATTTCCCTTCTCGCCAGCACAGTGAGATCGAAAAGTATCTTTCTCCTATCACCACTCAACTCCTCCGGCCCCTGTACTATCCCAAAGATAATCAAAGAGAGGCTTACCATAATATCCACCCCCACAATGCTCAAAACAGTCTTACTGTTTCAAAAGAAAGAGAGTGGCCCCACTAATCCAAGAGACAGGGTACCTTATACAATCAATGTATCACAAAACAATTTCTCTTGGATGAATTCACTCATTCACGATATCGCACACTCCACTGTCCATATACTTCCCACATATCCTCACAATGCTCTTAAGGTAGGACCAATCAATCAATTATAAACTGTTTTAATAACACATTTAATAAAAAAAAATTACAATTGTATAAAGAACAATTCATATACAAGAATTTTTTATAATTTAAAAACAATCCTAAAATTGATCTCAAATTCATTAAAATACGACAGACATTAAAACCAGAGACAAAAACGTGACAAACATATATCATCACAAAAGTATTAATTCGACTGAATCAGTGTCACAAAAGCCTGTAAACTATGTTATACATAGACTTCAAAGTTCCTCGAATTTAACAATAAATTAAATTCGAGGAACTTTGAAGTCTATGTATAACAGAGTTTACAGGTTTTGTGACATTGATTCAGTCAAATTAATACTTTTGTGATGATATGTTTGTCACGTTTTTGTCATATTGTGAATGAGTGAATTCATCCAAGAGAAATTGTTTTGTGATGCATCAAAACAGTCTTACCCACTTCTTCCCAAAACTTCTGGATTTCTGGACATTCTGTGAACATATGGCTGTCGGTCGCCTTTTCTACCCGCATTTGGCTACACCCCATTTTCCCCATCATCAAGATTTTGTATGGCGACAATTAGGCTCTGTGGTGGGAAAAAAATGATTTCTTCTTAAAGCAGGCTTAACAATAGTAAATAAAGTGTGCTTCGATACTTGCCACATGTCTTGTAACTGCGCCCTCAGCAGGTATCATCCCCGGAGTTCCTCTGCCAGCTGGAAGTCCCCGTCCGTAGTCTCTAAAGGTTCCCAGTAGCAGATTGATACTTCCTTCTTCTCTGGGCGTTTTCCAGACCGTTGTTTCTCCAGATGGCTCATAGATCCCAAATCAAATTGCAAACTCTGCGCCCAGATTTTCAGCTGTAAGTACTTGAATCTGGAGAGATACCCCCCATCTTCTTGCCTAGCTCAACCCAGGGGAGTAGCCTGCCAGCCCAGGAGAGATTACCCCAGGATTGTATGCCCGTTGCCTTTATTGGTAGAGCCAATTTATCTTTCAAACACTCTGCAGTGCCCGGGGAATCCCATATGGGAGCCAAGTTGCTGTAATACTCCACTTTCATTACGCGGCTGATACAAGACCACACCCTGGCCATTGCTTGCAGCACTTTCAGTCTCGCCTTTTTGAAGAACTTCACATCTCTGAATTTAAACAAGAAATGTGTTGCCACCCCTTTAACTCCTTTTAGCATGGCTTTAAAGGGGGACCATATTTCTGAGCAGTCAGGAGTATTGAACAATTCAATATAATGGGAAACCCAATCTACCCTTGAGGGCTTGGGCAATTCAAATAAACGGGTAAACAACGCCTTCAAGGGATTTGTTTGAAATACTCTGTTCTATTGCTTTTGATAAATATTTTTTAGCTGCAAGAATTATTGATAAACTTGCCACAGAAATGTTATTCAAACATCTTTTATCTAAAAAATAATAATTTTGTTCCTTGTAAAAACATAAGGACCAATGAATCAATCACGGAACAATGAATATTCAAAACACTGGTATATATAGAAAACAAATTTTTATCTTTTGAGATTTATCAAGGGTACTACACAGTTATATAAACAATGTAACACGAGGAAAATAGATACAGTTGTATGATCCTTCAATGCCACTATTGTAAACACTTCTTCTCATTGTACATTATTTTCCAGAAGAGAGTGTGAGTGTCGACGTTGCAGCTAAGGAGTATTGAACAGCATCCTAGCATTCTTCAACTGAAAGGCTCAAGCAGAATATTGCATGTCTGGCAGGGATAAACCCCCCTTTTTCCCTCCTATGCAACTTTCTCCATGAGATCCTCTGCTCCTTAAATGCCCAAACAAAGGAATGTATTGCCTACTGTATTTTCTCTAATCAATCTTTCTTGAGATCTAAAGGGATTGTATTAAAGAAAAAACAAAATTTAGGAAGAATCACCATCTTCACTAAATTGGTTCTACCAAAGATCGTCGGAGGCAGATGAACCCACCCCTTTATCAAACTGTTTGTTTCTGCCAGTGCGTTCCCACAGGTTTACATCCAGAATTTTGTTGATATCCCACATAATCTTTAACCCCAAATATCAAATCTCATTCTTAATTAAGGGGTTATCCCTCTTCTGATTCCAAACCATAATTCTGGGCATTAACAGAGTAGCCTGAGACCTTTGCTGATGTCTGCAATATCACTGGAAAGGCTGTTGATAAGTCAGATGTAAAAATCATAAGATTAATAAAACATTGTTGCGAACAATAGGTTTTTACTTGACCACATTAAAGTTGTGACTTTACTAGCCCAAACTGTGTTGTGCTCTAGACATTGATTGGAGCTGTCCTGATAAGATTCTACAGAAATGAGTGAAGTTGGTTAAATTGAGGATGAGACCCAAAGGTGGTAGGGTTTGAGGAGAAATGGGTTCTATGAAATGCAATATCAATCTAAAGAGCATAGTTATTTACCACGGAGAGTTAAGTCACCTCGCTGTCCTTATCAGTAACAGCAAGCCCAGAGATTCCTTTACTAGAGGAAACCATAAAAGGCCAAATCAACACCATTAGGAACTTCTCAGAAAGACACTCTTCTGGAAGGCAGCAGTGACCTCCTCCTCTCTGCTCACCACTTCAGTGAGGAGAGCGGTATCTCATCATCTGTAAGATTGTGAGATAATTACGGACAAGTAGGTGCTGAATATTAGGAGTCGTGGATACTCGCTAAGTTTCAAGGCAAAACCACTACCTCTTCCTCCAAAAACATTTAGTTTGACATCTTGAGGAAATAAATGTACATTGCTGAAACGTGCAGTCGATCGAGCTCCATCCTCACAAAAGGGGATGAAGTTTACTCCTGATACTTCGTTACTTAAAAGAATCGTACAAAATCAGAACATTTGTCAACCTGCGCTTCACCAACAAATGGATCTGGAAAGAAGTTTCACAGGCTTTATCTCCATCAGATCTTCACTTACTTGAAACCGGGAGACTGTACGCATGCAATAGATTTACTGGGCTCTTACTTCAAAATAACAATAGCAAAACATCACAGAAAGTAGCTGAGATTTATAGTCGGAAATTCAAATTTTCAATACATAGTTCTGCCATTTAGACACATCTGCCTCATGCACATTCTCCAAATGCAGTACTGCTGTGGTGGCTTATCTACCAAGCCAAGGGATACTCTCCTATCCTTATTTAGACGATTGGCTGCTGTAAACACTCCGTCCATTGAGGGTGAAGCCAGGGTTCAGAAGGGCAAGAACTTAGCGACACATTTTAGGCCTTCAGATCAATAGATAGAAATCGGTGTCAGTACCTACTCAATGCCTATCCTATCTAGGAGTAACAATAGACACAGTAGATGGAAACGTGGAGGAGTGTTTGTAATCAATACAAGACCAGGGTCACCATATGTTGAACAATACAAAACCAGTTGTTCGGAGGAAAACCTTCCTTCTCAGTTCCATAGCTTCCTGCATATCCATTGTCCTGAGCGCAATCATTTGAGACCTCTGCAGCAGTGACTAAAGGATGTATGCTTACAGAGACACAACCACCAAGTGGACAAAGTCTAGCTAACGCTTCGAGCGAAGCAATCCCTCACGTGCTGCAAAAGAGGGGATCTGCAGGAAGTTTCATTCCAACAAGAAACCTTATCTGAAAAGATTTTCACAGATGCCTCATACAGGATTGGGAGCTCATCTAGGACAGCTGTCTATTCAGTAGTATCCCTCTGATAAATTAAAGTGGGGTCCTGCATATCAACTATCTGGTGGACAATAAAATGACCATGAACAAACAGAGAAGCACAAGATTAAGACTACTATTGCTGGAAGCAAAGAATATCCCACTGCGCGCAGTAGTCAGAGTTCTTGTATCTGGGCAGTTCACATTCCAGGCGTCTACTCAACAGGCAGGCTTCCAAAGCCGCTCATACAAAGAAAACCTCAAGGGGCTCTGGAGAAACGAAGTATTGAAAGAGTGGGTAACTCCATTACCAGACCTCTTTTCAATGGCTCAAAGCAATAAATGCAAAGACTTTATGTCAAGATCGAAATTCAGTGGGCAATACCCCTATGATAAGGACATTATTGCACACCTTATCTTCGATCACACTGATTCCAAATGTAGCTTTGAAGTTTCGCAGCTGTCGAGCATCAATGATGCTAGTAGTGCAAAGTCGCTCAGACAATGGTGGTACCCACATCTATTGCAGATGTTTATGAGACCAAACAAGAAGCTACCATGGAGACCAAAACTACTGACCAGACTACAAGGCAAAGTTCAACATCCAAACATGACATCACTGAATTTGGTAGCACTTCTCATGAAATCACATAATATGGCCATCTAATCTGCCATCCGCATGTATGGACTTTCTTAGACCAAGCGACCATCATCTAGGACCTGCTATGCACTAAAATGGAAAAGATGTTTACATAAAATCAACCCAGAACGAGGGGATAAATGTTGGAGATTCAAGGACTCACCAGGGACCCTGGTTCACATTCTCTGGGAATGCCCCAGGCTGACACACTTCTGGGAAGAGATCCTATCGGAAGTCGACACCCATTTTGACACCCAACTACCCAGATTCCCCTCCTATATAGTACTAGGTCTCCCCAACCCGATAACCTTCCCACTACAATCCAAGAGAGGCAGACACGTTACATTGGCTTTGAGGGCGGAGCACCAATCAATACTGGCTTCATGGGGTACGGACAAAATCCCATGCAGACTGTCCTGGCTACTTCGTATTTGGGATTTGCTGGGGATGGAGAGGCCGGGATTGACACTTAAATCTGAAGGGGACACATTTAGAGAGACTTGGCGCCCTTTTATAAAGCTTCTCTCGCAAGAATTCACCGAGCTCACATGTCGCAGATACCTCAGGCTGCTACGCTTGACAGAGCCACCCCCACACCCGAACTAGCTTGACCACATGGCCTAAAGTCTGCTATTCTAGGACGCACTACTAATAACAAGGCACCCATGGGGGGGAGGGAAAGTGGGGAGGGGAAAGTTAAAGTTATAAGTTGCATAACTTCTGAGAGTGGCCGAATGTTGACGCCAGTCCAGCAGAGGATTGATTATATTACCATACTTTTCCATCAACAATAAAACACATGTAAACATAAAATGGAAAAGATTCTGCATACCTGCCAGAAAAATAGGAATAACTGTTACTTGCCAAGAGGAAGTTGCTGTCCCATATCTCTTAAACTTGCCATCCAAACTGCAGTTTTAACATATTAAATTGCACCTGGCTGCAAATACAGCTTACAGAAAGTCTCCAAACCTGACACGATTGAAGAGTCCTATGGTCAAAGACTTCTTAGAAGGTCCGAAGAAAGTGCTCCTTCCAATTGGAACACCATCTACTCCTTGGAAATATAATCTGGTTTTGTCAAAACTCATGGCTGCACTTTTTTTTTAAAAATCTCTTTATTGATTTCTGAACAAACAGACAAGACATTAAACATCAGACCAATGTTGTCCTTTACAAATGCCTCCCCTCAATCAAGTCAGGTGTACATAAATAATTTCAATCAGATCCTGCGTACACACCTATGCTACCAGTCCCATAAGTTCCTGGCAACTGACCACCACGTGGAATTGCCTCTATGTTCGGCCTGTTTGTGACGGTCAGCATTCGTATTCAGCCACAGATGCCAAAGTAGCCCGTTTCATACTGTCCCTACAATTCTCCTTGGTCCGTGTGCTGTTTCCAGGGACGCCAAATGTTTTCAAATTTGCGTGGGGGCTCACCTGGACTCCTAATCATCTCCTCTTGTCGCATGCACCAGTCTGTTTAATCTCCATTCTGTTACCTTTGTGGGTATCTCTGGTCCCCAACAACAGATTGTCACACCTAGTCACCACCAGCACCACATTTCAAAACAGTAGTACATATTTAGCCTGCGATTGTGATCCCAACCCCCCCCCCCCTCCCTCAAAATTCCCACCCAAATTCCCAGTATTAGGAGGGGTGGAGTAAGGGTAAAGGTATGTCCTTGTGACAATATTTTACAAATCATATCCAGGAATTTACAACGGTATGGACATTCCCACAGCGTATATATTAGAGTATCCAGCTGTTTGCAGCTTCTAAGACATTCATTGTCCACTTTACCCATGGCCCATAGTTGAGATATGGTATAATACACTATAATATCTTTCATTGTATCAATTGGAAACCTGCCTGTATAGCCACCACTCTAGGGTAGCTAACTGCTTCTCCCCAGGCTTCATCCTGGTGTCTCCCCAAGTGTCGTTCCCACATGTCCCTGAGTGCTGTAAACGACAAGAGGCTGCTGTTGAGCAGTGTGGCTTAGATCTGTGAAGCATCGCTAGAGACGAGTACTGGGGACTCCCATGTACAAACATGTCTCCTCAGCTAACTCACCCAATACGCCCATATGTTTCGTCAGTATGTTTCATTTGCATGTATTGAAGGAATTGGCCATCTCATAATTGTGCTTGAAGCTCCCGAAAGAGGATCAGGTCTCCATTTCTCCATACATTCCCCCCAACTTAGATATGCCCAACAGGTCCCACTTCTTGTAGCCTTCTATATTCCACAAGTCTTTCAGTGCCTCAGATTCCCAGAGTGGTGATTCTGGTGTCAGCCTCCCCCCAGCAACCCCTTTCCTCTCTACCCACCAGTAGTCGCTGTCTCCTTTCTCCAGATTTGCACTACAGACTGTTTGGTAGGACAATGAGAGTGTCCTGGCATTACCAGATAGGCATCGGAGGTAGCGGTTCGGGTCCATAGCTTGCCTGTCTCCCAATGTGACTGGGCCTTGTTGGGTTCCATATACCCAGTCGTTGACCGCTGATAGTTGGGATGCCCAATAATGGAGCTTTACATTGGGTAAGGCCACACCCCCATTGTAGGGTTTTCTCATTAGAGCTGCAGGAGCTATCCTGGGTGGTCCCCATCCCAGAGAAGCTCCCTCGTCAATTAGTCTACTTCCTAGAAGAACTGGTCAGGGACCTTAAAAGGGGCATTTTGCCAAACGTACAAAGATTTGGATAGATGTATCATTTTAAATACGGGCGCCCGCCCTAGCAGCGATAGGGGCAGCCTTATGCAATGTTAGGCATTGTTTTTATAGTTCTCCAGTACCCGCCCAAGGTTCCTGCTGTAAAACCTATTCCGGTCAGTTGTCACAAAAATCCACAGGTATGTAAACCCAGTGGGTTCCCATTTCAGTGGGCATTCCCTCCCTTTACCTGGTTGCCATTTCGTCACGGGATTGATGTAATACAATTTTTTTCTTCTTTTTAAAAAAAAAATAAAACAATTTTATTGGTTATTTAGTATCATCAAGGATCATTTTCGCCATACATCTTACAGTAAGTATACAGATGGCTCATTGATAATTGGTATAAACATATTCCCAACTCCTCCCACCCCCCTCGTGCAGCCCAAGCATGGTTATGAACAAAATGTATGTAAGTGAATAAGTATATGTGACATTGTCAGTGACTTACTTTGCATTTGACATGTTTCGCAACCTTACACTTTTACTTCTGAATGAGAGATGGAATAGCCCTTAGCAATCACTGAAGTTAATATATATGTCATACACATCTACCTCTTAGCATGCATTCCTATTTCCTAGATCAGATACATTTTCATCTTCGCACAGACCTTTAAGCATCTGTCTCCATGCCATAAGGTCATCCTCTAGTCGTTTGTCCCACCTTGATGTACTGCAATGTATGCGGAATACCACATGAACGCCAAATACTTCCATGATTTTCAGAACCCATGGGATCAAGTTCTCTTGATCCACCAGATATAAGAGAATGTCAAGCACATAAAGTGAGACCCCGTCCTCCCACTTTCAGTCCCACTGCGGTCCCAGCAGCAGGGTATCTGCCGGTATCCACCTGGTCAGCGATTTAATTGCCACTGCGAAAAGCAGAGGGGAAAGCGCGCTGCCCTATCGTGTACCCCTACCCAATTTGAATTCATGCAAGGTTCCTCCATTAGTTCGTACCCTCGCCAACGGTTCTCTGTGTAAAAACTCAATCCAGGCCATGAAAGAGGAGCCGAAGCCCATCTTGTGCATAACTGCCCCTAGGTACGGCCACTCCACCCAGTCAAAAGCCTTATTGGCATCAAGGGTTAAGAGCATGGCCAGTTCCCTTAGGTCTTTATACATGGCACCGGAAGGTTGTGCCTCCTTGCCCTGTAAGGCATATTTTAGCTAGTACCTTGATTTCAGCATTCAACAGGGAGCTGGGCCTGCATGATGCACAGTCGTCCGGGGGTTTCCCTTCTTTGTAGATAAGCACAATTGTGTCTTGCCAGCAGTCTCTGGGTAAAATCTCCTCCACCTCGTCAAACGTGGCCTAAAGGGGGCCTACTATTTTTGATTTCACACATTTGTAGCATTTGCCACTGAAGTCGAGCTAGCCTGGCTGATAAGGGGTGAAACCCCGAAACCAGTCTGAGGATGCTTGTTTCCAGTCCAGGCAGGACCTTGCTTGGCAGTTCGGGCTGGACTGTTCCCATGGGGAACAGGGTTAAGACTGATTTGCATATGGCTGGGTCTAAACTGGAATGGCACGGGGAGCAAAAAACACGATGGATTTAGTCCCAGATCTCTGTCCTGTACTGTTCAGCATTCTGACCATCAATTGTACTTTGTGAACTTCCCTCTGTTTGGTTAGAGCCTATTTTTGAACGGCCATTATAGGAGAGTGATCCGTTATGCCCCTTGGTAAGTAAAGCTCATCTCCAAACTATCGCAGCTGATGTTTGGGTACTAATAGGCAGTCCAGTTGGGACAGAGAGCACATTGCATTCGAGGCATAGTAGAATTGGTGGTGGGTTTGAGGAGTCTCCCTCCACACATCCACCATACCAGTTGCCACCAAGAATGTATGTAAGCATGTGTTCATTTTGGGTGCTTTGCCGGACTTAGTAGCTCTGTCCAGATTTCCATGTAACGTAAGATTGAGATCTCCACCCACCACTAGAACCATATCTGGCGTTTCCGTGACTCATCTTCCCAGCCTGGACGTCTGCAGGCCTGGGGGATGATGGGGGGGGGGGGGGGGGAGTACTACAAGGCCAGGGCCATTCCACTGTCCTCTAACTGCGTCATAGCATCCTTGTGGGTCCTCCCAACATTCCGTTACTTGTAATGGCAGGGATCTGTGGGCTAAAATCCCTGTTTACCCTGGATCCTGGTGTAAACGCTGCATGAGCCAGCAGGCGAGATCGGCCTCTCCTCAAGAAACCACACCTCTTTCCAGCTACATGCGTCTCTTGCAGTAGTATGTCGTCTTGATTATGTCTGTTCATGTACTTTGTCACTATTCCTCCGTTTAGCTTACTGCCGAGGCCGTTTACATTCGATGAAAGCAATTTAAGAGTTAGGCGCGCTGTGGAGTTTTGTGCCTTGGATTCCCCCATGGAGTCTGTTCCTGTGCGCTTATGAGGCCCTCACCTGGTGCAGGTGTTGGTGCGTGCATATCATCAGTCTGTGGACCGTAACCCTCCCTTTT
The DNA here is from genome assembly GCA_963921515.1 of Calotriton arnoldi. Lineage (NCBI taxonomy): Eukaryota > Metazoa > Chordata > Amphibia > Caudata > Salamandridae > Calotriton > Calotriton arnoldi. The sequence continues at coordinate 893,578 of CAWUFW010004378.1, read as the reverse complement.
CCCCCAGCTCCCTCCCAACTCACTCCTCCCCATATCCTCGGGCTGCTGATATAAAACTACCCACATCCCCAATACCCGAGGTTTCTGGCACCCTTTCTCTTTAAACAGTTAAGGTGTGAAAATAGAAAAGCACATTTCTAACCATAAACAATAGATGAAGCAGGCCATACCCCGCAAAGTAATTTGCTATGGTATGCACATCTCCTCCGCTCGGGGCCAGCACTCCCGCCCTATCAATCTTGCCAGATCGAAATTCTGTATGGCAGAAGCAAGTGAGAGAAGGGGTCATCCCTTCATCAAATGATCTCAGCGACAGTCATTGGGATAACCCTTGGCAGGGAGGGTTCCCCATGGATTCCCTCTCCTTTGGAGACTTCTTTCTCAGAGTCCCCTGAGGCCTCTGCCAGGTCAGACAATCTGTTTTGTCCCAAAAGTGTCTGTCTTTGGTGAATGTCTGACACCACTGTGGCCCTCTCCGATTTAGCCTGATCCCTGTAAGGGGCGGCCCGAGGTCTTCAGTGTGTGCATGGGCACCTCTTGTTCTCACGTTACCCTGACGCCCAGCCCGCCTCCAGATCCTCCTGTCTAGATGGTCCTCGGGAATCCAACCAATCCCATGCCTCTTCAGTCAAGGCGGGGAAATGCGATTTTCCCCTGGTCCATGATCCCTAGCTTCGCCAGGAACAGCATGGCATAGCGAAAATTCAGTTGTCGTAGGTGGCGTTCAATTCCAAGAAAAGTTTCCATTTGACGCTGCACTGCCGCTATGTAATTCGAGTAAATATGCACTTCGCCGTCCTCTATGCGTCACTTGCCATGCATCTGTGCTTCATGAAGAATTACGTTCCGATTAAGAAAATTGAGTAGCCAGGCCACCACTACCCTCGGCTGAGACCCTGGAGGCTGGCTCCCGGGGACCCTATGGGCACACTCAACCATGAACTATTTGGAGGTTTTACCTTTCTGTATAACTGAGGCCAACCACTCCTCTAGAAACAGTTCCATACTCTGGCCCTCCGCCTTCTCCAGGATGCCCACCAAACCTACATTGTTAAGGCACGATCATCCTACACCATCATTCAGTTTTTCTCCTAGGGCAGCTACCTCCCACTCTAGTGTATGCACCTTAGTGTTGCAAGCTGACCCTGAGGGGTCGTGGCGAGCGAGGGTGGATTCTGCATCCACCATCCTGTCTGTCAGCTTTCGATGGTCGGTCTGCAGGAGGTGAACGTCCTGGGCCACCGTATTATTTTAGACTTGTAAAGCGCGTAGCTGCCCTAGGGCTTCCCAGCGCTAAGAGACAGGTTTGCAGACCGAGTCTAGAGGAGGTTTAGAAATGCTGCAAAAACAGCCAGGTTTTTATTGATTTTGGGAATGCTAGTTCCTTGTCCAGGGTCCGACATTCTCTCGGTAGGGAATTCCAGAGTTTGGGAGCAAGGTGAGAGAAGGATCCCCCCCCCCCCCCACCTCACTTTCTTCATGGATGTTGGTTTTAGAAGTCTTTCTCCGCTCGATCTTAGGTTTCTATTTGGGACATATGGGGATACCAGATTTCTGATTTTCCTGGGGCCCTTACTGTGTAGAGCTCTGTGCATTATAATCAATGCCTTAAACTTGATTCTGGCCTCCACCGGGAGCCAATGTAGCCCTTTAAGGTGCTTTTTGGCAGATTCCCGAGCTGCGGCCTTGCACAGTAGTCTGGCTGCCGCATTCTGGACCACCTGGAGTCTATTGGTCACATATTTTGGCGCACCCAGAAATAGCGAGTTTCCATAATTCAGGTGTGATGTGACCAGGGAGTGGACGACAGTCTTCCTAAGCTGTGTTGGGATACAATCTAAGATTTTCCGAAGACTTCTAAGTAGTCCAAAACATGTACCAGCGACTTTCTTAGCTTGGGTCGTCATTGAGAGGTCCTTTTCTAGCTAGAAGCCTAAATTCTTAATGTGCTCCTTAGGCGTAGGTGGGCTACCTAGACAGTCCGGCCAGCTTATGGATGGCCTAGGGATTGTCCTATTTCCAAGGATCATTAGCTCCGTCTTGTCCCCGTTTAACTTTAAGCAGCTTTTCGTCATCCATTCCATGACTTTTTCCATGCAGGGTGATAACCTATCGGAATCTCCGTTGGTTTTAGGGTCTAAAGAGATCACCAACCTATCTTAAGTTCCAGGGCTGCTTTGCTATTGTGAATGGCTGCCAATATGGTCTGTCTGTGGTATTCCAGGCCCTTATCTGTCACTTCTGGCTGGGGATCTTGTCCCTAGTTTCTGTTTTGGGCTGCAGATTTTGTTGGGGTTGTTTTGTTCAATTTGGGGCGCACCATAGCTGCATTTTCCGGTAGGTAGCGTGTCTCACTGCGATAGCCTCCACAGGGGAGGGCTGACTTCGGGGCACACCCTGATTGCCAAAATGTTTTCAATTGGAGACTGCCTCCAGCCAGCTTCCCCCCTCACCTCACCTGGGGTAGTCTCACTGCGATAGCCTCCACAGGGGAGGGCTGACTTCGGGGCACACCCTGATTGCCAAAATGTTTTCAATTGGAGACTGCCTCCAGCCAGCTTCCCCCCTCACCTCACCTGGGGTAAGGCACCCCAGGCCGTCCCAGCACCCGCGGGCTGGATTCCATGTGAAGCCCACCCCTCGCCAGCCGGGGCACGGGACCCCCAGGCGAGGTGGGTGTCCAGGTAAGGCCCCCCACCCCTGGTACAGACCGAGCCAGAAGACGCCCCAGCACGAGCCCCTCCAAATCTGGGTTAGGTAGTCTTTCCAAACAGGAGGTCATCCTTCCACATCTTTGGGCGACCACCGTCTCGGCCAGCTCCAGGTCTGTGTCCTTTTGTATTGTTGCCAGGCCCTTTGTATGCCCCTTGTCCCAATAGCCTTCTGAGCTTCTGCAGGAAGCACCTCAGAACTTCACTGTGTGTCTCAAGGATCCACGTGGGCCTTCGCAATAGCACCTGACTTATGCCCTTTTTTGTGCGCTATGTCACGGGGGTGTGGGATGGTGCTGCCTCTTCTCTTTTGCTGGCAGGCCTAGTGCGTATCCCCTCCTACCACGACACCTGTCACCCTTCTGGTGCCCTCCACTGCAGCTGCTTTTAGGGCAGATTAGGGACTCTTTTTGTGTCCGCCCCCTGCCTCGGACCAGCAACTCTTGCTCTACATGCCCCACTCCCGCCGTGCACCTCTGAGGTCCAGGAGTTGGGTGGGATCCGTAGTCTCTTTTTGGCGTAGCGATCAGGCAAGCTGCCCCAAGCTGTTCAGGCTCCCGCGACCCGCCAGCACCACTCCAGTGGCTGACGGTGTTCCAGGCCGGAGCTGCTATCTTATTCAGTTCTGCAGGACTCCTCCTCTGCAGCCACCGGTGACACTTCAATGGCACCTTCTTTTGAGCCTAATCCCAGGGCTGCATTTTAGCATTTCTTCTGAAAAACCATTTTCTTTATAGGAATAATATCTGCTCACACTTGCACAGTATTTTACTCAAATAGACTGAGAACACACTCATCCTTTCTCCCTAAGGGTGTGTCAGAATTCCATATTAACCACACTATTATCGCACCTGTTTTTTTCCCAAATCCATCTTCAACAGCATAGTGGTCTCTTCGTTCATTAAATGCAAGGAGGGTTCTCCATTTCTATTTAGATAAGACTGACACTTTGTAAATCCAGCCATTTATCTATTAACTATGGACATATTCAACATGATCTATTAACTTGACCTATTCAGCAGAGTCTAGCCACATCCAAACAACCTATAGTCAGGTGAATTGTAGCCTGCATATCCATGTGTTAGCAGATGGCGATCACAAGACATTACTCCCTTGATTTGATACAAAGACTGAATCTAAGGTTGATCAGGCATCTGTGAGAAATCTTTTTGGGTAATCTGATCACTACTCACAATGTTCTCAACAGTGATCCATTTATTTAACCCAGCTTCTTTTTCTTCTGCCCAAAACACAACAGAACAATTTTGACTTATGGCTAGCTATCCTATTCTAACCTTTATGACTTTCAATGAAGATCCTATGATGCACAAGAAATGGTTACTCACTTGTGGACCTAATTCTGCATGAAAGACTCTTGCCTGCTCGGTTGTTACTATATTGGGCATTCAAACTAGCAACTGCTTCGTTGTCATTCTATATCCTTTCTCCTCAAAAAGCACCGACTCTGAGTCAAATGCCAGTAGACAGTATCTTGGATAATGAAAGCTCCTTGAGTCTTAAAGGGGCAGTAGGCTACTTCTCAGATTTCTTCAATATACGCTTATCAGGCTTTGCTTTTCGCTCAATATTAGTTAGACACTCAGGTTTTTGTATAGTAGATTCCGCAGTGCATACATGGCACACGGCTTTTTGGACTCTGCAGTCTAAATTTCAGACAAAAACTTGCTTTTGAAGTGCTGAAAGTTGCTACTCATCATATGGACATTCACACGGTATCTGTCAATTTATGGATAAATATATTGAGATGAAGTGTTCTAGGGTCCACACATCCAGTGAGTAATTATTCTAATGTTTACATCAATGACTATTCCTACGATGTAGAACTAGAATTAAAAGAAGTACAAATTTCTAACTGTATCTCCCTGGCTACCAGGTCAACCCGTGGTGAAATGTGCTGACTTTTAAAGCCCTGTGCATTGCTCATAGCACGTTTGACCAGCAAGGCCTGCAACATTTAATCGAGATAGGCAGACATTGTCACCAGCTGGGACCTCAGGACATTTTTGTGCATTAGGTTAACAGATGCCAGGCCACCAATCATTTGCAGCAGTGGTCAAGTTTTTTTTGTGTATTGGCAAGTGTGGCCCTTTCCATTGGAAAGCAGATAAACCTGCATTTAAAAAAAAGTCCTGACAGCGTGGATTTTCTTCCAGAGCGCTCATGCCAAACCTAGACCTTTACCGTGTTGCTTTCTTTAATAGTTGATTTTACCAGCATGAGGACATATTTTTGCAAATGTAACCTTTGCAAATTCTAGTAGAGGTATAATGGTTGGGCTGCAGCTGGGGCCGTGGGGACAGTTGGCAAAATCTGGAAGTAGTTGCAGTCTCTCCACTTGTAGCATTTGTCCCAAACATTTTTTCTCTTTTGTTTCCAGATATGCTGTGAGCATTCCAGTGTTTGCCAACGGTAACATCCAGTACCTTGCAGACGTAGAACGATGTTTGCTGGAGACTAACGTGCATGGTGTAATGAGTGCAGGTCAGTGTATGCTGAAGACCTGTATGTATGAGCTCGAAGCCATGCTTCCAGGGCACCCATTTGTATGTGCTTAGGGAACAGTTTGCAGAGATGCTGTGTGCACATAGACAAGATTAGTGTGTGCATGACAATGGTTTGCATGAGCATTAGTGTGTACAGTAGACAGGTGTGTGTGTACTTCCCCCTATTTCTTGTGTTCCCCATCCTTTCTTCCTGAAGATCTCTCCCTCTGAGTGATGCACAACCAAGATAACTAATGTTGAGTTAAGGCGCTTCGATGCACTAAAATAATCTTAGGTGAATGGTGATCTTGAACAAAGCCTTTAGTAAAATGCCTTCAAAATAGATGTGGTCCCTAATCCCTCTCAAAGGAAAACAGCTAAAACATATTTTATTCCTGATTTCTATGCTTAAATTAACTTTTTTTTTTTTTTTTACATCTCAAAAGACTTTTTAAGGAGTCGTATGCAGCTAGAACGAGAGCTCTGTACCCATATTTTGTTGAATTTCTTCAGATAAGGCTATTCATCTAACCTTGGATAGGATAGGATCTTGTGCTTTCTCTCCTTAAGGCATGCATTACATCTGAAATATGTAAATGTCCAGTATTTGTAAAGCGCAAACAAGTACCCGAGGGCTTCAAGGCGCTGGGGGCCGTCGGGAAGATTAAGCGAGCTATTGCCCAGAGTCACATGGTGCTGGACTGATCCGGCGCTGGGAATTTAACCGTGAGTCCCTGGGTTCCGGAGTCAGCCGGCCGGGCCGCGGCACCACACCTCTTCCAATATGCTGACTAACTCATAAATTGCTGTAATACAATGCCCTTGCCTACTTAAAACACAATAACGATGGAGCGATATAGATAAAGCGAGAGATTTACACAGACTCTCAAACATAGGTTTTAGTCGATGGCCCTGGACCTATTGGTTATATCTCTCCTTCTAAAATATTCTAGAGCTCCTAGCACTGAAGTTTTTTTCACCTAGAATGGCTCTCTAACTGATTTGCTACAAATGGAAATCCACAACGCCCCAGACATACTTTGACGAATTGGTCCTGAGAATTAGTTATGTGGAACTACAATTTATAAATGCCGTCTTTTACTCACTGGTCTGTCAAGCATTCCCTGACTTCTGATTGGCTTATTCCACAACTCTCTCTCCCATGTCAGCAGTTGCCAAGCCCTGTGACACAGCCATTACTGCAAGCAGTTATAAGTACGTTATAAGAAGCAGAAATACATAATCTATGGTCTGTCTTTTTGGAAAGGTGGGCAGTGAGGTGCTCAATTAAGACTTTAGTCGTAATGTTAAATAATGTGGGTAGTAATAGTCCTTATGAGACCACTTCTAGGTATTGTTTTTTGGATTCCCCCAATTAGGCATGGAGAAAGCTCTTCTTTATGATTATTGGGAAAATATGCCAATTACATGCAGAGTACAAGCTAGCAGGAGGCCGATTAATTTAATAACATCAGAAAAAGGGTGGGCATTAATTATGGCCAACATAGTGCCTTTGGATCTGTTTCAACAAAACATATATTTTGATCTATATATGGTAATAGTGCTATTTAGTTCTCGTCTACAGACAGATTTTGGCTGTCTGTTGTTCAAGACCTGTCCGGGATATTGCAATACTTGCAGTTGGCCAGCCTGTTGCTTGCCATTAGTTCAATTTATGGTTTTCAATCTCATTTGCTTGCTTTCCTCTTCTCATGTTTGTCCATAACTTGGAACATAGAATATTTACCATCCTTTTGATTGGATGACTTGTATCCTTCCACTGTTTGCATTCGGGAACTACTTTTTTCTCTCTCTTTCAGCACTCCATGTTAGTGCTTTTGTTGTCTTGCTCTCTCCCTCTTGTGCTGCTTTCGTACTGAAACCTCCGCACCCCAGTTCATCTGTTGCTCCTAGTGCTTCACCTCAACTGCCTCCGCTGCATTTTCTGGTGATCCCCCTTTGCCCCAGTTTGTCTTTTGCATCTCCTGTCCCTCACCCCCATACCCCCCCAGTTAAAGAAAAATGAGGATACAATTTGTGATTTTTATGTCTGGGTTCCTTTTAAAGGTTTTGGGCAGTTCCCCTGCTGAAATTACTGCTGCTAGCTGTAGTGTTGTGACTTTTCCTCTTTCTGTACTCTCTCTCCTTCCCCATGCTGTTCAGCCTGAGTATGTGTGGAATCTTGATGACGCCTTGGAATGTTGGGTGCCTGATCTGAGTCAGTTGGTGATTGCAGGCTGAGCAGCTAGGAGGCTGCTCCTGGTGGGGCGTACATATTGACCTACTTACCATCTTGGCTATCTACCTAAAGCTTCTGTAACCTGAACCTGAATAAAGTTACCTCTTGGAACTACAACCTGGTCTCCTGTGGACTTTCTATCTTCAACATTTTGGCGACGATTGAACTACGAACCTGCGTGATTTACAAGGAATGCTTAAATTGCAACTAACTGGAACTAAAATAGACTGCAACTTAAAAGAAACTCAAGCTCAACGTACCTACGAGTTACCTCCTAAAGAACTTGGCAGGCCCAGCCCCACCAGTGACCATTTCAGACCGGTCAGCCTCAACTCGGGCGTGCCAGTTTTCCACCTCACTCAAGCTTGGTGAGTTGCGTACTCTTTGCCATTTTTTTGTTCACCTGATTCCACTACACATACTTGCTAGCGATTTATCGCCACATCCACTACGAAAATAAGTGGACTTCTAATTACTACACCTTGCTGGATTCCTGTTTGCCCTACTCTACTTTTATTATACTCGATGTTTATCTGCCAATGCACATTTGCGATCTTGGTTCACTTCCAAAGTCTACTCGTCTATTTTCACAAGCTCCCGCAACTGAGCCTGGCTGTGTTACTTATGCTACGTGAAAATCTCCGTCTGGTCAAGTGCTTTGGAGGAACTACTATCTGCTTTTGTGTACACTGTTTTGTGACCATAACCAGAGCCTTCCTCATGCGAGGTGAGACGATTTTATTTTTTAATTTTTTTTCTTTTTTCTTGCCCTTTTTACTCTCGAAGTTTTTTTGGCAGTTTAACGTTAACTGTTCAAAACTGCGCGCGAATGGCTTACCTGCTTTGAAGGTCTCGCGCAGCAGCTTCATGGTCTTTCTGACGTCGTCGGAGGCTTTGTCACTTCATTGCTGCTTACATACGTTTCGTGCACAAACGTGCCGGCAGCCACCCGGCTCACCGCCGTATTGCGTGTCGCCATCTTGCGTTTGAGGATTTCTCCACCTCTTATCATTAGGTTTTGATACGGTGGCTCATCCAACCTTACTTCAACGTCTGAGGAAAGGAGGTTTGGTGGACCGAGCCATGGAATGGCTTGAGTCCTTCCTACACGAGCGTAGTTTTCAGGTGTCGCAGGAACCTTACTACTCTAAAAGTATTAAGCTGAACCAAGGGGTCCCTCGGCTCTATCTTGAGCCCTACCCTCTTTAATCTCTACATTGCCCCTCTGGCAGAGATTATTGAAAAATTTGGGGTTAGTGTTGTCCTACGCTGACGACACACAATTGGTGGTGTCCCTAACACAGGAACATGAGAAGGCAGCCATCAATTTCTCGACATGCCTTCAAGAACTGGCATCTTGGATGGCGGACAACTGCCTTAAGCTTAATGGTAACAAAACTGAAGTTCTTGTGATAGGCAGAGCCCCCACTATTTGGTCGTCAGCGTGGTGGCCTCAGACACTGGGACCTACCCCGCCCCCATGTGATCAGGTGAAGAATCTTGGGGTATGGCTGGACTCTAAGCTTTCTTTCGATAATCACATAAGGCGTGTGGCGGGAAATGTTTTGGGGTTATGAGAGGTCTTTGGAAGACCTTAGATGTACTGCCAGTTGCAGCAAGGAAAACTATGGTCCATGCCCTGGTGACGTCACGCTTGGATTACGGGAATGTCCTGTATTTGGGAGCTAGCTCCAAGTGTGTGCAAAGACTCCAGCGTATTCAGAATGCTGCGGCTCGTCTCGTTTTAATGTTACCCAGGAGAGCCTCTTCCAACAAGGCCCTGGCTTCCCTTCACTGGCTCCCGGTAAGGAACGTATCCTGTTCAAGGCTATGTGTGTGTGAGCCATCGCATTTTACAGAGAAAGGGCCCCACCTACCTGCACGACTTCCTCACCCCATACTCTCCGACCCGTCACTTGAGATCTAGCGGGACAGGGCAGGTCTGTATTCCTAACATCAGGAGAGCGAAGATGGGTAGCCGCTCTTTCTGTTTTCTGGCTGCCAAATACTGGAATAAACTCCCCCCGTGGCTCCGGCTGGAGTCTGTGAAGACACTTTTTCGAAAAAAACTCAAAACGTGGCTTTTTCCTCCTCTGAGTTCTTTGGTTTAACCGCGTGTCTCCCTCTGCCAGCGATCTGAACTGTGCCACAGCGCGGGGACACACTGGTTAGTGTAACCATGCGCTTTATAAGTTTGTTATTATTATTATTATTAGGTGCTCTGCCAACCACGTTTCTCGTCTATTGTGCTGTATTATAGTTTATCTTTACGACGTCCTCGTGCAGCAGCAATCTCCAGTTTTCCTCCATCAAGCTCTGTGGTGTCCTTCCTTGCTCTGCGTGGTCTTCTTCGGTTTGTCTGCCTCCTTCTTCACGTCATGGGAGTCGACTTTTCAAGAGACCCAGTTCATTCTTTTGCTGGTGGTGGTGCTATCTCTCATTAGGAGGTCCTGAGACACGTCGTTTGGGAGTCTTCTGTCCTTCACAGATTTTCCCTGCCTCATGCTTCTAAGTTACATTGAATGCATCATTTGGACGTGCTTCTGAGCTCCGGACTAAATCTATGGTTCTTCCAGCATCCTAATGACCACGGTGACTACTTCACTTGTTTTAGCTTATTGTTTTATGGTGGACAGTGCTTCTTGAAATCTTATGCGCAACTTACATGTTTCTTTGCCTTGTTTAACTGTTGCCTTGCTTACTTCGTCTTTATTCAATACGTTACTAGTTATGCTACAGTGTTGGTTATATTCTTCTATCCCTGTTACTTTACGGTGGTTGTGCGCTGTTCGTTGTGCATTATACTTACTGTGTATGCCTGATACTCTACTTGTTTTGCCAAGCGCACAGTGTAAGTCTTGTATTTCAGAGTTGTTTTTTTCTGTGCTGGCAGTGCAGTTTCTGTTGCTGATTACATGGGTGAGTTGTTAGGTGAGTTCATCCCAGTATTTTTTTTGCAGTCCGTGGTGCGTGTACTTAGGCTGTTTTGGTGGGTGAGCGTGTGACCATTACTGGTCGTTCTGCTCTGTACTTTTCTGCTGTTTGGGTGAGTGTATCCCAGTATTTTTTTTTTTCTGATTGATGGGTGAGTGTACCCCAGTTTTTTTTTTCTGTCTGACGGGTGAGTGTATCCCGGTACTTCGCTTGTGGGTGAGTGTATCCCAGTCCATGTTTTTGCTTGACGGGTGAGTGTATCCCGGTACTTCGCTTGTGGGTGAGTGTATCCCGTATTTTGTCTGACGTTTTTGGGTATGCATTCTTTGCGCCATTCTGTTTTTTACTCCTCATTCATTGTTTACCACGTACGTACAATTTTTTTTCTATGATCTGTCTTTTGTGTCCTGCCACGCTTACAGTGCTGGTTCACTGTGCGTCATATGGCGGATTTGATTCACAGATCGTAGGGGTGCCGGAGACGTCTGGTGTACAAGTCTTGTACGTGTTGTATGCTTCCTGAGACTGTTGTCCTTTCAGGTGCCTGTTATACGTGTAACTTTCATTACTGTTTTTACTTTGTTTTGCTTTTCCACTCCTTTGTCAGAAAAAGGGATGGTGTGCGTGTGCCTTCCTATGCCACAATTTATTGCTATATTGCATTGTATTTATGCCTTCTTTTATTGCATTAGTTTGTATAATCTTTTACTCCGGTTCCATTTCTTAATGATATTATCTTACTGCGTTGCATCGTTCATATGCCATTTCATTCTTGCTATCGTTTTATTGTATTTTGGAATATTTTAAGAGTCTCATGCTCTACCGACTGAGCTAGCCGGGCTCCCAATCTTACAATCTATCTCCTACTGCACGTATTTGCTCTAGTGATGTATTTACTTCTTTGTATATCTTCTTGCTTTGTTTTGTTTTTTCAGTGTAAAGAAAGAGGATATGTAGTGTTGTGACTTTTCCTCTTTCTGTACTCTCTCTCCTTCCCCATGCTGTTCAGCCTGAGTATGTGTGGAATCTTGATGACGCCTTGGAATGTTGGGTGCCTGATCTGAGTCAGTTGGTGATTGCAGGCTGAGCAGCTAGGAGGCTGCTCCTGGTGGGGCGTACATATTGACCTACTTACCATCTTGGCTATCTACCTAAAGCTTCTGTAACCTGAACCTGAATAAAGTTACCTCTTGGAACTACAACCTGGTCTCCTGTGGACTTTCTATCTTCAACACTAGCCTCTAGTGTCCCGCTGCTTCACGATTGGCATTTACAGGCCTTATTAGCATTTCCAACTTGGTTTTAGTGAATCCTCAATGTGAGTGCTTTCTCCCAATTGTGCTGCTTCCGCACTGAAATCCCCAATCCCCCTTACCCACAAGCTTGTCTGGAGTCCTCCCTATGTGGAGGGGCCTAGGGCATAGTAGCGGACAACACCATTTGCCCTGGCTCTGGGAAAAAGAAACATTTTAAAGTATGTGTGGTACAGTTAGGTTTCACGTAGACCACACAAAAGCAGCCGAAACCTACTGAGATCCCTTTAAAATGCCTTCCTCAAAGTTGCTGTCACTGGTGGGGTGGGGGGTGGGTGGGGTGTTGTGGGTGGGGGGGTGGGGTGTTGTGGGTGGGTGGGGGAGTGAGGATAACCATGTTTACACCTGCTACTGGAACGTTTGCAGTGTCAGACTAGCCTGTCGGGCAATCTGACAGTGCCCGAGGGACTGGTCTGATAGGTCAGTGTGTGTGCTGTTTTTAGGATGAGCCTAGACAGCCCTGGCGCTGTCTCGTCGAGGCATGTTGGATATACTTTGTGGGATTACAGCCCGCCGATTGCTTTTCATTTTTCTTTCAGTGCTCTTTAAAAATCCTTGCTTCCAAGTGGTTAATCGTTCCTATATGGCCCTCCTTTTTACCGGTTAGTCACTCCCATGGAGCAGCGTCCCAGTGCTTGTAGTCTTTCACTTGTCCCATTTTAGCATTTGTAAAAGGGACTTATTTTTCCTTTCTCCAAAAGCACTGTACATCATCACTCGATCTTTTCAGTTGCTCCGACTTCAGTTTCTGTCAACAGGGCTAGAATTCTTGTTTTGTTTGATTTGAGTTCTTAATACGAGCGCAGCATGGCACTCGCTTTCATGTGTTTCCATTGCAGCCAAATCAGGAGGCCGCACACCTTTTATTTTATCAGCACGGTGCCTTCTTCACGGCCGCCGCACTTTGTTTCAGCGTGGCAGCCGCGCGCCTAACTTTCATCTAGAACGGCTCACGCTTGTTTTCATTGTCTCAGCTCTGTCTCTGCGCTTAATTCGATCGGCATAGCCTCGCTCCCTTCCTACTTAACTATGGTACAAGCTCCGCCCTGTTTTATTGCCCACACACTCATTGCCTTTCGCCCTGTGACAGCTAAAGATACAACCAGGAGTACTTTTAGACCCACCCATCATCTCTGAATACTTCTTGAACCCTCCCTCTATCGTAAATGAATCATTGGCCTGCCCCTTTTCTCACACACAGTGAGATCCTACTACATTTCTTTCCGTTCGTAGGTGGCGACGTCAGTGAGAACCCATCGTGGAGTGATGTCTGCGCGTGGCGGACATACAGTGACATCATCAGTCTTCGCCTGGCAGCAGTGTCAGTTTCATTATCTGGACTTTGAAAATTCTGATGTTATTCTAGGGCCTGGGAACACTGGAGCTGCCTCCTGTGCCTGCACCTGCCACTTCCCTTCCAACCATCCTGTCCAAGGCCCCCTAACCCCTTTGGGTACTGTAGCAAAGCGACGCGGCATGGAGCGCCTCTGGCACAACAGCGCCCTGGAGACACCTGAATCACCCTGCTTGTTCCTTCAATGTCTCCTGTTAGCTGTAGGGCCTGGTGCCTGGGCCGCAGCAGCAGGGGGAGCCCGGTCCAGCGCTAGACACCTTGGTACCCAAGGAGTGCGACAAGCCCTGCGTGAATGGGACCTATAACACGGTGAGCGAGCGTGCAGTGCTTGTGCCAGCCTGGCTGGGTCGGGGATTAGTTCCAGCACTGCAAGGGACGGTTCAAGTCCAGACACTGTCTGGGGTTGTTGGGTTACATTTCATGGGCTATTAAGGGCCCCACATAACTATGGCAAAGGAATAAGAACCAGACCTTACCAGTGAAGGTTGCCTACCTTTATTGAGGAGCGGTACAACGAGAAAGCTGTCTAGTACAGGGCATCTATCACAAAGGACAACGGCCCGTGCATAGGGAAAGAGTATGTAATAGAAGGGGCAAATAAGTATGTGCTACTTGTAAGTGATGGGTATGTGTCTCAAGCGAGGGCATTTTGTTTTGGTATGAAGTTATAAAATTGGTGCACTTTTGTTGTAAATGTAGTTATTTCCACCCCATATCACAGTTTTTTCCTGCTGCACAGGCTATATTATGATTTGCCTCAGAGGTACTAACTTTATTTAATCCGGTAGTGTTGTGGAATCAGTTGCCTTATTGGGTTTTGAGCTATAGAAACTATAAAATGACATAGATATTTGCACAGCTAATCCTCTGAGCTATCTTGCAGCTTGTAGTTCAAGTTTTCAAGTTTTATTTTATTATGATTTGGGACTCCGAAGAGTTCCACATAAAATAGAAAATATACGTCCAAAATCAGCATAACCCTCCTATAAAGAGGAATGTTTTAAATTTTATGATACAAAATTCATCATATCATATAAAAACAGAGAAAAAGCATATGCACAAGAGACCATTCCAAGGACCTTTCAAGTGCCAAGTAAATTGATCAGTAACAAATCAGATTACCACCATTGAATACCTAGAGGACTTTGGTTGAACTTTTACGATAATGACAGAAATTTATATTTCCAATACTACAGTGAGAACTTTAAATATTAAAAACCTATAATAAAAGTGGGGATTTGACAATTCAAGATACAGTAAGCAATAACCAGCAGTGTAATGAAAGTGCAAGGGTATTAAAAAAACTTCATACTAAAAACAGGGTTATACAATTCAAGGTGAAGTACACCTTAGCTGGCAGCATAATAAAAAATACGTAGAGATTAAAACTCATACTAAAAGACGGATTTACAATTTCAGAATACAGTACTCGATAACTAGCAGCAATGTGAGTTGAAAAGTGCAAGTGCTCGGAAGCATACATAATAAACCAATACTGTTCTAAAAATATATTTAAGAATTGTTTAAAAAAGCAAACATTTTTAAAACAGACCAGTTCAGAAGGTGGAGCCAACAGACAGTTACAGGCCTCTTCTGCTGTGGCGATGTTGTACTTTAGGAAAAAATTTCTTGGGTATCTACGACGTAAAGGTTGTAATGTGGGACAAATGAATAGGACATGATTTAAGTCTTGTACACAGGAATTGCATAAATGACAAAGTCTTTCCTGTCTAGCAAGGCCCTCCCAAGCTCCTGTTACAATTCTTAAAGGGAGTAAATTCAGCCTAAGCAGCAAAATAGCTCTACGTACTCCATGTTGGAGATCCCAAAAAACATAAGGTTGAGGTTTTTTGTAGATACTACTCCCTGCTATACAGTCATTTTTACTATTCTTTGTGCACAATAAAATATCTCTTTTACGAGATACCCCGTAGATTGTTTTTTTAATTCTGATTTTCAGAGCATGTTTACAAAGCACTGCCACACTGTCCATCTTGAGGCCGAACAATTTTATGGTTTTTGAAGATTCCTAAAAAGAGCACTTTTTCCTTTCATGATGACAAAAATTTCCCCGAACAATGCTACCGTAAAGCATTCTCAGAGCTATTTGCTAGTGCGTTGCTCCATCTTAAGCACGCAGCCATAGAGAGCACATAGGTGGAGAGTAGACCAAATTCTAGCCGAATCGCTGCGATAGGAGCAGCGCGATTCAGATTACAGATTTGGTGCCAAATCCGTCCCTCTACTTTTTCAAATTTATCCCACTCTTGTGCATCTACTATTTCGCAGGCATAGCTGAGTGCTGGCGGTATCTTTATTTTATAAACTGATAAAATGTGTGCGAAATGTCTTTTCCCACAGTGTGTATACAATCGATTGATTGCAGAGGCCTGTGAAATTGCCTTGCCTTTACATTGATCCATATGATTGCTGCTAGAGCACCTGTTTGAAAAGATTTTTCCTAGATATGGGTAAAACTTTACGTCCAGTTTCTCATTCCCCAAGAACCAGTGCATGTTCTTTCTGACTCTACATCCCCGATACCATAACTTTACTCTTTAAAATATGTATTTTTAAGTAGTATTCTTCTGTATACCTGGTCAGCTCAACAAGTCTTCTTTGAAGTCCGATTGGGGTTAAATCCATTATTATGGCGTCATCTGCATATAGCAGACAACTCAACTTTAAATTACCGAATTTAGGGGAATCCCCTTTGCTAAGCCCCACTCTACTTGGCAAATCATTTATATAAAGAGAAAAAAGAAGAGGGGCAAGAAGGCACCCTTGCTTCAGCCCATTATGGGTCTCTATTTTTCTTGACAGGCCCTGTGTTCCCCCCATTAAATCCTGCGTCCAAGTGGAGGAATGCAGTGCAATAATCAGTTGTAATAAATTCCCTGGTATCCCCATGGTAACTAATTTTCTCCACAACGTCCCCCGGTCTAAGGCCGTAGAGAAATCTATGAAAGCCGCATATAACTGCATTCCCCGGCTCATTGGATATTTTTCAATTAAAGTTTGCTGGACGGAGATGTTGTCAAGGGTACCACTATTTTTGCGAAAGTCTGTTTGCTCTATGGGAATAAGACCGTTTCCGAAAGCCCAGTCTTGAAGCTGGGTAAGAATGCTCTTAGCAAACAATTTACCAGTCGCATCCAGAAGAGAAATCTGTCTAAAACTAGCGGGGAATTTTTGGACCCTTTTTATATAATGGAACAACTATACTTCCCTTCCAGGATAGTGGAATGTCGCCATGAGTGTAACAATGAACAAACAGTGGATGTAAAAATTCTGCCCATGCTTCGCCATCCTGTTTAATAATGGCTACTGGTACATCGTCCGGGCCCATCGCACTAGAGTATCTTGCCCCTTTAATATAGCCCTCTATTTCATTACGCGAGGGGGGTCCATAATCACTCCCTACGGAGAAGGCAGAGACAACATCAAGATTCCATCCAACTGAGGAATTTGAAGCATACAGCTGGGAAATATAGGTAGACCATTCTTCATCTAATATCAGTATGGGCTTTGCCTTATCTCTCCCATCACAAAGTTTAGCTATTAGCGCCCAGTATTTCCTGGTGTCACCGGATTGAGCGACCTCTCGTAGTTTAACCTAGTTTGCGTCTTCCACCCTTCTTCGTTCAGATGCCACTTTCCTTTTCCGTACCTGTTTTAGTCTATTAATTTCCCTTTGCCTGGGTATTGAGGACAGCCTGAATTGTTCTCTGATCAAGGCATTAATTTCCCAATTTAGTTTTTTAATCTCCCATGGTTTAACCACTGGAGGTGCAGAACTGGCAACTTGCTTTTTACTTCCACACGATCTAATTACAGCCAGGATTCTCTCGAACCTGTCAATGGGGGATTCCTGTATGTGTATAGAGACCACATTTTCGAAAACTCTCTTAAAACTTGGGAGCAAATTATTTGATTAAAATGTACGCCCATTACTGCGATTAAATAAAATATTTTTATCCCTATGATTCCAGAGTCGAGGCTTCTCAAATTCCATGTTAACATCCACAGCCAAAACTCCATGGTCACTCATGCTTGTTGGTAGTACCTTGAATTGCGTACATACACCAAAAAATTGGTAAGATACCACCATGTAATCAATTAATGAATGACCATATGGGCCCCGGTAGGTATAAGAGGCAGGGGAGTCCTCTGGAAATCTGCCATTCAACATCACAAGGTCATACATTCTCAGATTATGCAAAAATGACAATCCTCGTTTATCCGATCTTAAATGGTCGGGCAGTAAAGATTCTGGAATGGACCATACTTCCTCAACTCAAGGTTTGAAAAAGACATGACCGAACCATTGGAAATTTTAGCATTGAAATCACCCACCTTCATAATCCATGAGCACTCTTCAGAGCTACTTATCCTTTGCACATAGGAACAAATGGAATCAACCAGTGAGTTGGATGCTCTCCCTGGGGGAATATACACATTTACCAGGAAAAGGGAAGCGGTTTACACTAATTTATCTTTACCTATCCTCAACGTCACTCCCATGCAACACTTAGAGGGATGAATGTAAATCACAGGATTCCATTTTACATTACAGCTAAGTAAAATGGCTAAGCCACCGCTAGCATGCCCTTTTAAGGAAGGTTTTGCTGTGCAACAATAAACAAAAAACTTCACGAAATGAAAATCCCCACAGTTCCAGGTTTCCTGAAGACAAATTATTTTAGGGTTGTGTTCTAATAACGAGTCAAGCTTACAATTAGTTTTTCCTAACCCCGCTAGATTCCAGGATAAAATTCTTCCCAATTGGCTACCTCCGCAACAAGGGTAATTTTGTAATTTCTTTTGAGCCATTCAGGGTACCGGCTACCCAGCTCCACTGGGCCATCTCATCCTCCACTATGGGACTACTGGTCCTTTGAACTTGGGGGCCTATAATGTTAATTTCTCTTTTTCCTAGACTACTCCCTACTGATACTTTAATGTCTTTAGGATTTATGACGCCCATCGGAGTAGGAAACCTACTAACTGGCTCCTGATGGGTCTTCCCAGAGGATTCAAATGGAACAATCCGGGGGTTCTCCAAAGGAGACACATCTATCCCTCTTTTCCTAAAGGAATCTACATTGGCCAGTACTAGCATTGAAACCACCCCTGACGTAAATGTGACTCTTGTGTTTGGGGAGCCACTCCTAAGGTCTAGATAAACCAGCTCAATGTCTTTGCTTGTTACCAGTTGCAAGTCCTCTATTTCTAATAACAACTGCAACAGGGCACTTCTATTCAATAGGGTCGAATCAGATTCGAACAGGGAGACAAAAGACAAAGTATTGTTCATTTGCCTGATACCCGGCCCCATGTGCTTCTTACCAATTGACCCGAGGTCTGATCCCCTCACCGACCTAAACATATTACTGCTACAGGCTGCGGTTGAGCCCCCCTCCCCGACCCCCCCCCCCCCGGCCGGGATTAAACCGTGCTGGGAGAGTATCCCATCCGTAAGGGGGAAGAGGGGCACCTCCGCTAGCCGAACCCTGTTCTAACACAGTAGCATATGTATTTGTCAGTAGGTTTCTTGGAATAGGGTCTCTACTTGTTCCTTGAAAAGCTGGAACAGTATTGTCGGGGAATCTTTGAATCTACGTCACCTGTAGTGACTTTAGGCGACCCTCTATCTTCCTGACCTTCCTGGCTCCGCAGCTTATTCGGCAAGGGGTCCAGGAAGGTCAGCTGATTTACATTAACCGGCCCTAAGTTATGGCCAACAGTCAATACTGATGGCCCCGAGGGCCCAGGGACCTTTCTACTTGATGGCGGATTTGTGCTATCTGGTTCCTCAAGTATGGTGGGGAACCGCAATTTTTTCTGTTTGCGTTTAGGGATACGCCGAACCCTGTTCTTCTTTTTCCCCCTCCGACTTTGTAGGACGTTGCTTTCTCTCGAGGGGGGAACCTCCCCAAGGGGTGCAGTGACTAAAGTACCAGCGGATTTTTCAATAAAATGGGGATTAAACGAGGGACCTGCCATGCTGGGAGTATTTAAGTTGCATTTTTTAAAAATAGGGTAAACCTGTAATGGGGACTTAACTGGTGTTACATTTAAATTGCCCCCAAGACTGGTAGACTGGGTACTCTCTATACTTTGTTTAACTGGAGCTGAGCTTACCAGGGGGCTACCTCTAGGCGGTACAGCTATAGAGGCCTCCTTGACTTTCTGCTCCTCTAACTTAGCTCCCCGTATAGACACCCCATTACACGTCTGGCATGAACGGCAATCTGAATCAGGGGCCTTTACTAGCTTATTTGTTACTTGGTTAACCGAGTTGAGTTTTTGGATCCCCATTAAAATAGGAGAGAGAACCTCCAATATATGATCGGAATTCACCGTGGTTTTCTCCAGCAAAAATAAAATTGATGAGAGAATTCTCTCCAATGTATAAAATATCTCTAAGGAGCCCCCCGTACATTCTCTACTGAGTTCAAAGTGTCGTCTACCCCCTTGTCTTGAAATATAGCTGATGCCCCCACGTCGGACAAGTCTAATAAATGGCCATGAGAAAAAATAGTGGGGGTACTACTGTACAGGGCGGGCATGTGAGGGCAACCAGCTGATAGAACCGGAGACAGTCTCAATTCCGGATCCATGGTGATTGGTTTTCTTAAGTGGGCCTCCAAGTCTGTTTTTTCCCAGTGGTATTGCGATGTCTGGCCGAGTGTAGTCCTCCATTTTCACCACTACAGGGCTAAGGACTATAGACTGTGGCACCGGCTTGGGCAAATTCGGCGGGGAAGGACCAGAACTACACTCAGTAAATCTTCGGAGGGAGAATTTAGGTTTGTCAAACAGGGATACCAGCCCTGCCAATGGTGACAGTGATGACAATTCCTTTCCGTCACGATCCTCAGAAGGGAAGACCTGTACTCTACCTTCAGTTAGGTCCATTTCCATCTCAGTCTCTTCCACTTCTGCCCGTAAAGCATTTGCACCAGAAGTCTGTGTTGATGAGGACAACGGAAGTATTTCGCCAGTGTAATGACAGCGAATATTTGAGGTGGCAGAAGGAGGCACTTTAAACTCCGGGAGATCGGGCTGGGCGCCCTCCTCACTCTCCTGTGTTACATGGGTGGCCATCTCCCGAACCTCCTGGTCCCCGTCCTTTGCCACCTTACCCCGTAGGGAACTCCTTACACCCTTCATGAGCATTGACATCACCGATGGATATGTTTTCAAATGTGAAAGGTGCCCCCGATTCTTCCTTCGCCTGATAGTTTTTTGGAGCTTTAGGGGAATAGAATGGTCCGTGGAGTGACTGGCTGATCTTGCTGGTGGCCCTGACAGTCCTGTGGGTGAACCTACCCGTGTATTTACATTTATGCGCCCTGAACGCAAGCACCTGGATGGCATCCCCACAGAGCAATTTAGTTTATGGGATTTTTGGTGACCAGAAAGAGCCTGTCAGGCAAAACAGCAAGAAGGTTGAAAAACAATGCTGATGGAGGGATGAAGATGGCACAGAATACCAATTAGCCTGGTTCAACCACTTGGCCACGAAACGGGGTTACTAGGAGGCACAATGCCCCACTCTTGTTACAAGTCCTAGTACACGTGCTGGTACAGAGCAAGTCAAAATTAACTGGTCAAATTGAAATATAACTGAATTCAGATGAGCAGTTTTCCCAGTTACTGTGGTACTTGCGATTCTTGATATAAAGTCCTTCCCAATTTTATTTTAATTTGCACGAGGGTGAATCAAGTGTTTCTCTCCCCCCCCCCCTATTTTGGGCGCAGAGGCGAGCTTAAAATAATGTAGTAATATAGTAGGCAATACAGGCATACAGGGGGGGCACGCTCCACTAGCGCAGGACTAGGCAAAAAACCAGGCGGAGACAACTCCCAGGCGGGCACAGTACCCCCAACCTCCGGACTCACCGCGATGTCCCGGGAGTGGTCTCCCGTGCCTCAACTCAACTCGACTAGGGGTAATGGCGGTAATGGCGGACTCATGCAGACTGGGCTGAACCTGCTTCTCCCGCTGATTCTCTTCCCCCGCCGCCTGCAGCCGCCTCGCCTCCTCTCCTCCTCTAACTCCGCCGCCAATTTCCTTCCGCCACCCTGCCCTGTCTCGCCGAGCCTCTCCAATCCAATCCAGGACAGTCCAGGTGAAGACCGTGGGGACCAACCAGCGCCGGCTCCACCGTGCAGGGCAGCGCGGCTCGGAAAGAGAGGACTTTGCGACGAGCTCCCGGCGCCGGCTCCACCGGCCAAACACCGTCCCAGGACGAGAGGACTTGCGGCAAGCTCACGCTCACTGCTCTCGCTCTCTCTCTCTCTCACTCGCGTCTCAGCTGAACTCAATCTTTGTGGCAGTCTTGCAGCTTGTAAATTCTCTTTCACGATGGTGAGGCATCCCTTCCCGGTTGTAGCAGGGATCTCTTTCTTCCTATACTCTATTTAGGTGTTACATGAAGTGACACATAATGCCACTTTAGGGTGTTGTTGAAATATTGCTAGCATTACAAAAATGGTGAACAGTTATCCAACAGTGAGCATAATTTTTTGGGAATTATGTTATTGAGTGTTCAAACAATACAGAGGTTACGGCAGACACCATCAATTACAAAAGTGACAACGACACAGTTTTGCATTACGGTAAAGGAGATATTGTCCGCAACAGTCCACTGCATAAGAAGAAGAACAAAGGTAGAAAAAATAGGACAAAGAAGAAGGCATCCACTCAGCAAGTCATATATCTGCATTCACAATAAAGGTGGCAATTTCGGTAATACCCATATCATGCAGGGAATCACAAAGTCCTAATAATGTTGGGCTGTTTCGAGACAGGTTATATTCAGGTATCATCTAGTTGGCCCGATGGACCAGCCCTACGGCAGTCCCCCTCAGTCTCGGCTGTATCCGCACGGGCAACCAGGAACACCTCCACGGGGAGCTAAATGTCTTTAGTTCGGGAAAGTACGGGCACGAGTTCACAGAAGGCAGTAAGCTGTTCCTTGCAATAGACAGTATTCTTAAACCAGTCAATAGCAAGCGGTAGTGCACGCCGCCCCCACCTCATTGCGGCTTTGCCCTTAGCGAGCAGGAGGAGGAGCGCCGCCAGTTTGTGCCTCCTGGGTGGGACTTCCTGGACGTATCCAAACAGGGCAGCATGTGGAGAGCCCTCAAGGGGGTGCCCCATAATATCCGTGAGAATAGCAAAGATTTCATCCCAATAGTCTGAGATTCCTGGGCAGTCCCAAGCAAGGTGTAAGAAGCCAGAATTTGGGAAGGAACAACTTGCACATCGCGTGTCTGTACCCAGGCCCATTCTAAACAATCTCTTGGGGTGTGATACAGTCAGTGAATTAATTTAAAATGAATAAGACTGAGGCGATAGTTGGGGGATAGCGCTCGTGCCTGTGCGCAACAGTAACGCCACTGTGCATCAGTGAGAGGGGGAGTAATGTCAGCATTCCAAGCGATTTAGCTTGTGGGAATCGTATGGGCTCCGGGTTCTGCATGCCAGTGTATAATCGTTACACGCTTGCAGGGAAATGGAGAGTCCAGAAACGTCTCAAGCACCTGGAATGTAGGTGGGGCATCAGCAAAAGAGGTAAGAAGCATCCGGGTTGCGGCAGGTAATTGGTAGTTTGTAAATGTGTCTAGTAAGGTAGTGTCGTCACCTTGCTGCTTGCTGCGTGAGAAAGGTGCAGTCCGGGTAAATCACGCCCATTGATGTAAGATGCAGCTTGCGCAGTCTAGCACATGTACCGGAGTCACTTGTACTAGGGAACAAGGGATGACTAATGAGTGGCATGGATGGGCGAAGAGATTCTCAATGCGGGCTGTACGTCGGAGCTCGCCCCATGCCCATACTGTACATGCCACAATGTTAATCCACGCATGCGGGCACCTACGAGGCAGGAATATCGCCATCTGAAGAGGGTAGGTGCCATGTGATCAGATTCAGGGGCTGTGTGGGCCAGGAATTGGGTGGGTAAAAGACAATAATGGACAAACCGGGCGTGGGCGCTAAAGTAATAAGTCAAGGTTAGCGGGACCTAGGCCGCCCTGTTCAAAGGGAAGTACCATGATCTCCAGGCGATGTGTGGCTGGCCACCCGCTCAGGCCAAAGAGACAAGACATGCTCTGATCTGTCAGTGAAAGTGTAGGGGCAAGTGGAGTGGTAAATTAATCAAAAGGTAGAGTAATTTATGGAGGATTATCATTTTCGCTATGGCTTGGGGACAAGGGAAGTCGCTTCCAGCTCTTAATTCTGTCGTCCAGCCATGTAAGCACACGGCCATATTGTCTCTCCACATTTCATCTTCATTTCTGCTGAGCCACACCCAAGATACTGGACGGAGCCATCCGCCCAGACAAGAGGGAACTTCGAATCATTGAGGGCTTCTCGTCCGTCAGGGGGAAGACAATAGATTTTTGTCCAGTTTATTTCAATCCCCGTCATGCTGCCGAACCTGGTGAATTTTCTGAGAGGATTCAGATTTACATGCGGATCTCTGACATATAAAGTAACATTATCCGCATATAGCGATACTAAGATTCTGAGAGGAGTAAATGCTAGCCTGCGGTGAACGTTATGTTGGAGAAGGTGAGCCGCAAGAGGCTACACTGCAATCTTGGAGAGTATGGGGGACAGGGGGTACTCCTGGCAGGTGGCCCTTGTTACTGCATAGGGGTCCGAGATGCTACCGTTGACCTGCAATAAGACCACATGTTAGCATTAGAGCAGACCAATGAATTTGATGAAGGTGGGACTCAAGCCTAGGTGTCAGCAAGGCAAATAAATATGGCAATTCGAGAGAATCAAACGCTTTAGTGGCGTCCAAATAAACTGCTGTCACATGCAAGGCTGGGTCGATAGTGTGAAGTAGTGCAAAGAGAGAGCGGCAGTTGAGAAGTGGACCTGCCCGGTATATAGCCTGCCTGATCAAGCCTCACAACAGTTAGCAGTAATGGGAGGAGGTGTGAGGCAAGAATTGTGGCTAGGATCTTGTCCGTATTTATCAAGGAGAATGGGCGGTATGAATCGCAGCAGCAGCGGTCCCTACCAGGTTTGAGTATTGTGACAATGAGGGCTTCACGCAAGGAAGGAGGTAGGACACCAGAAGAGAGAGATTCTGTATACATTCATAACAAATGTGGGGCAAGCAAAGAAGCATACTCTTTATAGAATGCAGCAGTCAGGCCATCAAGGCGAGGCGCTCTGTCTGCAGGCATAGCGCTGATTACTCCAATGACCTTGTCGGCTGTGAATGGCTCATCCAGGTACCCCCTATGACAGTCTTCAAGCCATAGAAGTTGGATCGAGTCTAGGTAGGCTGTAAGGTCTGAAGGAGGAGAGTCCTGACTAGTTCTATACAGGGAGGGAAAGAAACCCCCATGACCTTTTGGGCTGCTTCCGTGCCAGTGAGAACATGAGAGCTGTCGTCCTGTATTTCAGTAATGTAATTGCTAGGCCAAGGCTTGCGAAGTAACCGAGTGAGAGATTTGCCCGGTCTGTCTCACTTCCTAAAGTGCCTAGCACGCGTCTCCCTCCCGAGGTAGTGCGTTTCCGCCGCTCAGTCTCTTCATAGTCAGAAAGTTTGCTCCGAATAGCTGCGAGCCTGGAGACATCATGATCATTAAACTACAGTTTGAGTTCTCTAATTTGTTGCTCTAGACATGCTAGGTCTCCTCACAGGGTGCGTAAAACGCCTGCCTGTTTGGCAATGCATGCTCCCCTAATAACCACCTTGAAGGCCTCCCAAAGGGAAGCCCTCGATATTTCCACTTTATCAGTGTGTTCAAAATATTTCAAAATTGCCGCTCTGATAGCTTCCCTGAACACCTGATCTCTCAGGGCACCAGGTGGAAGTTCAGAGAGCATCAGCGGCAGATGTGATATGTGGGCAGTCCAGGCCAGTACGTCCCGCGACGCCCACCAATAATCTATTCGCAACCACGAGATGTGGGCCATAGTTATGCATGTGCCCTCTATTTGGTCGGCATGGCGGAAGCGCCAGAGGTCTGTCAAGTCCATGTCTTCCATGATAAGTCGCAGCTGGGTCGCTGGGTGCGGGTGGGGGCGTCTGGAATCACTAGACCTATATGTCTCAGGGTTAAGTATTACATTAAAATCTCCTCCCCCACAGTCGCTCTGGGCCTTAGCGTCTCAGCCAGCCACCACACTCCTGCAAAGAATTGGGGGCCATCTGTATTTATCCCATAGACAGAAAGGGTCCTGACTGTGTGATCTTGGAGAACCCCTAAGAGTAAAACAAATCTGCCCTGAGTCAGCGCCTGCGCCACAGCAGCCCCTTTCTAATAAGGATCACCACTCTCCGACCGTATTTGGAGTAAGGAGCTACATGTTTTTCCCCAACCACCCCGGATCGCAGCCAGGTTAGACTCCCCTCGGTGAGGTTGAGCTTCTGCAAGGGGCAGATATCTATGGAGTGCCTTTGTGGATATGCAAAAACGTGTTGCGTCTAGCGATGGTCATTATGGCTGCGTATATTCCAATTTATTAATTTAAGTGGACGCCTGGGTGCATAGGAGGAGGATACCGTAGCGGTGAGCGCCAGCCTTTAAATCATATGTGATAGCTATAAGGGTTTGGGAAATGAGTGGTAGTGAATAAAATAATAGCACATTACCCCAAAATCAAATAATCCACCCACCTCTCACTTCAGCCCCAAAATCGAGCGAAATGCACCATCCCAGCCCCAAAAAACAAACCCAAATACCATTGTGATCAAACAAATCTGGGAAACATCCCGTAGGGGCGGACCAGGAGAACGGCACAGAGAGAACATAGATGGAGGCATCATGGCTCAGCTCATTAAGAAATAGCTCACTGGGCGAGAGCCAGGGTTAGAGCCAATATTTTGCAGCAAGTTACATGGAGAAAACCACATGCATGTATTGTGTGCAACCCTGTGACGCAAGTTTACAAGCCAGAAGTAGAAAGAGGATACCTGACAATAATCATAATCTAGTTATTAGGAGTGGAGTACAGCCCCCCACAGCCCCCATTATGTGATGCAGTCTACATATTAACCAGTTTCGCTAAGCTGTTCGCTTGGGTGATCTATCCGCTTTCATTTGAAGAGTTTTGGTATACTTGGCTGCCTTCTTAGGGTCTGTAAAAATTAGGGTTTTGCCAGCATGTTCTATACACAGTTTAGCGGGATACAGAAGTGAAAACCTAGCATCGTTTGCTGTAGAGCGCGGTTAATCGGCAAAAAGTCTCCACGCACAGCCTGCACTGAGACCGTGAAATCAGGAAACATGGAAACTTCAGATCCCCTGTAGTGGAGAGGTCTTCGCTCCCTGGCAAAGCGCAGAGCAGTGTCGCGGTCGCGATAATTCAGTAGATGCGCAATGATGGGGGGAGCTGGAGGCCGAGAGACCTATGGGCTCTTTGACCGTAAGCATGGGAGATAGGTCAGAGGCAAAGAGTGTACGCTGCATGTCCTCCATGTCCTCCACAAAGTCCTCCATTCTACCCATATCTGTGGATTCTGGCACACCAATAATGCTTAAGTTGTTCCAGCAGGAACAAGCTTCTAGATCCTCATTTTTATTCCGTATTACCTCAAGCACTTTTTCCATACAGAAAAGCTTTTCCCTGTCTACAGATAGGTTGTCTTCAGCCTCTGACGTAAGGCGTTCGAGTTGTTCAAGGCGATCGTCATGCTTATCAACCAGTCTAACAAATCTATCCGCAAGGAGATACAATTTGTTGTCTATTGCTGTCAAGCTCTGCTTCAGATCTTGGAACATGGTACATCTATCGAGGTTTGAGAGCAGGCTGTCCCCACTTATCGGTGCTCCTTGCGGTTCACCCATTGGTACCTCCTTGGCCCGCGTCTTGCGCCGACTAACAAAAATTTGGATGGTTTAGTATTGCCTTTCTCCATACTCCAGATGGGATGCTCATGATATAGCAAAAGTCAATTGACCCAATGGGCTCAGCCCAGTCATCAATATATCCACATAGAATGAAGGCGAGTAGTCCTCCTGCACGGCTAGGTAGTATACAAGGCACTGTGAGCTATGATCGGCATTGTGATTGTTCCGTTGTGGCTGTCTCACGAAGACTTGTAGAACAGTTACAATACTGCACTCTAAGCCACTGTACTCTACGCCTCTACCCTCTACTCTGCACCACTCTATGCCACTGCATTCTGTGCCACTCCAAAATATCCTGCACCACTCCAGTCTACGCCACTCTACTCAACGCCACTCCACTCTATGGCAATCTACTCTGCACCACTGCACCCTACAGCACTGCACTCTACGACACTACACTCTACCACATTACACTCCACGATACTCCACTCCGATACTCTACTCCATTAAACTCTGTTCCACTCTAGGACACTCTGTTCCACTCTACACAACTCCCTGTACACCAATCCATGCCACTTTACTCCACTGTTTTCTACCACACACTGCACTCTAGACCAATGCACTCTACTACACTCTGCCATTCACTTCTACTACACTGCCCCACTATATGCCACTCCGCTCTACGACAGTCTACTCCACTCTACGCAACTCCTTCTGTGCCACACTACCTTACTCCACTCTACACCACTCCACTCTCCTTTATTTTTTTTATGTGTCGGCTAGACCGCCCTTGCGCTGTCTCTTCGAGACATGTTGTATATAGTTTGTGGCCTTCAGCCCGCCCATAGGCTTCCTATTTGCTGACTCCATTGCAGCTCTTCTATTCTTTCTCCCCGTTTGTCCATGGCATTCATTTGTCATGCCTCTTCCTGTGTTTATTCGTCCTCGAGAGCAGTACTATATCAATACACTGGTCACCATTTTAGCATTCTGTTTCAAGAACTACTTTGTTCTTTCTTAAGCTGGGACTGCTGCTGAGCTGGGCTGCATTGTGTGGCTGGCTCAGCCAGCAGTTGTGAGGCTGGTGAGCCAGCTGACTGTGGCTTTGTTCCCAGCCCTTCCACCCCAACCTTCTTTCTACACAAGTTTGTCTGTTACGGCCCAGGACTGCTTTGATGTTTTCTCTCCATGTTTGTGTAAAGTGATAAGAAGCCCCTATACTTTGTTTGAAGGGGGCGGCTCTTGCTTTTATTCCTGAAAAATGCACGCCTCCTGCTATAGTTCTTCGAAATAATCTACCACTTCAAGGCATTGCAAAGGACGACAGTAGAATGGGGACTGCATTTAAATATGCAATGAATATCATTGCAGCTGTGCCTCCTTGAAGAGTTATGGCAGCAAGCTTCTCATATATGGTTTGAAGCACTGAATGCAGAAATGTAGGCAATGTATTTTGGACGTAGCTGAAAATGCTACTTTTAACAGTTTTAAGAGCAGAATATTGTTTAAAACATTCATTTTAATTTTGGCTTTTGTGAGTCACCCTTTGTTTTCGTCCATACTGGTTCAAAGAAAGGATTACCAACCCAAATCCTTTAGGAATGTTTTCTTTGTGTACGTTTTTAGAAACTGTTTGTCGTAATACCCCAGACATGACTTAACCTGATTGAAATAGAAAGAGAATTTAGGAACCCCATCATAGCGATTACATAGGACAGTGGTCTTGTCTTGTGTTCATATTATTGGCTCTTCTTAGAAACTAAATGTCTTATAAGGACAATCTTGCATATCCTATATATATTTTTTAAATACTTCTCATGAGAGAGGGGACACTACTAGGGATTGTTTTGCTCTCTGAATTGGACTCCATGGTTTGTTGCAATGTATAAAACTTCTAAATAAATAACAATTTATTTTAGTTCTCAGACCAAAGTTCTCTGATAAAGTGTGAATATGTGCCCCCGCATGTTATTGACTTTTCCTCCCTCACATTTCAGCCTGAGCCCTTTGTTATTCCTTAGTGAAAGTTCTTAGCCATAACTGTCCCTGAATTCCTATGTAGTTGCATGTGTTGACAAATCTGAAAGAGACAATTAGTTATGGGTTCCTCACCTTAAAATTACCCCCAGGCGTCAGACTGGATCCGGAGAATTTTTTCCTCAGCAGTACCCCTGCGCGTCGATAGGTGGTGTCGGTCGACTCCGCGTTTGTCGTTGGCGTCGTGGTCGCCGGAATGACGTCTCGGTATCTACTTAGACGCTGCCCTCGCGTGCTGACGTCAGTTCTTTCTTTTTCCGCGTCAGCCAGCGCAGATCCGGAGAGAGCGGTACCTCGAGTCACTTTTTGACTCAAGTTTTTGCGACTTTTGTCGACACCCTTTTTTGACTTGATCGTCTCCTGGTGCACGGAGGGATGTCACGTCGGACTGGTTTCCAGGTTTGTGACTCCTGTCACAAATTGATGTCGGTCACGGACTCTCACCTCGTGTGCCTTTGGTGCCTGGAGCGCGACCACGACCCGCAGTTGTGCTCCGACTGTCGGGCCATGAATCCGAAGTCTTTGCGGAAGCGGTCCCGAAAGCTTCTCGAGGCCTGGCAGTCCGCTCCGCGCCGTTCGAGGTCCCGGTCGAGAGGGAGGTTGTGGGACCGGTCGCGGAGCCACCACCACCACTCGTCATCGAAGTCTTCGCCTTCGGGTAAGTCGAAGCACAAGAAGAAGGCGAAGAAGCATCGTCGCACTTCGCGTTCTCCCTGTCTGTCGGCCGTCGCGACGCGGGACGCGGAAGGGAGTCACCTGTTTGGTCGACTCCGGCCTTCCCTCCCTTTCCGGGACCCGGAGCGACCCCTGCCCAGCTTCGAAGCTTTTACGAAGCCTTACATTCTATCTTCGGGCAGCCCGACTCCGCCGGCGCGCCTTCGGGCCCCACGGACTCGGTTCGGGGCTCTAGGCCTTCGATGGCGGCTTCGGCGCCGCATGGCCCCCAAGGATCCAGGCCTGGATCCGGATCGGCGCCGGTCGACCTCGTGACACCTCCTCCTGCGCCGAATCCAGTGACGACACCCCGCTGCCTCAGATGCCGGTTGTGTCCCCAGCCGGCGTCGACCCCGGCCTCCCCCTCGATGAGGACACAGCACCGGACCGACGTCGCCCGATGTCGGGACCGGCACCGACCGGTACTTTTGTACCCATCTTCTCTCCTGATGTTTCTTACCGCCCTGAGTGGCTCACAGGAGAGAGTGAGGAGGACTGGGAAAGGTCTGTGGACCCTCTTGCAGACCAGTTGGAGGAACTGGACTGGAGAGAGGAGTTGGGCGAGGCCAGTGGTCTGGACACCTCCCCAGACCTTGGCATGCTATCTCCCCCTCCCATCGCTACGGAGGAGGGTGCATCTTACGTAGTGGTGGTGCGTAGGGCAGCCGAGGCCCTAAACCTCGAGCTTCCTACGGTAGCGGTCAGGACTAACCTCCTGACAGATGTGTTTCAACCGGCAGCGTCCTCCTCGGAGCCCCTGCTGCCGTTCAATGAGGCCCTTACGGACATCCTTTTGGGCACTTGGTCCAAGCCCAACACAGAGGCTCCTGTGGACAGGATGATTGCCCAACACCACAGCCCGGCCCCGGGCGACCCCATTTTCCTTTCTTCCCATCCTACCCCTGAGAGCTTGGTAGTCCAAGCCTCCACCTCCAAAGGCGCATTCCCTAACGCACCACCTGATGGGGAATCCAAGAAGCTGGACCACCTTGGGAAGATGTTTTCTTCCTCCAGCTTGGGGCTGCGGTCTGTGAACACTGCATGCCTATTGTGCCGTTACTCCCACTCGGTGTGGGACACGGTTGCGCAGGTGCTGCCACAGTGCCCGGAGGAGGCGGGGGCCATGCTCTCCCGTGCTGTTGCCGAAGGGAGAGACGCAGCGAAGTTCACCATCCGGTGTGGGCTGGACACCGCTGACTCACTGGGCAAGCCGATTTCCACGTCAGTAGCACTGAGACGCTACGCCTGGTTGATGTCCACTGGTTTTTCAGGGGATGTCCAAGTAATGCTTTTGGACATGCCCTTTGATGGCCGTCGCCTGTTTCGTGACAAGGCAGACAACGCTCTCGAGCGCTTTAAGGATTCCAGGGCTACGGCCAGATCCTTGGGCCTAGCTGTCACCTCCCACCCGGTGCAGTCTGCTTTTCGCCCCTTTCGAGGCTACGGAAGAGGTGCCCCGCCACGTTCCGCCCAGAGCCACAGGCCTGCGCAAGCTGTCCAACCTCTGCGCGGCCGAGGGCGTGGATCCCACCGCTGAGGGTCTGGGGGCCAGCGGGCGGGCCAGTCCACCAGCGCCCCCTCTGCAGCAGCCTCCAAACCCTCCTAGTCCGACCTTTCAGGCCCATCATTCGCCAGTGGGCGGCAGGATTCGCCATCACCTCCCCCACTGGCTAAACATCACGTTGGACAGGTGGGTTTTGCAGATAGTCCGAAGGGGCTACTCCCTCCCCTTCGAGACTACCCCTCCATCCATGCCACCTCAATTCCATCGCATGTCGGAGGATCACCTGGCCCTTCTCCAACAGGAAGTTGCGGCTCTCTTGGCCAAGGGAGCCATCGAGCGCGTTCCTGTCCCAGAAGTCGGTCGTGGTTGTTATTCCCACTACTTTCTGGTACCCAAGAAGGACAAGGGCCTGCAACCTATCTTGGATCTCAGGAACGTCAACCGCTTCCTCCAGAAGGAGAAGTTCAAGATGTTGTCACAGGCTCAGGTCCTGTCTGCTCTCGACCCTGGAGACTGGATAGTAGCGCTGGACTTGCAGGATGCTTATTTTCACATCCTCGTCCTGCCGGGCCACCAGCGCTACCTGCGGTTCACGGTAGGCCATGAGCACTTTCAGTTTACCGTGCTCCTCTTTGGCCTTACCAGCGCCCCTCGGGGGTCACGAAAGTGATGGTGGTGGTCGCAGCTCATCTGCGCAGATCAGGGGTTCCAGTCTTCCCCCTATCCCGACGACTGGCTGTTGGAGGCGGGCTCCCCCCAGGCAGTCGTCTCCCACTGTAGAAATAAAAACCTTCTTAGGGGTTCACTGATACATCTGGTCCTTAAGACCAACAAAGAAGAGATTGGCACAGAAGCTGTAATATCAAAAAACATGTTTTATTAACCTCAGATGAGGGAGATTGCATCTTACGGTACCCGCAGGCCACTGTAGGAGGCATTCTAATGAGTGCAGAGAACAGGGTCCTTATATATGTATTTGTTACATAGTCAGCATAAAATCAAGGGAGGTCCTAGCACATACAAGCATGCTTATTGACTAATATGGGTATACAAAATTTGCTTGCTCCACAAAGTGGGAGGGGAGACTAAACTGCTTACATGAGTAAGAATAGCCTGACAGTTCTATACTAGGAGCAGGTGCATTCTACCAGCTAGGCCTCTCTGAGCATGTGCAAGACTCTGAAGAGGGAGAAAGCACATGGCGAGCACATGGCTAACTAAAATGGCTGCCAAGTACAAAATGGCTTTCAGCTCATGCTAACAGCGATTCCTGCAATCTTTAACAGATGATCCTTTTAGCATGAGCTAAAGACATTCCCATGATCTAGTAGAGACATAGAAAATATTTTGCACATTTTCTTCTCATAAATTCATCAATATCCTATGCTAGGTGGGCATTTACATTCTAAACATTTCATTAAGCAGGTATATACAAGGTATAAGCAGGAGTACAAAGTGAACAGAGCATTGGGTCATACAGGTAGCAAGAGACAATAATGACTATTATCTCAAACAGAAATCTCAATATTTTCCAACCCTAAGCAGAAAGCAAATACCAAAACCATCTAGTCTAATTCTAAGTTTCAGGGCTCTGATGTATTTCAGTGACTATT
Organism: Calotriton arnoldi; assembly: GCA_963921515.1. Classification (NCBI taxonomy): domain Eukaryota; kingdom Metazoa; phylum Chordata; class Amphibia; order Caudata; family Salamandridae; genus Calotriton; species Calotriton arnoldi. Next base: position 860,825 of record CAWUFW010004378.1, on the reverse strand, counting down.
TATTTCAATTTCAAAATAGCCAACAGCACATACCTAATAAAAACATTTTCAATAGACTTTCTCAGTATTTTTTATGAGGGCTAAATTATCAATTAATATACTTAAGGAAAGAGTAAAGTAACATGCTCAGATGAACTTTTCTCGTGCAGAATAAACATTACTCTTAAAAAATATTAAAGCAATCAGACATATTATTACAAAAACAATCCTGGCTCCGGGGGACCAGGAGGACCACACAGGGCCATAGGAATTAGGACAAGGAGCCGCAAAGGGCTGCTCCTCCAAAAAAAATGGGACGACCAAAGGGGTACATTACTAACAAAAAAAAAGAGTCCTTGGGAATTTCTAGAACCAACCAACCAGAGGGGAGTCTTCTCCCTGTGTCCGTTTGAGCCTCACAGGCAGGCTCTTGTTGTTCCCACGGTGGAGCTGCACAACTCGCAACTCAAGAATCACGGAGAAGGAAAAGTCTTTCTTTCAGGATAGGGCAATCACCCCCCAGGGCAAATACCCTCAATGATCCTGTCCAGTGTCTCAGGCAGTGCACCAGTTTTCTTCACTTTAATCTAACAGGCACCAAGGGCACAGCACCTGTACCCTAAACTCAAGTCCTTCCCTAACTCCTGTATTGCACCTCTGGCGCACTGCTCTTTTGTTGGGGCCACAAATTGTACCCAGTGTGCTCGGGCATCTCTTGATCAACAAACAAAGGCGTAGACTTGCATTCACTTGGGACCAGGACTCAAAGGCCTGAAGCAACCCTTGTTTCAAAGGGGGTCACCTCAAGCAAAAGCCTCCTTGCCGTCCTTGTCGTTCTGCGACTCTCTCAGCTGGGCATCAAAAACTGGATCCACACAAAGATTTCTCCATCCTGATTTGTAACCCCGTCTTTCGCCCAAGACAGTGGCAGGGGTACACACTTCACGTCCCAGTGCTTCCGCCTTCACTGAGGTCCCAGTTGCCAGCAAGGCCTATGCTGGTTCCTTTCGTTTTGACTGTAGGCTGGTCTGGTGCTGACTCCCAGGCTGGATCTGATGTCCGGGCCCCTCTGGCAATGGTTGTAAGGCAGCAAATATCTATTGGTGGACAGAACAAGAGGTCTTTAGACAAGGCACAGAAATAATCTAACAACAGAGAGGATAGTCTCAGAATACTTCCTTAGTCTCGGGGCGCCCCATACATTAGCAAGGCACCCAAGAGCCACTTCATCTACCTGAGAGTAGAAAACCCTGGACCTATTGGCAAGTATAAAAGGAACGTTTTGGTGAACTGACAAGAGTAATACATCACCCAATCCCAAACAGCCAAGGAAGTCTGTGTTCATTTACTAAATTCTGAGGAAAAGAGAAAAACAATACAGACATACTCCAAATACTTACATTGGTGTATTCCTATATTACCAATCTGAAGAACCCTCAAGAAAAGGAAATGTTCTACACTTTTACTCATAGATTTTACATTACTTGTACAGGACTGCAGACACTTGTAAAATAATTTCTCTTACATGTTATGCTTAGGACCATGCTCTCATGTTATAGGTGCAGCAGGAAAATCTAAAACTGCTAATTTAACAGGGATTCTTATTGCAAAAAGAACTAAACTTCAACATAGTGAGTACATTTTCTCCAGCAGAACATGTTATGACAAACAAACTCCTATAAAACAATATTTTCCTTCAAAATGTTTGCTAAGGATCACATGAGCGTTTTTCCTGCATTGTACTTTTCACGATCTGGACTATGCAACATCATTTTCAAAAGGAAAAAAACCCTATCTCCAGCTCTAATAAGGGCTGTCAGCTTATTGACAGAGACTAGCTAATAAAAGACTAGCAATGCCCTTGCAAAACTGTATAGAACATGAGAATAACATAAACAGTAATAGTGTTGCCACCTGAGATTTTTGAACAGAAACCCCCACTATACAGTTCCCCATAAAGATCAAATAAGGGAACATCAATCTGTTCTACTCATTCTTTCATACAGGATGGGCAGTAACATAACATAGATTTTATCATTTTATTAATGCTAACAATTTTTAAAACAGTATTACTGAATAGCCAATGAAATGTCTCATGGCTATTTCACAGACAGCTTAGACAGACTAAAAAAAAGTAAGAAAAAGAAGAGAGAAAACATAATTTTGCCTACCCTTAATTTGTAGAGGAGCTAGCCTCCTTCCCCCATTTTGACAGTAGGAAAACCTGAAACAGGTTTTACTTCTGTCAACACTTTCAACCCCTATTTGTAGCAACTGGGCACAAACAAACCAATGTATCAATTTCTTGAGCAATTGTACTAGATTAACATGAGGGCGCATGAATGCAAACTAAAATCCATTTCCTCTTCATCGTAGCCCCTACACAGTATTCTTTAAACTAAAACCATTATTTTTATGTACATGGCAGATCAATGCTCAACTGAAGGCTGCCTTTCCTTCGTTTCATATGACTGCGCAAAACGTGTGTTTGCCAAAAATAGGAAGCAAAGCTTCTCTTTCTCTCTTTGCGCTATCATCTCGTCTTTCAAAAACTTTTCGAAGGTCGAAGTGTCCCAGCAAACATTACCCTTCACCCTGCTAAGTTGCTAAATGCAGAACTCCAACCTTTGACCCGTTCAGCAGCTGCTCATTTTTGTGTGCAAGGCTTGCCATGCGGTTGTCGTAATGCAAAGCAACTCTGGAGAATCACAGCTCAAAGGCAGTCCTGTCCGATGTGTTTGCCAGCAATTTAAAGGTAGGATAATAACGTCTGCTGGTTTCTGTATACTTATTTTCATTTGTGTATAGTGTGTGGTGTGCAGTCTAGTAATACAGAGATCAGCTGTTTGTTTTATACTTGCATATACTTTATTGAAGCCTGAGAGCACGTTAAAACTGCCTTGAGTGGTAGAACTGCTTGTAAAATTGTGAATTTAGCTCAATTTCGACTTTGGTGGTAGGGCACTTAAAAATGAATATCCTATAATATTTTTGCATAATAGGAACCCCCAGAGTGTTCTCTAGATAGCCCAGGAATGGGAAATCAGAAATGTATAAGATATACCCTTATAAAAATGAGTTTTGTACGGCTGGGTAAAGTGACAGTTCACTTTTAAGGCTCCTGCTAATGCGGTACAGCACTGCTTAAATCCAACTTTGATGCTAGGAATTCACAGTATGATGAGTAGGCTTTATAAAGATGAAAAACGAATTTAAAGCATTTATGTTTAACAATATATTTTTTTCATATAATTAATTTTTTTTTTTTTTAATCAAAACCATCCATTTTGATGATTCCATATTGGAAAAGCAAGCTTCATTCGTAGCCTATTATATTTAAACGCATTCATTCATAACCCTAAGCACAGAAGCCTTACTTGAAACAGGAAAAGTCTGCGCCACTTTTTAAAAGGACAGTTATCATTTAACATCAGAACCACAGATGTACTTATGTAAAGAAGGCATTAAGAAAGGAAATCCCTACTTTCAATTTTGTTCTCTGTTATCCAAAATAATGAAACTGGTGTTTTGAAACTTTTAAAATAATGCAGGCCCTTATACCAGTTTTACACTGACTTAAAATTTCGCTGACTCAGCATTCCTGTCTGTGGCCGTGATCAGGAATAGCCATATGCTATTTATGCAGCTGTTGTTTGTCAGCAGGCGTCGAATTTTCACGCCTTTCTCAGGAAAAAACCCCTTTATTATTTGAAATACCCTGACAGAGTTAAATCCCCATTTGTTGTGTCAAACAGTTTTCTTTTCAGTTAGTCAGTTTAAACACAGCTGTTGGAAAGCTTTTTCTCGGGTGCTGAAAGAAAAGCATGTCAGTCTATTTAAAAACTGAGGCATTTCAATGCAGTCAAATCTATCTTTCTATAATGTGTATTTAGTTCAGCAACGACCAAATTCACTCAGATGATGTGCATGCCTTTTAATGTCTAATACAATGTATTTAAGGAAAATGCTGTAACATGTGTATTTTAGTCTATTGATTACAAAACACACAATTTCGTTTTTCTTCCTCTGTATGAGGCCTATTTTAATCCTATTGAATATGAATTCTAATTTTATCTTTAGCATTGTGGCAATTTGCACACATGTACAGTGTCTTACTCTGTCAATTTAATAGTAACATGCAGCTGTTTAGCGTATGTTATATAATTCATTTCTGGATTTTTATTTAATATGTAAGTAACTAAATGACATTTTGCATAACAGAATGATGACAGCAAAAAAACATAAACAAACTCATTGAGCTCATTCAGACATTTACAGAAGGGGGGTCATACACGCAGAGCACACAACACAGCGCGCTTAAAGCTAGCCATTCTTACACAAAGAGTACTCACACAAGTATTACCAATGTCAAACCACAAACCCCACATAGACATTTAAACACACATTTAACCCACAAATCAATACTTAGGACTTTAAGACAGCTTACAAATTGTACGCAAGACCAAACTATTTGTAAATACTAATTGTAAGTCATATTTACAAGAAGAGCTCTCAAAAGTAGCCCAAAAACTGTTCCATGGTCAAGAAGCCAAAATACACCAAATTCGCCAGTTTTGGCTGGTAGAACACTCAAAAAGCGCTCTGCATATCACCACTTATGAATGTTACTAAGTGCGCAGATCCGGATCCGTTTTATGTACATATTTAGTTCCATGGGGTACTTAGTCACCAAGGAAGAAATATCTTTTTACTATACGTAAACCTATTTAGGTATCCCCTCTGAGGGAGTCAACTAAGTACTTACTAAATCCATATCGGTACCTCCAAAACAGCAACACTTTCTGCGAAGTGTACTGGAAACAGGCATGCCAAAAATAGTGCAGAATATGCAGTATTATAATCAAAGTAGCGCTTAAGGTACTCTTTGTACGTTGCGCTGTTCAAACAATTTCAAATAGAGAAAAATCTCCTCATTACCCGCCTATATGTATTGCAATGCATATATAATTACAAAACAAATTCCAAAATTGGCCAATCATACAAACAAAGCCACAGTAAGTGTTACTAAAACTACCTTACCAATCAAAGGCATCAAACCAACAGCAAGTGCCGCAAAACGGCTCTTACCAATCAAATGGTGTCCAGGTTCCAACTGCCAAGTTCTGAGTGACCTAACGGTCGTTTTAAAATACTCACGCCAAAGAAGTTCTCAGTCGGGAGCGGCAAACACTTGGAGGATCAGATCAGGAAGACCAGAAATATACTGGGCTGGAAGACAAACAATCTCCGTGCGCAGGGTACCTCCTCAGTAGATTCCTGTCCTGTACTCCTCAGTAGATTCCTGTCTCCCTTCAAGACCACTCCCTTGGATAGCCGCTGCACAGATGAGGTCCACTTTGGGCGCCATTTGTAGAAATAAAAACCTTCTTAGGGGTTCACTGATACATCTGGTCCTTAAGACCAACAAAGAAGAGATTGGCACAGAAGCTGTAATATCAAAAAACATGTTTTATTAACCTCAGATGAGGGAGATTGCAGCTTACGGTACCCGCAGAGCCACTGTAGGAGGCATTCTAATGAGTGCAGAGAACAGGGTCCTTATATATGTATTTGTTACATAGTCAGCATAAAATCAAGGGAAGGTCCTAGCACATACAAGCATGCTTATTGACTAATATGGGTATACAAAATTTGCTTGCTCCACAAAGTGGGAGGGAGACTAAACTGCTTACATGAGTAAGAATAGCCTGACAGTTCTATACTAGGAGCAGGTGCATTCTACCAGCTAGGCCTCTCTGAGCATGTGCAAGACTCTGGAAGAGGGAGAAAGCACATGGCGAGCACATGGCTAACTAAAATGGCTGCCAAGTACAAAATGGCTTTCAGCTCATGCTAACAGCGATTCCTGCAATCTTTAACACCACCTCCAAACTACAGCGGACCTCCTGCATTCGCTGGGGTTTTACTATCAACGCGCCGAAGTCACACCTGACTCCCTCTCAGAAGCTCCTTTTCATCGGAGCGGTTCTAGACAAGATGCGGTTTCAGGTTTATCCTCCGGAGCAGCGAGTCCGGGATATTCGGGCTATGATTCCGATCTTTCAGCCTCTATCCCGGGTTTCGGTCAGAATGACCCTGAGGCTGCTGGGCCTCATGTCCTCCTGCATCCTGCTGGTGGATCATGCCAGGTGGCATATGCGGGCTCTGCAGTGGGACCTGAAGTTCCAGTGGGCACTGCATCGGGGGAATCTGTCCGATTGCATCCAGATCTTGGAGGGCACTGCTCAACAATTGCATTGGTGGCTCACGAACCAGGATTGGGTCAATGGCAGATCCCTCTCCCTTCCCCCAACCAAAGTTTACAGTGGTGACGGATGCATCACTTCTGGGGTGGGGCAGCCACATGGGAGAGGCGGAGATCAGAGGCCTCTGGTCTCCGGCGGAGTCCGGGCTCCACATCAACCTTCTTGAGCTTCGGGCGATTCGTCTTGCACTAAAGGCATTCCTTCTCTCTATCCGGGGAAGAGTAGTGCAGGTGTTCACGGACACCACCGTCATGTGGCACTGCATCAAACAGGGCGGGGTGGGGTCGTGGACCCTATGTCAAGAGGCTCTCCTCCTTTGGACATGGCTGGAACATCAGGGCATATCCCTAGTGGTTCAACACCTGGCAGGTTCTCTGAACGCCAGAGCGGACGAACTCAGCTGCAGGTGCATGATAGATCACGAATGGCGTCTTCACTCAGAGGTGGTGTTAGGTCTCTTTCAGCAGTGGGGAGAACCGTTTGTTAGATCTATTCGCCACCGAAGAGAACGCGCATTGTCAGCAGTTCTGTGCGTTGGAATTTCCAAGGCGGCACTCGCTAGGCGACGCTTTTCGGCGCGGGTGGAGTTGCGGTCTTCTATACGCCTTTCTGCCTATACCACTTCTGCCCAGAGTGCTGAAGAAGATCAAGCGCGACAGGGCCCAAGTCATTCTTGTGGCTCCGGATTGGGCACGAAGAGTCTGGTATCCCGAGCTGTTACACATGGCCATCGATCCTCCGGTCAGACTGCCTCTTCGGGAGGATCTTCTGTCGCAGCAGCAGGGGACGGTCCTCCACCCGAACCTGTCCAGCCTCCACCTCCTTGCGTGGAAATTGAGCGGCGGCAGTTGACGGCTTTCGACCTTCCTCCCGAAGTCTGTAACGTTATCTTGGCAGCCAGGCGTCCCTCCACTAAAACAGTATACGCCTGCAGATGGAACAAATTTGTGGCATGGTGCACAGCCAAGGCTGTGGATCCCCTTTCCGTCCCTCTTTCTGAGGTTCTCTTGTTCCTCCTTTCTTTGGCCCAGCAGGGCTCTGCTCTGGGCACTCTTGAGGGCTTTCTCTCAGCCATTTCAGCCTTTCTTAGGCTTCCTGATCAACCTTCTCTTTTCAAGTCCACTATTGTTAATAGATTCCTTAAGGGCATTACTCATCTCTTCCCTCCTATTCCTTTCGTAATGCCTCAGTGGGACTTGAACTTGGTTCTGACTTATCTTATGTGCGCTCCCTTTGAGCCGCTACATAATTGTCCTCTCAGACTTTTAACTTTGAAAACTGCCTTCTTGGTTGCCATCACCTCTGCTCGCAGGGTGAGTGAGCTTCAAGCCCTTTCTTCTAAACCTCCTTTCTTGGCTGTTCATCCGGACAAAGTTGTCCTTCGCACTAGGCCTTCTTTCCTTCCCAAAGTGGTTACTTCTTTCCACATAGGACAGACCATCACTTTGCCCACCTTCTTTCCGCATCCTTCTAAAGAAGCAGAGTGGCTCCATTGTCTGGATCCAAAACGTGCGCTTTCCTTCTATGTGGATCGCACAAGACAATTCCGGGTGGATGACCAACTCTTTGTTGGCTACGTGGGCGCCAAGAAAGGTCGGGCTGTACAAAAACGGACCATCTCTCGATGGGTCGTTCTTTGTATAAAAATCTGCTAATCCTTGGCGAAAAAGGAACCTCCAGTAGGGTTGCGTGCCCATTCCACGAGGGCGACGGCGGCTACTGCTGCTTTGGGACGTGGAGTCCCCCTTCATGACATCTGCCAGGCAGCTACGTGGGCTTATCTGCACACGTTTACCAAACACTACTGCCTGGACAGCCAAGTCCGGAGAGACTGCTTCTTCGGCCGTTCGGTTCTCCAGGATTTTCTGGTGTGAACTTGGTTTGCAGACAGACCACCGGGGTTGGTATTGCTGGGATATCTATTCTAAGGTGAGGAATCCATAACTAATTGTCTCTTTCAGATGAACAAGTTACTTGGCTTCGGTAACGATATATCTGCAAGAGACATATATTAGAGACACATATATGGATTCCTCACTGCCCCACTCATCCTCCCCATTCTGCAAACTGACTTCTAGAGTAAGGGACTCCCTTTCAGGGCCCTAGTTTTCGTGCGCCAGTGGTCAGTGTCTGGCATGGCTCTGCGCTTCTGGCGTGGAATGTCTTGTAAAGAACTGACGTCAGCGCGTGAGGGCAGCGTCTAAGTAGATACCGCGACGTCATTCTGGCGACCACGACCCCAACCACGAACGCAGAGTCGACCGACGCCACCTATCGACGCGCAGGGGTACTGCTGAGGAAAAAATTCTCCGGATCCAGTCTCAAGCATGGGGGTAATTTTAAGGTGAGGAACCCATAACTAATCTATGTCTCTTACAGATATATCATTACCGAAGGTAAGTAACTTGTTCGTTAAGTGCGTGTTGCTTTGTTTTAGTTTTGTGCTTTGGCATCTTTGTCCATACATCTCTTGAGAATGGTCAGCTCTTGCTGATACATCATGGAATTGCCCGATTGACAACTATGGCATCATCTCGTACTTTGCACATCCTAGAAACCTTGCTTTAGATCCTTCAATCTTTCTTTACTGATCTTTTTGTGCTTTGTACTTAACATCATGAGATGTAGGAGAGTTCACCTCATTTTAAAAATCAGTAATCTTGTTGATAGTCCCACAAATGTCTCCATACTGTCATGATTCCCTGTATATATGACTTTCATCAATGGCCACCTGTATGGTAAACTGACTTCTTTCCAAGGTATCACATGTGCCCTAGCAATGTCCTCATGGAGTCTGTCCTTTGTATTTCTTCATGTGCTTCTTTGCTTGCCCTGTTGTATATTATTTATTTGAATATTGTACAATTTTTCTTCTTCAGTGGTGTTTCAGCATTCTTTTTTAATGCAAAATTTCCAGCAGTATAGGAAGCATGCATTCATTAAACTGGCCCAGCAAAAAATCAAACTCACCTTTTTTCTTCTCTTTGACTGTCTTAAGTTTTTCATCCGTTGAATACTGCAAATCCTACCTCCAGTTTGTAGATTAGACAACTACCTGAGGTATCTCCCTACACGCCCTACCTAGTGCTTATTGTTTGGGATTGTATTTAATTTTATTATTCATTTTTTTAACCTCATTCATCGCTCTTCTTTCCCATCCTTTTGTGTCTATCTGTGATCTACCTGAATCTACTGTACATAGTGATCACTCTACTTCTTAGCTCTGTGGAGTGTGTCTTCGAAACAGGCGTTCTGGAAGTGTTTGCTTCAAACTGGAAAACAAGCTGCCCTCCTCAAAACATGGGCAGATCCTAGTTTACAATTGCAAGCCTCCCATTTTATTGTTTTAAATATGTTTTTAATATGCATTATCAAGTGCTGTGTCTGTTTACGGACACAGGTTTGTTGTAGGGATTCTGCACATACACAGAGCTATGCACAGGATAATAGGACCTCAGAGTATAGTGGTGAACCAACCATGCACCTTAGTACCCACAATCCCAATCCGACTAGCTTTAGCGTCTCATTAGCAACGATGCTACCAATGATTAGACAACCCAGAACACGGTCTCTCTCTCTCTCTCTCAGGACTCGCGGGAGCAAGGACACCCTTTCATAACTCACTCATACCTGTCCACATCGTGCGTAATAAGAGACACTGTAAAGTTTAAAATGCTTATTTCAACTATCGTGCTCTAAGATACAGTACACGTGCCAGTACTATCAGCATAATGCATAAGGATAAAATAATAAGCATAGTTACAATTCCATAGAATACAAACGGGGAAAGCATTTCATAAAGCAGTGGATATAGGGCTAAATGACCATACCACCCTCCCCGTGCTAGTAATGTAATGTAAAAGCGTACTTGTATAGCGCTACTATCACTCCAAGGAGCATCTTGGCGCTAATTGCGGAAATCAGAGATGGAAAGAAAACGGATTTACTGCTCATGACATAGGGAAGTAAGGTATTTAGATCAGAGTTTTGCACAATATATCTGGTGCGCTGTAAATCCAAGTTTTAAGGGCCTTCCTGAATACAGACTCGGACACAATCTGGCGGAGCTGAGATGAAAGTTGATTCCATGCCTTTGAGCCTATAACTGCAAGTGATTTTCCTCCCTTTGACACCAATCTAAAAGTTGGAATGGTCAGAAGATTTGCGTTGGATGATCTTAGGCTACGGGCGGGGACGTAGCGCTTAAAGCCAGTTTGAAGATATTGTGGGCCTCGTGAGTGAAAGGCCCTAAAGGTAATAATAAGGACCTTAAACAGAATACTTTTGTGAACTGGCAGCCAATTTAAGATGTCTAATGCAGCAGAGGCAGATGATTTCCTAGGCCACTTCAGTACCAGCCGGGCAGCCGCGTGCTGGACCATCTGAAGCCTGTGCATGACTGATTTGTTAGTTCCTGCATAAAGACTGTTACAGTAGTCCAGTCTAGATGTAATGAGTGCAACAGCAACAGTTTGCCTGGCTGAGTAGGGGAGCAAGTCAAAGAATTTCTTTAGACTTTTTATAATATGGAAACATGTGCCCGTAACTGCCAAGGATTGTTGTTTGAAAGATAGGGTGGTGTCAAATTTTATTCCTAGGTTTCTAGCTGCATTTATTGTATTAGGAGGGGGGGGTGGCGTTTTCTGGCCACCAAAGTTTAGGCACAAAGGGGTTTTGTTTGCCAAATGGCAGGATCTCTGTTTTTTCCGAGTTACACTTCAGATGGTTATTATCCATCCATTTGAAGGTTGCTGAGAGACATTTTCTGATGTTTTCTTCCGCCTTAGTAGTGTCGTTATCCAGGACCAAGATAAGCTGTGTAGCTAGTTTATTATAAAAATAGAAGACCTCTGGGCATTGTCAGGCGAACCCCCATACCTCAATATCTAGATGCAAGGTTTACATCATCAGACAAGCACAGCTCGTCTCTCTGGAAAGGTTTTTCTCCAACTGCCTCTAACCGTGAAATCACAATATTAAAAGCACACAAATTTCTCCAGTGCAGCTGTACTTAGTGTTATGTCGAAGTGCGAGGGACTGGCCAGATCAGCAAGAACAAGGGACGTTGTTTTTCGACCTTGTACATGTTGTGCAGACGTAACCCAAAGGGAACAGGAGAAAAGGTGAAAGGCAGAAATGCAGACAGTTCTAAAATAGCCGGGCAGAAGCAGAGGCTGGAAAAACAAAGGCACAAAGTAACGTGCGCAAAAAAGCATCGTGGCAGCCCGGCCTAAGCCAACGTAGCAAGGCAGACCAGGAGGCCACAAACCACATGACACTCTCCCCTGGGCAGTCCATTGGCTAAGACATAGGACGAAGACTGAGTTCAAATAGATGGAGCAGAACAGAAATGTCTGTTTTGGAATAGTCCCCATGAAGGACAATGAATGGGAGAGGAAAATAATTGTAGAATTAAAAAAAAATCCAGCGAGGCAGGTTGCGGAAAGCGAAGGCCCCCTTAATCCAACAGAGTCTAAGTGCAGAAAAACGCCACACCTTCCAAGAGTACATCGTTGGAATCGTCGGAAAAAAGCGACGCCATCCAGTCCAATAAATCAAAACAGCAGTCATGTTCCTCGCAAGAGGGAGCAGCGAACAGCATTGCGGGACAACTTGCGTGATACTCGATATAACTTTGTTGTAGGAGATTCTGAGCAGCCGCCCAGATATCCCATTGTGCCAAAATCCCCAGTGCAGCCGCACGCGCCATGTAGCCTGCACCGGAACAGTCCCGTTCATGGGCCTCTAAGGGACCCACCAGCAGGACAAAATCCGGTCGAGACAGAGACGTATTGGAGAGGCAATAATCCAAGGACCACGAGAAAGGACATCTGATGCAAGACATCACAGGTTGCACGCAAGTGAAATACGCAAAGCGAAAAGAAAGTCTATAGGACACACTGAGTGTCGCCAATGGCAGGATGCAGAAGCCAGTGAGGATGCGCTCACGGAGCATCTGGAGTCGACCTGGGTCGAGAAGGGCCCAAGGAGGTGCAGCCATTGCGTAGTAAACAGACCAAAAGCAGTATCCCAGCCGCTAAGGCGAGGATCAACAGAAAGCCGCCAAAGACGCTGGAAAAAATGGAATGAATAAAAGCCGGTATTACACCAAAGATAGTTTGAAAGGAGGTTACAAGGCCAGAGCCCACAACTTTAAAAAAAGTGCACCAGACCTTCGGTGCGTGATGCATTAAAAACACGGGGAATCAGTTCACCGAAATGTTGTGGGAGGTTAGTGTTCAAAAGGGCCTGTATTTCACTGTGGGTACTAGCCACCTGGAGGATGAATGTCTCCCGGGCGGATGTGAGCAGAACCTCCTGGTTCAATAATAGTGCCTTTATTCTGCTCAATTTATTGAAATCCGCCTTCAAAGTAGGAATGGAGGGCCAAATGGAACTATCTATGATGTCGTGCGGGGGAGGAAAAAGCACATTTTTGCAGCAGACATCCCTGTGGGAAACTAACAATATAGGGTATGCCGGCCAGCATGCCACAGCAGTCCTGATTATTCAGAAGCAGATAGCTACCATTTGCAAGCTCAGTGAAAGTAGGAGAAATAGCAGGAGCAGGAATGCCCTTTAAAACACAAGCAAGATTCGGAGCCGAAACGTTACAAGCTCCGTGCAATTTAATGTTTTTGCAAATAAGGGAATGACCCACAGTAGAATCGCATGACTCCCCTGTGAGAAAAACTTCCTTACCGTCCCTAAGGCATTTATACATAAAAGGCAGGGACCAAAGTTCATGCAGGAAGGCACTGCCCAAGGGCTGAAAACGGCCCACAGGATAATGTTTCATGCACGAACTAAATTCAAATAAAGAAAATGGCAAGGCGATAACCCCATGAACTAGCCACACGGCAGAATCCAATTCCGCCACAGAGAATGGTAAGGGCTCTATTTTCTCGATATGTAACAGAGTGTATGCTGCATCTTTCATGGACATGAACTGCTGTTTGTCAGTTAAATTAAAAGGCAGGAATAAGGCAGAGGTGTTCAAAAAGTGCCAAGGAACTTTACCCATTTTAAGTGTCTGCAAAGTCCATGCAAACTGCATCACTGAACGCAATTGATTCTGACCATGATACAACACAGAAACATCATCTTGTACAATATCAACAACAGAGGAAACAATATTCTCTAATGTGTAAATGCGGGAAGACCGGGTATTATTACTATTGTCAACAACAGCAAGCACCTTTTCTAAATTTGCTTGATCTATTTCCCTTAGACGGGAAGCAGCCTCAATTTGCGAAAGCTTCCAGAGTTCATTGTAAGTCTCATAAATGAACCTCTTAGGTCGAGGGCCACGAGGCCCCAGAACAAAATCGGACAGATCAATGTTGCCTGATAGCAGGGATAAATGCTGTTTTACAGAATCTAAAGAAGAGTGCTGCAACCACTGTTTACATAATTTACCAACAGAATATGTTGTAACAGTACGAGAGTCAGAAAACCGCGGGTCTGGCCTATCCTGTTTGTAACCAGGAGCTGAGTCATGAAAACGCAGTTGGCAGGCATTTGCCGCCGTTGGCCAAGCCAACCAGGGTGACTGAACAAACGTGGAGATATTAAAGGAATTGTTCTGAAACAAAGCTTGCAAATCTGTAAGGGAAACATTGAAATGCAAGCTTGTGTTGGGAGCGGAAGACAATACAGGAATGGAAGGTGCAGTCAATTGTTTGGAAGTAGCCAAACCCCAACACGTAGTCTGATAGATGGTATTATTTAAAAATAAAATTTGGGCCGGGATAAGGCAAGCACGATGCAAGGCTTCTGTGCCTTGCACCTGCCATGATTTGGTCCCCCAAATAGATTTTAAGTCAATGGTGTCCTGCCAGTATTCATAACCACCCACAGCTAAGGCGTTCAAAAAGGTACCCGAATATAGCAATTTGGTGTGGGTCAACATGATTTTCTGTGTGGATGAAGTGTTTAATTTAAAATAATAGGACCCAGGGTTCGATCTATCAAAGTCTGTAAAATAAGTAAACTTATTTCTAAGAGTCTGGGAGCTACCTGGCAAAGGGGTTGGACAATGCTCCCATTGGGTGTAGTTAAAAGGACCCCGCAGTGCACTTGGTTTATGGACAAAGTGGTTGCCCCAATGCTGGTAACAATACAAATCGGCATAACTTGCAGAATTCATGTACAAATCTTCAGCATTAAAAGCAGCATAATATTTCAAATCAGTAAATAATGATTCAACTGCATGCACATCCCAGTCGTCAGAATGAATATTACTTTTAACGACATCACCCATTGAAACACGGAGGACATTTGGTACATTAATAATCTCGGTCGGTCCATGAATTTGGAAATTTACCGCATCCCATACGATGCCATCAGCGAATGGGTAAGCTGAAATGTTCACAAATGTGTGGTCACGCTTCATGATGTGAGATGAAGAATGTGGAGCCAAAGTTCCAGCGACACAGTTCACTGCAGAGCGTTCTGGTAAATAGTGACCATTGATGAGTAGAAAAAATACTGTGACAAAGCCAATGGACATGAACAGAAAAATCAGGAATAGTACCAACCAGATGCATGTCCAGGGGGGAATCAAAAAATTGTCTCTGTACCAGGATACAAAAATACTGAATTTGGACGGGACAAGTGATGAGGTGGAATCCGAGTCAAAGGAATAACGTGTTGAGCTCAGTGGCGTTGTTGGTAGGTGAGCCACCGACTCGGTGGCGGGGTAGGTATACTCAGTCTCCTCGTTGCAGGGGGAGTCTGGGTCATCGAGTAAGCGATCAGGCAAATCTACCATCTCGATAGCAACATCAGTGACCGTTCGGGCTGGAGGGCCACAAACATTTGTCCGGGAAATGACTGGACAAGAGACCGCTGGTGTTACACTATTCAGGATCAGCCAGATGTTGTAGCTTGACATTTTCCACTGAGATGTATCTATTCTCTTTGGGACCAGGAAGCGGTGGTAGGTAAGATGACTGTACGAGTTCCCTTCAAGCCAAGGACTGGAACCGGTGCACGATAAGAGGGGCCAAATTCTTTTTTGTTCTCCACCTTCTCTCGGACCAGATCTCCAATCTTCGGAAGCCAGCCGGCAACCGGAATCTGCAGCGCAGCGTCTGTGGCTGAAGGTAAATGTTCGATTGCAAGTTTGTCTCGGGCTTCTTGTAAGTCCTGTAACATAGTAGAATGGTTATCTACATCAAAGATTGCGGATTGCGCCACCATGTCTAGACCATCCAGGTCGGGCACAAACATTCTTATGCCAAAGAGCATTTCGTATGGGGTCCGCCCACCCAGAGGTCTTCTAGGGAGATTATTAAGTGCACGTTGTACGGTATACAAGTGGGCCAGCCAGTTCCTGCCAGTACCTAAGACTCTAGCTGTCGAGGATTGCTTTAAGTCACGGTTCATTCGTTCAACAATCGAATTGCCCTCCGGCCGATATGGAGACGAAAATTTCACCCGCACCCCCAGTGAACCCATTGCGTCCTTGTACGCCTTAGAGGCGAACGCCGGACCTTGGTCAGAATGGAAGGTGCCACAGGCGAAAATTCCCACAAAGACACGCAAATCCCTTATGACATTTCGAGCGTCAGCACTCCGTGTGGCCAGACCCAGATGAAACGTGTGCACGAATCCACTGCAACCAAGATGTACTTATATGCAGTGTCAGAAGAAAATGGACCGCAGTGATCCAGGTAAACACACCCAAAAGGTCTGTTAGAAATGCAGAGCGGGGTCTGTGGTGGCTGTGTAACCGTGGAAGGCTTAATCTGCTGACAAACGTCACAAGAAAGCACATAAGTACGGGTTTGATTGTATAAACCACGCCACCAGTAACGCTGCTGCAAGATGGACACCGTCGCCGACACTGCAGCATGAGCCAAAGCCATGCCCTCGTGTGCGGCTGTTATCAAGGAAAGTCTGCGGTCCGCGTTGGGAATCAGCCGATCACCAACGTCTGGAATTCTTACGTAAGGAGCCTGTTCGGGACCTAATTGATAAGAGTATTTGGAAGGGAATCCCCGTGGGTAATTAGCACCTTCCTTCGTCGCAGCAATAGCTGCCAAAATATCATTCTCTACTTTAGTCATGGATCTTGTAACTGCTGCGACTGAACACGTGGCTACTGCTGATTTGGAAGCTTCGTCTGCCAAACCGTTACCGACAGCGTGTGCGCCCACACGCTGGTGGCCAAGAGTGTGAATCACCTGTGTGAGTGGCAGACGTTGTTTCAAATCTGCCACTCGAACCCAAAGCATTTTATGCTTAATTGTGCTACCTTTTGCATCCCTGTAGTCGTTTTGCGACCAAAAGAATAGATTGTCATTGTAAGACTGAACACAGTAGTAAGAATCGCACACAATAAGAGTGGTCACATCCGGATCAGCGAACTCAAGTGCGAGCACCAATGCGCGCAGTTCGGCCAATTGTGCAGTACTGTTTCCTAGTGCCTGAGTGTGCACTACAGTTGATTTGAACTTACCGTTCACCATGGTACCTGCAACAATAGCACATGCAGCTGAATAAGCATGCTTGGAACCCGTGGCCGGTTGTGCCGAACCATCGGTATAGATAATACATTCGTATTCCTCAAGAGGTAGCAAGGACAGAGGAGGAGGATGAACGAATTCATACTGTAAAAACTCCTGAGTCTGCAGAGAAGAATCCAAGATAAAAGTGACATCCGGGGACGTCAAAGATGTAGCCCATTGTATCCAACGGGGGTGCAATGCCTTAGAGTTCGGAACACTTGCTCTCATCACTGCCTCTAGGGCAGGATATGGTGTTACCACCAAAATGCGTTTTCCCTGTGCCAGTGCGCGTTCCTTTAGAATCGCCATTTGCACTGCAGTCAAAACTTTCTCCACAGATGAAAAACGCATTTCTGCGGAGGTGTAAAGATGTGACTTGTATGCGATCGGTACTGTGTCACCTTCGTTAAAGGTTAAGTACGTGAAACCCACTGCCTCCGGAATGATTCTAATCACCAGGTTGGTGTGGTTGTCACGAGTCAACAAGAATTTAGATTCAAGCAAATCTGACTGCAAAGACTGCAGTATAGAAGAATGCACGGGAAGCCACCATGGCTTCGAAAAGTTAGGTTGAATCAAGGCATAAAGTGGCTTGATACGCTGGGCATATTCGGGAATGTAAGTATGCCCGAAGTTTAGAAAACCCAGTAAAGACTGCAGCTTCTTCAAAGTGGTTGGAGGGCACAAAAGTGCGCATTTCTCCAAAAAATGGGGGGCTTGGCCCTTACCTTCATTGTTGAGCTCAAAGCCCAAAAACAAAACGGTAAATTCAGCAATGTGAGATTTGGCAAAGTTAAATTTGTAACCCAAGACCGCAAATTCAAGAATAATGCGGTCCACTCGTGTAAGATGCGGGTATAATTCGTCGTCTGTCAGATAGATATCATCGACGTACGAACACGCATCTGGGTCTATGCCGTCTAACAAAGAGACAACACGGGCGGCGAATATACCCGGACTGTTCTTGTAGCCCATGGGTAAACGCCGGAATTTGAATTGTTTACCACCGGAGGTAAAAGCGCTCCATTGGCTGCACTCCGGGGACAAGTTGTGCGTGTAAAATCCATTGGATAGGTCAAGTGTCGTTTTATATTTTTTACGAACAAGACTATCTACAAGCGCAGAACTGTGTGTGTTTTGCACCTCAAAGGTCCGACAATGGGAGTTCAAATGTCGGTAATCCAAAACTAAGCGGTATGATATATCGGGTTTAGAAACCGCGCAAAGGGGATTATTCTTGGGTGACACGCATGTTTCAATCACTCCTTGATATTCTAACTGTCAGAATTTCGGAAACGGGACCTTTAGCTTCCCGCTTGATGGGATATTGGGGTTGTGGCAGCGACCGCAAAGGAATTTCATGGGGGGGGAGAGTCTTCATCCCAGCCCACGTGGTTGCGGTATAACGCTGGAGCCAGGGACACAGCCCATTCAGCTGCGAGAGCCTCCGCTTTGTCCTTGGGGACATGACGAGAAAAGCTCGGAAGGATTACCTCCTCCCCTCTACGCGCAGCAAGTACGAATGGGGGCGGCCAATCCGCCTCTGCCAACAGAATGTCGTAAGAAGAGGTCAGATTCTCCCAAAAATCCCTTTAATAACACGCTGTATGTCACCTTCAATTTGAATGACAATATTATATAGTCTGTCAGGGGGTGCCACTCTGGTGTCTGCTGTCTCGACAGTAATGAATGTCTCAGTTGCTGTCGCCTCCACATGAGGACGTAGCGCCTCCCGCACTATGGTAACTTCCGCGGTGCTGTCTAGGAGCGTCGCTGCCCACGTCCAATTCAGGAGTCTCGTTCTCACCGTCTGTGGCATACCTCGCTGTTACAGCTGCAACTTTTTTCTTCTGAAACTGTGGGCGAGAACGTTGAAATTCTTCTGGTTTCCCTCGGACTTGTTGTCGAGGTTGGTCTCGTCCCTGTGGAACCTCTCGACCCCTTCCTCTATCCTGGCGTTCTCCTCCACCAGCCGGGGAAGTAGTTGGTCCCTGTGAAGAACGAAGAGAACGCGAATCAGGGACTTGAAATCTCTCCCGAGATTTAATTCTCGCCCTATCGCGCAAATCATAAGTGCGTTCAGAAGAGACGGAAACCGGGGAAGCGCCTCGCGACCCTGGCTTTTTCTGTTGCTTACCCTGTTTTTTCAACCTCCAGCTCTTTTTAGTAAAGAACGGTTTCTCATCTTTCTCAGATTGAGTTTTTGGTTGTTGTTGCGATTGTGTTTGCGGTTTAGCAAAAGGCTTAACTCCCAGGCTATTGCGGGCAATTGTTTTGTAAGCCTGTGCAATAATTTTCAGTAATTCGCACGGCTTGTCCGGTTCTGGGATCAAAGCCAAAGCATTAGCTACTTGAAAGTTAACTGCATCGCCCTTGACATTCGCAAGGATCAAATCAGCTACTACATCGAACACTCCCACCAGTCTCATCCCTAATTCCACAGCCGCTTCAGGGCCATGCTCATCCTGCACACGTTTGATTACAGAGGGGAGAACCGTCATGGAAGGAGTGCCGAAACACTTCGCAAACACTGCTGCGAATACCTTACCCCAGTTGTTGCATTCTGCCAACTCGGGGATCAAGTCTTTTGGCAAACTAATCGTCAGAATCCTGTGTTTTTCCACAGGAGAAGTATTTGGAAAAACTGCCTCCAGCTGGTCAAATTTTTCTGCAAGCCAATAATACAAATCGTCCTTATTTTGTGGGCGCTTGCCCATTACCGAATTAACCATGACGGGACTTATGGTTACACCGCCTGCTCCAGCTGGATGGGCTGCAACTCCAGGCGGGGCTCCCTGGATGTTGCCTGTAACAAACTGTACTAAAGCTCTATGCACACGTATCAAAGACAAATGCAAATTACGCAGTTCAGCGACTGCAAGCGTCATATAACGCGGATGTGGGGTATACCCGGCCAAAACAGGCCAAGTGGCCCCTTCAATCGATAAGGGGCCTAAACGAACCGAGGTAACCGGTTGGGGGAGGGCGCCATCAAACCAAACACGGTGTTGCCATGCCGTGAGCGGTACTTCAAGATTCCTATAAGGCCTATAGAGATTAGGAACAGCGGTGGCTGTATATTCATGGAACAAATTATCAGTCCCGTCCACCGCCGGAAAGGTGACCCAAGAGTAAAACACCTCAAAGTGGTAAGCAGAATCCGCTTGTACCACAAAGATCAGATCGACACTTGCGTCAGGCACTCCATACACTGTCAAGTGAGCCCGGAGCGCTGCGCGGCTATGTGCCGCAATTTGGACAGCCATTTAAGGCTAACAATATTCGACAACCTAATATGAGGCAGCACAATATAGGGTTTTATTTAAAAACCTTTTAACAACTTCAAGCTTGAAAGAACCTATAAAAACGTCAATATAGGAGGTATCGCCCTCACACACGCTTCCGGAAGCGTCTGCGAAGGGGGTTGTGGACAAGCACAAGTACTACTCAAGCGTCTCACAGATAAGCAGCCCACTCGTTGGTTGCGCCATGTTGTAGGGATTCTGCACATACACAGAGCTATGCACAGGATAATAGGACCTCGGAGTATAGTGGTGAACCAACCATGCACCTTAGTACCCACAATCCCAATCCGACTAGCTTTAGCGTCTCATTAGCAACGATGCTACCAATGATTAGACAACCCAGAACACGGTCTCTCTCTCAGGACTCGCGGGAGCAAGGACACCCTTTCATAACTCACTCATACCTGTCCACAACGTGCGTAATAAGAGACACTGTATAGTTTAAAATGCTTATTTCAACTATCGTGCTCTAAGATGCAGTACACGTGCCAGTACTATCAGCATAATGCATAAGGATAAAATAATAAGCATAGTTACAATTCCATAGAATACAAACGGGGAAAGAATTTCATAAAGCAGTGGATATAGGGCTAAATGACCATACCACGCTCCCCGTGCTAGTAGCTAGTTTATTATAAAAATAGAAGACCTCTGGGCCTTGTCAGGCGAACCCCCATACCTCAATATCTAGATGCAAGGTTTACATCATCAGACAAGCCACAGCTCTTCTCTCTGGAAAGGTTTTTCTCCAACTGCCTCTAACCGTGAAATCACAATATTAAAAGCACACGAATTTCTCCAGTGCAGCTGTACTTAGTGTTATGTCTAAGTGCGAGGGACTGGCCAGATCAGCAAGAACAAGGGACGTTGTTTTTCGACCTTGTACATGTTGTGCAGACGTAACCCAAAGGGAACAGGAGAAAAGGTGAAAGGCAGAAATGCAGACAGTTCTAAAATAGCTGGGCAGAAGCAGAGGCTGGAAAAACTAAGGCACAACGTGCGCAAAAAAGCATCATGGCAGCCCGGCCTAAGCGAACGTAGCAAGGCAGACCAGGAGGCCACAAACCACATGACAGGTTCATGCATTATTTCTCAAACATGGCACATGCTGAGAAGGAATGTGGTGTTTAAATGATCCATGCCACAGATCTACAAGTCAGTAAGGAGTAGCCCTTGCATGGAAAGCAGGTTCTTGCACAAGCTTGGCATCCGGAAGGGACAATCCAAATGATAATGCTCCCTCCCCTGCCTAAAATGCTCATTCCATCTTCAACCATCTATTCACTAAGAGAATACTGAAGCTCATTAGGAATACAAAGCTCACCTTCTGCACACGCAGCTGACTCCTAGTCAGAGCTGACAATCCTCATACACCTTTCATGCTCCTTGATTGGATGCACGACACACATCTCTAAGGTATGCTTTATCAACTCCAGTTATAGTGTTAAACGTTAAAGATCACCACAGCACAAACAGCCCCTTTGAGTATAAAATGACTGATAGACCTTTCCTGAATTTATCAATGGGGATAAATTCCTTCCTCATTGGAAAATGTGGGCAGTTTAGCCTTTCATAAATATTTCATACATGTTAAGTTATCAAAGTTTCTGTTCTTTCATGTTTTTTCTTGTTCATTTAGTATGCTCATGGTGAACTAGTTTGTGCCAAAGCAAGACTGTTTCACTATATGCTGCATTGCAGAATAATTAGCAAATAGTAAAAGTCCTTGAAATTCTCATCAGGCCAGCACATGCTGTTGCTTTAGCCCGACCAGACTACTACACAGTTCCTCAAATGTCATGCCATGACAGCCACCAAATACCCCCCCCCCCCCCACCCCCTCCTCCTTTCCTGTCTCGACACCAACTCCTTTCCGCTTGTTTGAAATGAAGCAAACAAATTGATCTTCACCTATAATTTGAAGACTTCTCTCAACTACTGTAAATCCTTGACTAACTTCCCTTCAAATCCAGAGTCCACTTCCAAACCCACTGTATCAGTGGTGAATTCGCAGACCTCGCATCTCTCCTGCAAAATCATTAATTGGGCTCCAATGATCATACCACAACCTGGATCTATTCAGACTGAATGCAAGCAAATAAGTTTTAATACAGAAATAAACAGTCATCGACAAATGCATTTAGATGTCTAGCTGTAACTTGGTGCGTGATGCTAAAATGCCTTTTTTTCAGGCGCAAACCCTGCTGTTTGTAAAATCCTAAGGTTTGAGACTCCAGTAGCCCCTTTCGGTGTCAGAAAATTATTTTTTACTCCTTCTGGTATATTGACCTATCTAAAAATAAGAACTGCATATTTTAATTTATACTTGTACACTACAATCTACCCCACTCCACTCTACCCCACTCCACTCCAATCTACCCCACTCCACTCCAACCTAACCCACTACAATCTACCCCACTACTTCAATATTACCATATCAATCAACTACACTCCAATCTACCACACTCCAATCTACCGCATTCCACTCAAATCTACCCACTCCACTCTACCCCTATCTACCGCATTCCACTCAAATCTACCCCACTCCCCTCTACCCTACTCCACTCTATCCCAGTCTACCTCACTCCAATCTCCACTTCACTCCAATCTACCCCACACAACTGTACCCCACCCCACTCCAAATACTGCACTCCCTTCCAATCTACTCTAGTCCAGTCCACCCAAACTCCCCCACTCTACTCCAATGTACTCCACTCCAATGTACACCTCTCCACTCTACCCCAATCTACCCCACTCCACTGCAATCTACCCCAATCCAATCTACCCCACCCCAGTCTATCCCACCCTACTGAACTTCAGTTTACCCAACTCCAGTCTACCTCACTCTACCCCAATTTTCCCTACTACAATCTACCTTAGTCTACCCAATTCCACTCTACCCCAATTTACCCCAGTCTGCTCTACACCACTTCAATCTAACCTACCCCACTGCACGCTATTAACTTTTAGCCATGCCGAACAGCAGCCACACTGGTCTACAACATGGCTAAAACACAGTACCAAAGCCAATAGCCTGTGTAAATGCAAGACCTATTGACTTTGCCAATGTTTGTTTTGGAGGCTTGTAGGCCTGTTTTATGTTCTGGTGGGTAGATTTTTACTGTTGATGTCATTGATATTACCACGAATATCGCCAGTAGCAAGCACAAATGCTTGCATAATACCTGTACAACCTGTGTTTACAAATTCAAAAGTGCCCATATGCTTCAAAAGCCAGCCACTTTTTTAACTGATTCGCCAATGAGGGCCACATTTATTTGGGTGCCCGGGCCTTTTTCCCGTCCAGTCCGACCCCAAACGATTCAGACAGGCACAACCCACTTCACGTTCTGGGTGAGCCTGTCTCCATAGCCGCGTAACTCCCATGTAGCTCCTTTGTCTCCCACACTAGCTGTATCCAGTGGAAACCAATAAACCAAAGTTTTGCCAAACGTCTGAAAATCTTACTGTTAAGTTTAAAGACTCTTTGATTTAGTTGTTTTCCGACAATTTTCCCTTTCCCCCTGAAATTTACATTGCAGGGTAATGTAGCTCTTCGCATACGACCCGGATCCGGACACACATGGGGACTTCTTTGAAAATAATGATGAGCACAGTGACTGAAAAATGGCTGCATCTAAGGCACTTCTGAGTGAGAGTACATTTCACATAACCTGTGCCCCAAGGACGCAGCGGTGCCCTCTGCTTTCTTTAAAGTCTGATATAACCCTATTCTTGCAAACTGTACCATATCTGAAGACTTTTGAAGTCGCTCTTAAACACTTTCATAAACAGTATAGCAAAGTCATTTGCATACCAAGTACTGTGTGTAGGAAAGTGGGTTTCTGTTGCAGTAACCCCCCCACTTTTTGCCTGATAACTGATGCACTTTTCCTTGGTGTGCCCTGGGTCCCTGCCAATCAGGTACCCAGGGCCTGTGTTCCTTCCCTAAAACTGCATTACAGCCTAAACCCAATTGGCCTCTCTGGCCACAGGTAAGCCCCTGGTAAATGGTACCCTAGGTACCCAGGGCACTGTGACCAGAGAAGGCCTCTAAGGGCTGCAGCACTTATTGTGCCACCCTTGGAGGCCCTGTACCCTGACACACACACACTGCCCTTGCAGGCTGAGTGTCTTGGTGCAGAACAAAACAGAGAGTCGACATGGCACACATCCCTGTGTGCCATGCCCACAAACACACTGCCCTGGCATACCTCAGTCACCCCTCTAGCTGGGTGCCCTATGCCAGTGGTGAGGGTACAGGTGCATGAGCCCTGTGCCCCTACAGTACCCAGGTCCATTCCTGGGCACTGTAAGTGCAGTGCTGCCATTCCGAGTATATGGTGCTGGGAGGTCGTCAGCACGAACTCCTCAGCACCATGATGGCCTCACTGAAGACTGGGAAGTTTGGTATCTAACTTCTCAGCACAGTAAGCCCACACTGATGCCAGTGTGGGATTTACTGTAAAATGCACGACAGAGTGCAACTTAGAGTTGCCCCTTGAACCTAACCTACAATCCACGTCTTGTCTGAGGGGCTACCTAGGCTGCCACACAGCAGACATGTTGCTGGACCCCTGGGTAGAGAGCCATCCGCTCTCCCGGGCCTGCATGCAACAATGCACGTCCTGGGCGAGGTGCTAGGCCTCCTCCCCCAGGATGGGCAGGGGGAAGCTTCAAAGGCAATTCCGCCTTTGTGAGCTTCCCCAGACCACTTGCTGTACTCAGCAACTGGTCCCCACCGGTTCTTCCCCCCCATCCTGGCGGGAAGACTGGCGGGAAACACCAAGGGAGGAAAGGGGGTGTGCCACTCTCTGACAACCCCACCCCTCAGGTGGGGGAGGCGAGGTGAAGCACATCTCCGGGCTCTCGCCATCTTGAAGATGGGGAGCCCTGCCCAATCAGGACTAGGCTCCTGCCCCCCTCCCACACGAGAGTGGCAGGATAGGGGGTGTACCCACCCCAGGGCAGGGGCCCATTGGTCCCTGACCTTTACCTACCTGTAACGCCCCTAAATCTAGTATTTAGGGGCACCCTGAACCTTCCTTCCTCAGATTCCCGCAACCTAAGAAGAAAAAGGACGAAAGAAGACGCCCAGCAGAGGACACTGCAGAGAACAACTGACTTGGCCCCAGCCCTACCGGCCCGTCTGCAGTTTCCAGAGATCCTGCACCAAAAATAGTCTTGTCCTGCAGCCAGCGACCTCCAGGACCCCGGGGAGGCCTGACTGCCTTCAACAAAGACCGGATCTCCTGTGAACAGCAGCTCTGTTCAAAAGAAACACCAAACAAAGACTCTGAGCCTGCTGAGGAAAAAGAAACCCGACGCCTGGAACCACCACTGCACCCGTCGCCTACAGCCCGAGTTCAAGTGGCCCACCGGTCCCAGCGAGGTCCCCCAGCTCTCCAGAGTCAGAGTCCACCGTGGGTTGACCCCTCCAGGACTCCCCGATGTCGCCTGCAGCCTCTGCACAGAGACCCCCCCCAACCGCGAGTGGCCCGGTAAGGTGAAATCCGAACTCAAAAGACACCCCTGCATCCAGCCGCCCTGCGCCCTGGAGAAAGGAACCCGAGGTGCACCTACGTCCCCGAGCCCTCCAACTTACCTGCCCAGCTGTTGGTTCCTCCTGGAAGTCTTCCTGGACCGAGCCTGCAGCTGAAAACCAAAACCGAAAATCTCCATTGAAATCAACAGGGCACCCGACCTCAAAACAGCACCCTGCACCCGGCCGCCCTAGTGCCGCTGAGGGTGCCCCTTTTGTGCTAACTTGGTCCCCAACTTGCCCTGAGCTTAACCCTAGGAGCTTTGCTCCCACAACCCTGTGGCCTGCTTGCCAGCCGCCACCAACCGGAGTCCCCCTATCCTCCATAGGATAACATTGGACCTCAACACTCTGCACCCGGCCGCCCTAGTGCCGCTGAGGGTGCAACAACAGTGCATCACTGACCCTGGGAGACCCCTGAGTCTAACCCCAGAACCCTAACTCAAAAGACCGACTGCTTACCTCGAAACCGATAACTCATTTTTCCTCATAAGATAACATGGACACTTTTTCTTCCAAAAAGTTTCTAAGTGTCGACTTTTGAAAACTAAGAATATTCCTTAAAAATCGCACAAATAACCTAACCGAATTTTCTCAACTGTTTGCAGGAAAGGTCCCAGTGCTGAACCTAGGTGTCCAGCACTGAGTAACAAAAATAATTAAAAAGTAACTTACCTGTGAATTGAATTTCCTTCCATAGGATAACATTGGTGGTTCTTTGTGAAAAAGTTTCGAAGTGTCAACTTTTGAAATACAAGAATATTCTTTAAAAATCGTACAAACTACAAAGACGTAATTACTTACCAGTTTTAAGTAAATGTCCCAGTGCTGAATCTAGGAGTCCAGCACTGGATTACAAAAGTAACGTTAAAGTAACTTACCGGCCAATTGAATTTCCTTCCATAGGGTAACATTGACTGGTTTCACTTGGAAATTCTTCTAAGTGTCGAGTTTTGAGACTTTAAAATATTCACCTAAAATCAGCCGAATTATGAAAACGAATTTACTCACCTGCTATCAGGAGAGATCCAAGTGCTGGATCTTGGTGCCCAGCACTGACCCTAAAAAGTAATCACAACTGTACTTACCGGTAACTTGAATTTCCTTCCATAGGATAACATTGCCTGGTTTTTGCTAAAAAGTTTCTAAGTGTCGATTTTGCAAACTTACAAATATTCGTTAAAAATCGCCTGTATAACAAAAACACATTCTTTCAACTGTTTACAGGAGATGCACCAGTGCTGGATCCAGGATCCAACACTGAGTAAGAAAAAGTAACGATAACACTACTTACCTGCTAAGTGAATTTCCTCCCATAGGATAACATAGGTGATTCTATGTGAAAAAGTTTCTAAGTGCCAACTTTTAAAATACAATAATATTCCTTAAAAATCACAACTGTAACCAAAACGTTTTTACTCAACTGTTTACAGGAGATGTCCCAGGACTGAATCTAGGATCCAGTCCTGTGGTTAGAAAAGTAATCCAAAAAGTAATCTATTGCATTTAACTAGAAATTCACATTGAGCTCAATGTATAATTATGTTTAAAATTGTGTTGCCTATTACAACAACTGTAACTATTGCATTCAAAAGTCTATTGCCTATTGAAAGTATTTACCTAAAGCATCTCATTCTGAGAAAGTATATTTTGATACCTATTGTTGGTTCTAAAATAAAACAAGCATATATTTTTATATACAAAACAATTGGCCTAGAGTTCAGTTCTTGAGTGTGTGGCTTCATTTGCTGAGTGTGTACAACAAATGCTTTACACTGTCCTCTGATACTGCTTTACTGCTCGACCAAGCTACCACTTTAGAGAGTAAGGTTATATCTAACTTTAGCCTCTGCCAAACCTCTGGGGACTGTGGACTCTGTGCACACTGAACCTTACTTTGGTTCAGTATATACAGAGCCACTTTCTTACACTGTTCACATAAATGACATGCAAAGCACTTTATGGACACAGCATGTTTTATTTATACAGTAATGTTACACGTACATGCTTGATGACTTGTATATAACATAGAACTCCATTGCAATTGGGGAAGGGACCTATGCGTTTCCTCTAGCTATATTATTTAAAATCACACATTTTAACATCGCATATCCCGCAGTCCTTTAGCTTCTAATGTTCCGTACTAGTGCACACTCTGTATCCACTTTCTAGTAATTGTGTAACTGACCTACTTCCTACTTTACTCGTCCCATTCCTCGCAGCTTGATAGACAACACCCGCACCACCCATGTTATACAGGATCGCTGACTCCATGTGTGTCTACGCTTTTCTGTATCTTGATTGCAGTTTATCCATACTGGCAATCAACTGTCTGTGGGCTGAGTTGAAAGCAACATATCATACTCCCTGCTTACCCTGTCCAGTTATGCAGAATCGGCAGAGAGTAACGTGTTGATTTCCTCTTTATTTCATCATTCTCTTAGGGTGCCTTTATTTTAAGCTATTCTCCAGGACAGTCCTCTGTGTTAACCTTCTGTATTTGAGCCATGGATGTGTCCTAGCTCAGACCTTCTGCCATGTAATGTGGTGAAATTTGCCAGGGGGGACAGCGTTGCCAGTAGCCTGGTCTCAGGCTTGGCATTCAGCTGATATGGTACTTCCCCTGAACCAGTAATGTCAAAGTGTTGCTGTGGGAGCCGAACCCCAATATTTATGCACCCCGATTTTTACCTGGGCAGTTTCGCCCCGAGGTCTCTCGTTAATCTAGCGGTAAGAGATTACACTTCTCATCAGGATAAGCATTCATTTTTAGCAGAGTAAAGTCAAAGTATAAACTGGAAAGTAGAAACTTGGACTATTAATACCTGGTTCTAGATTAGAAATAGAGTTAAAAGTATTAATTACAGAATTATTAGTAAAAACAATACAGAAAGATACATGAATTTACCATAAATGCTCATATGCAGAAATACAGAATCAGAAATCCTAATACAAATCCCTATTTAGGCTATTTAAATCCCTCTACGTTTTTAAATCTCAAACTCGTAAAGAGTACTGACAGCATCTCAGGGAGGAATAAAATCTCGGAACAATCGGACAGAGTCTCAGGAGGTACATGATGGAAAGTTTAATTCACAATATGCGCTTTCTAATACAGGTCCCCTGGTACGTCATAGCATTCTGTGCTCCACAGAAACTATGTGGAGAGACTACTTGCAGCGGGACACTGATCGAGAGTGGGCAAGAGACGGGAGCAAGACGAGCTAAGCACCAGAAAGAACTGTCTTCTTATCTATGACAGCTTCCATCCGAGACATTTAAAGGACATTTAAAGGACAATCTCCCGTTCGGACAATTCTTGCGCTTGAGAAGGAATTGTACTGACAAAGAAGACTACAACTCCCAAGCCAAAGACTTGACAAAGAAATTAATATGGCGCAAATACCACAAACACTTGGTGTCACAAGCAAAAAAGAGAGCCTCTAATAACCATAGAGAAGCAATTTTAGAACACAACCCAAAGGAGACCGATACCAAAAGCAAGAGACCTATTTGTATCACTACATTCAATATTGCATCAGACAAGGTGACTAAGATAGTCAAAAAACACTGGCGTACCCTGAACAGTGGGGGCCTGAACATACCACTACCCATGTTCAGCCATAGAAAAGGAAAAAACCTAAAAAACTATCTGGTACACACACGCCCTACTAGCACACCAGAAACGAATGGGGCTCTACGTAGGCTACATCCACTCCCGCAAGGACACTACCCTTGCAGTAACTGCAGTGTCTGTCACCTAACTACTGCCACCAAAAAAGTGAAATTCAATAACAACATGACATGGGAACTGCGCAGTTTTACCAACTGCAACACAACAGGTGTCGTGTACCTGATCACCTGCACATGCAATCTCCACTACGTGGGGATGACAACCAGAAAAGTCAGCACTAGGATAGTGGAACACCGGAGCAACATAAGGTGTAAACGAGCAACCACAAGAATGACCACCCACTTCCAAGAAAAACAACACACCCCCAATGATATGAGGTGGGTAGTACTGGAACACATTAAGTGCCATGAGAACTTAGAAAGAAAGTTACATGAAAAAGAACAACGCTGGGTGTTCAAATTACGTTCAGACAACCAGGGCCTGAATGATGATATCCTGTGGGGACAGTTTTGCTAAAACACTATAATTGAAGAAACCGATGCCTTTTTCTAAAAGACCCCTTTTTATACCAAGCAACCGAAAGGAGGTAGGGCCACATTTCCAACAAAATTTTGAAGAGCGATCCTTTCACTATGTTTTGTGGTCGACATCACTGCAGAAGGACTTGGAATAGGCAGCAATAACAATCTAGATTCTGATTAACCTATAGATCTAGATCATCTTAATCACAGCCTCTGGCTATTCCAACCTTTAGTCATTTTTTTCTTATTCCGGTTATTAACCATCAGGAGCCATTAATCATACTCTTTTGATGCTCCACCTGTTCTGACTCAGGGTACGAACATTACATCTACGCAGGGATACACTGAGATCACCAACCAATTCCCTATTATGGCCGACACTATGAGCCAAATGCAGCGGCCATTTTGAGAACACCACTGCCTACTGTTTTGGATTAGACAGTAATAACTATCTAGAATTTGACTAACCCATCTTGACCAACTAAATTAAATTAAAATTTATTTTATTTTTTCAGCCTTTAGTCTTTTATCATCAGGAGTCGTGAACCATTCTCTTTAGACGCTCCTCCCTCTCTCACACAGGGTAGGAGTACTACATCTACATAGGGAATACACGGAGATCACCCGCGTATTCCCCCAAGATGGCCGACACTATGAGCCTAAGGCGGCGGCCATTTTTGGGAACTCTCTCGGTCTAGTCATTCCTCAGTGACTAGGCGGATACAGGAAGTATTTAATCGGTCCCCGTCTACAGACACGCTAATATGCGGTCCGGTGGGGAGACGACTAGGTATTTTCCTGCGAGGCGCTCTCATACCAAGTAAGTGCTTTCTTTCCACAGGCTGGTCCTGGCAGAGCTCGCTTCAGACCCGAACAAACACCACTCGGGTACATTTTGAAACTAACGAGGCTATTTATCCCCGTTTTTCCTCATTTCCCAGATTTAGGACTAAGAGATCCCTCGACCCCCCACGGTCCATGAGGCATATATATGCTTCTTTTGAAGTATGTAATTACGACCGCAATACCGGCAATATTGTCTTGTGTGTGTTTCTTGAAAGTCACGAGGTGTGTGTTTTTTATGTCATTTTAACTTTTGGTTATTCACTAGCAGCACGGTTTTCCAGCATGCCTTTTTATCCTACACAGGCTAAAAACCACGCGCAGACCTGGATTATCGCACGCACCATTAAGGAGCATTATAGAATGTGGAAGCGCATTGAATACTGATGTATACCCACCTACTCGGAGAGAGAGGGGGGCCTTTGTTCCCCTAACTTTGTTTGTTTTTTCTATCACACAGATACTACGTGATAAAGTCTTAATCGTATGTATGGATTAACGCATGCTTTTTAGTTGCAGCGTTTATTTATTCATTGTTTAGATTGTCTTACTTTGGCTGATTAGGAGTGGCAAACACAGGGCTGGTCCCTGTGTGGTCCTGAGGAAGAGCTTTGGGGAAGCTCGAAACATGTTGATGTATACTAAGGATTTCTAACCCATTATAGTTAGGTCTACTTGTATCACACCCCGTTTTTAGACATACCAAACTAGGAGCAACAATAAAGTATTTCGCCCACTAGCAAGGTATTTTTAACTCACTTTAGCCCACTCCACTACACTTTTGCACTACACATAGTCTTCCACAAAAGTGCTCCTACGCAAATATCGTAAGTCGTAGCACGCCTCAGCTCGTAGAGAGCTGAGATGGCCCCTATGATGAAGCATGTCACCGTGGGAAAACCCTGGTGAGTGAGGGGACTCAAGAAAGAAATTCTTCTTTCT
Source organism: Calotriton arnoldi (assembly GCA_963921515.1). Taxonomy (NCBI): domain Eukaryota; kingdom Metazoa; phylum Chordata; class Amphibia; order Caudata; family Salamandridae; genus Calotriton; species Calotriton arnoldi. The sequence continues at coordinate 829,279 of CAWUFW010004378.1, read as the reverse complement.
TGTTTGTTTCCGGATCTCATTGATTGGAAACCCTATCCCTGTCCAATGGCTAGGCCCTTTACCCGATACCTCGGGTTTTAGGTTCAGTTTTAAGTGCAACATCATTAGTTCATTTGTTATGACTATATGCATTACAATGATTAATTTACACTAATATTTTGTCACCCCGAATTGCATATCAGAAAAAAGTTTAACATTGCCTTCAGCTTCTCTCAAACACATTGCCACCAAATTGCACAATAGTCACCGAAAGCCTAGGGGGTATAGGATGTGTGCCAGATACTGATTTACTGGATTTAAACTGCATTTGCAATCCTGCAAATGAGTTGTGCTCACTGTATATTGGCTTAAGGCACCCACTGCCTTGTCTAAACCAGTGCAAATGGATAATTATAGGGGATCGCCTTGACACAGGGTTACAAGCACCCCATGTGAGGCGAGTCCACTCAGGTAGCGAGCAGGCACCTGCTAGGAGGTGAAGGCCTTGATTCGCTGAGTCAAAGTTTGGTAGTGGTCCCACAGCCTTGCTTTCACTCTGTGCTGGTTCTTCTGTTGAAGAACCGTGTTCAGCATGTACCAGAAAGCTTCATGTCCTGAAATGCCCTGAAAGTGGAAAGCTGATGGATAGGCAGGAGACTCCTATTAGCCCTAAAGTAACTTGTAGCTTGGCTAAGCCAATAGAAGGAGTTGTGCTAAGTCGGAAATGTTTGGCTCTGTGTAATGAATATTTAATTTTGCTATGAATGTATGCTGACTACAGTCGGAATACATATATCTTGTCTCACATTATTCTCGTGGGACTAAAATAAGTATGTCAGATGTCGATCTTCTTTCAAATATTCATTTTAAAATAAGGTTCATATTGATCTTTACATCTAGTAGTTATTCGTTTTCGTATGTAGGTTAAGAGCATCTTTACCCAATACCTGGGTGTTTGTACTAGATCAAAACCCCACTAGTGTAACTGCACAAGATTGGTAGCTCTACATCTCTGTGATTTAACTTATTTACAAGTGGTTTCTGAAAATAAAAAGCAGAGTGCTACCAAGCTTGAAATAGTAGAACAGCAGCATACTTTCACGCATGATTGGACTCTTCATATCCAGCATCTTCTATTAAGCCTTTAGTGTTGCAGGTTTGAATGCCCTTCTCTCCTTTCTACCTTGTTGTCAGTAAACTTGTTCTGTTTGGTAATAAACTTGTGTAGTATTGTCCAGTTCTTGATTATTCATAATATTCTTTTTTTAAAACCCGACAGCTAAACACTGTTTACTTGTAGATTGTAGTTTCAAGTATATTTATGATACTAGAAATTGCATTTTTACTCATTTACCCTTGTCTAAAATGCATAATATCAAGGAGTTTCCCACCATTTCCATGATTTCTTTTTTTCTGCAAGTGGTTTACCATTCTTATGGCTATACTTGAATACATATACTCCCAGTGGACTGTTCTTCATTCCGTATATACTACAAGTATAGTATATCTTTGCGCATTGTAGATGCTCTTTAGATTAATGTAAATTATCTGTTGCCACCTTTTTATTCCAATTAGGACCAGTGTTCATTTGTGTAATGTTTAGCACAGGTGGGTGTAAGCAGTTGCAGTGGGGTTAACAGGTAAATAGTCTCCAGTGCAGAATGTTACAGAAAGCTATAAATTTGCAGACTCCTCAGAGTCCTTCCATTGTGCATCCGCACATATTTGATTTAAATACAGGGTAGTGATTTTGTTCTATGTAAATCAGTGCTGCCATCTTACACAACAGCAACCACTTATTTCTTGCAAAGGGAGCTGGATCAATTAGTCAGGTTTAATATGCTTTTTTGTGAAACTGATGGTTCCGAATGTCTGCAGGTGAATGGCTAAAAGGGACCGCTCAGAGGCAGGGCTGGTATGGCTATCTTTCTTTGTGTGTCTGACTTTGATTATTCTACTTAAATGTGCTAAAGTGTAGATTCAGGTGCAGTTGTCAATGTAAAATTAGGCAATGCAAACACAAAAGAAAACTGGACAAGGAGAGTTACTTTTGTCTTCCAACATGTTGATGCAAGCACCAGTAACCGTTCCTTACTCCCAAATGCACCATCTGCGTGTTGCTTATCAAGAGGGTGGTTAAATTTCAAGAATAGTACCCACTCCGTTCTTGCCCTTGCAGCAATGCTAAGCTTTGCTCTGGTATTTATGGTGCATGCAATCTTTCAGGTAATGGCCTGCTTACATATGCTGATAACTCTTCTCAAAGATCCAAAACTGTACAAACTGTATTTGTTAATGTTGAAGATGAATGCATACATAGTTGAACAGAGTATCTTTTGAATTCCTTCTACTCCACTTCATGGTACAAGCAAATGCAAGGATCTCCCACTGCAGAACTCCTCCACCTTGCTAACACTAGCTGACTCTCCATTGTTGCTCACCAAGAATGTTAGGCCCTACTGTCCTTCAGATCAGGTTGACGTATTCACTCTGTTCACCACCAGTGCCCCATTTCCTTGGTGCCCATCAATACCAGTTGCCATGCTGTCTTCCAAAGGTGTCTTGCGCTGCTCTCCAATACCATGCCATATGCTTCCCATCTTTGCCACTGCCAAGCAGTGCTAGTCCCTCACTACATACTGTCAGCTTCTCACACTTTCTGCTAAGAGTGGTCTCTGGCACTGTTCATCAGTGCTGGCTTATTGTAATGCCACACTGTCTGCTCCTCAAGCTGATTGTCAATCACAAGTTCAGTACCAGCACCACTGCAGAATCTCGAGAGGAACAGATAATGACATATAGATGTGGGTTGGATGGTCCGGAATGGGGTGAGGGTGTGGGGGGCAGGGTATAGGAGTTAAGCAAGAAGTACTTGGTGAGAATCGTCTTGGGAGCGCAGTGGAGACCATAACAGGTGAGGATGTCCAGTAAGCATATTGAGTGGGTGGAAGTAGCTCAAGGAAAATTGGACACGAGTGACGGCAAGCTGGGAGTGGGGATCCATAAGAGGTAAGGGTGTGTGTACATGCAGATTAGAAAAATAGGGAGCGACCCCACTGACCAAGAGACAGGGTACCACTGGTAAATATAAAAAAATATTTCTCTTGGACATGTACAGAAATACACCTTCAACCCGGTACACAATCAGCCAAATTCACAACCGGTTGCGCACTGCTATATCACATATACAAATTCCTCCATAAACACCATCAAATTGAACCCAGAAAAACAGCCATATATCACATAAGGATAAAACACTCAGATGTATAACAAATTCAAGATTTATTAAAAATGAGTTAAAATCACATTAAAAATCATACAATAATAACCAAAAATACAATAATAATAAAAAACATAAATTCACACATTAAGAACCTGAGACATCATGAGAGACAAAAAAATATGTGAAACATGTAATTTCATCAAAAGGGTTATTCCCAGCAGGAATCAAATACATAAACACCATTAGTCTGTTCATTTATCATTTCATTAGACAAAAGGCCGTTCCTGGATATAACCAAATAAAAATACGGGCGTCGACGCGTTTCAGTGGTAAGAAATTATTGAAGTACCACCTTCATCAGGACAAATACAATGCTTGTCTCTCTCTCAACAGTATTAAAATTCAGTACACCTAATCAAGACAAAAAACATACAATAAGCACAACCTACTATTCATATTAAAAATCATTAATCATATTACTTCATTAATCAAAACACTTCTCACATTTAACATTTTTTTTGTTTTTATCCACAGCATATAATCTAAATATGTCCAAATGACACAGAGTATGCATAATATAAAAACCAACCCACTTCACTTTAATTCATTCGGGGTCTGTTATCAATATGTCCACATAGCTGTTTGGCGGGTTCAACAAAACTACACAGTCATCTATAGTCCTATTTCTTACTAACAAATATGTACATCACCCAATCAGCAAATACCTCATATTGTAACAATTCACCATCACTCTCCAATATGCATATATCCTCACACATTCATTCTTTCATTCTGAAAAATATTAAATCTGTCGCTCAGAATACATACCTATAGTGATGTATGCGACGTTCACACAATAAGTCTTCCAAATAACCATAAGAAGATTCTTTATCGTTGTCACGTAGTTTATATGAACCCCCGTTGCTTCACCTTGTCAGTGAATCTAATCCTAATTGGAAAAACAATGGAGTTATATTCCAACTTTGACCCTATCCACTCAATAGTTGGATAATATAATAAAATCCAAGTACCAATGGGCCACTAACCTCAGTTGATTCGTGTGTATACACATATATCACTATCAAGTAAATTTGTAGAGGAATTCAATGTGGAATTTAATTTATATATTCCGTTGTCCCTTATTTTGATAGATGGTGCACGAGCTTCACACCTAGAATAACGACATATTTTATGGAGGAATTTGTATATGTGATATAGCAGTGCGCAACCGGTTGTGAATTTGGCTGATTGTGTACCGGGTTGAAGGTGTATTTCTGTACATGTCCAAGAGAAATATTTTTTTTATATTTACCTGTGTGTACATGCAGGACTGAAAGGTGGTAATACCTTATGGAATTCTTATTCCTAGAGAAGTGGGTAAGATTGGGGAAGAACTGGTAACTAACTGGCAAGTCAGGGTCCTGAGACAGTTTTCTTTTTGAGATGCTGAGTCATGGTTGCTTGTTGGAGGTCTGATGGAACTATGCCATCTTCTAAGGATTTGTTGATTATGTAGGTGATGTCCGTGTTGACCAAATTTGCAATTCTTTTGAAAACCTTAGCCTGGCAAAGTAGTTTGTATGGAGGCCTTGAATGCTTTTATAAATTCAAGAATATCCACAGAATCACATTTTGGATAGTTGGTGGAAGACTTAGGAGGATAAAGTCATGGAAATCGGGCGTGTGTAAGGAGATAGTGTGGTGGCTAAAGTCTATTTTTCTCTTGAGAAGGTTAATTTGTAGTCAAGTCAAATTAAGCTTTATTTGATTTATAAATAGATCATAAAAGCACAAATAAATAATATACACATTCCGATATGTTACATATCAAGCATTAAAAAACAGATTCCAAATACAAATGATTATTAGGCATATAATGAGAAGAGCCATAACTTTATGAGGAATAATACATCAATCTTTATGACATTTCATTACATAGAGTTTATAAGAAACGCTATCATGGCTCCATCAGCATAAATCAATATCACATAGAGTTCCTAAACCTGATGACGTTTTTTAAAAATAGAGCAATGGATTCCATAATCATTTCATTATCCAGAGTTTGTAATTTCATATATGCTACACGACATTGTCTTAAACCTAAAAATTTTAAAATAGGGATTATAAACCTTTTCCTTGGGACTGAATAAAATTTGCAAAATAGGACTGTATGCAGAGTTGATTGGCGTGATGTATCATCGCATGGGCACAGGACCAAATCTCTTGACCAATCATTTATAGTTGGATGGCTGACAAGCCTGTGCAGTATCCCCAAACGGAAACGGGTCAAGAGCATTCGTTCAAAACATCCCTGGACGTGAACCAAGTACGACTGAATGCCTGGGCATGCTAGCATGAGCTGGTTATCCATTACAGTTATTTTTCCGCTTTCTTTAGACCATCTCTTATCTTGTAAATAGACCAAACAGTCTGCTTTCAATACCTTTCTAGGGATTAAGGCCATGCTCTCTGGTTTCTCATAATGTTCTGGATGGCCAATTTAATTTGCGAGATGTTTAATATAGCGGAGCCACGGAATAAGAGAAGCCCTATTTAAGCAGTCAATAATTTCACGATTAAAGCTGGTCTCATCGGATACCCAGACCTTGTGCCAAAGCAGGATAGGGTTAATTTTAATCACATCCGAGATAAAAGGCAGACCAAGCTCAGAATGACAAATAAAATTAGCAGTTGAGCTTGGAACAGCTAGCAAATATCGTAAGAAAGCGTTCTCGCTCAATTGTAGTAGCTGCACATCCGTAATGCCCCATATACCCGCCCCATACAGAGCCATCGATAAACACTTTGACTTGTATATTTTTAATAATTCTGGTACTGGTCTGCAGCCCTATTTTCTAGAGAAGTTGAATACGGCACCTATAGCTCTCGAAAACACCAATTTCCTTGCCTGTACGGCAGTGGACCACGTCCCCGTACGATCAAAATTTATCCCCAGGTATGAAAACTTATTAGTGCAGTCAATTTTGTCATTTTTAATAAAAAATATCGCGGCATTTGGTGGTCTTTTTTCCGCATTTCATTATAAAAGTCTTACTAGTGTTCACACTTAGACCTCTGTCATGCATAAAAGTAGCGAAATTGGTTACTGTTCTTTGTAATCCTAATTGGGTCCGTGCCATTAAAACCGCATCATCTGAGTAAAGTAAAACTGGAACAGATATGTTGTTAATAATCGGATAATCCTGGCGATGATCTATCAAATACTGACCAAGACCATTAATATATAAGCTAAAAAGAAAAGGAGCAAGCACGCATCCTTGCCTTACTCCTTTTCTTATCGGGAATTTAGCTGAGCATTCGCCGTGTTTACCGAACCGCACCCTTGCCCCTGCATCTCTATATAATTCTCTCATAAAGAGTATTAATGTGGGATCGACTCCCATCCCCTCCAATGTACTCCATAACATTTCATGTTTCACACAGTCAAACGCAGAGCTAAGGTCTACGAATGATAAAAAAAGCTTCCCCTCCTTTGCCTGCGTATATTTACTTATTATCAGGCTTAAATTTAGGCCCTGCTTAATGGTCCCAAGACCTGGTCGAAACCCGTAGGTTAATTTGTATTGTAAAGGGAGAGTAAACTGGGGTGCTTTAATTTTTCAAGAGATGTATACTGATTCTGTAAAATAAGTGCAGCAAGTTCTTTGCAGCAGTGCAGGCTTTCTATAGGCCTCTTTGTTGAATTTGGCATTAAATGTACCCTTCTTTGATTCATATTTTCTCTTTTGTCATTCACAGCACCTACAAACTTGCTTCACTTTTGCCAGTCAGTTCTTGAACCATTTGTTGTGTGTTGGGAATTCGTTTTTGCAGTTTTTTTCTCAAGGGGGTAGCCTTAATATGTACAGTGAGTTGATCACTTGTTCATCAAGCAGTGCAGCAGCGCATGTGTATCTGAATCATTTATCATAGTTACACAGGCCTCGTAAGCTAGGGAAAGTTAGCTGTATTTTTCTTCTTTTTTTTCCCATGCAAAGCTGGGTGTTTTGCAAAGAGAGTAGCAAATGGTTAGAGTAAGAACTGGTGAGGCAGTCAATTGCCAGATGTTGAGTCTTGAAGTTAAGATCGGGCTAAAGTCAGTGGTGTATGTGGATATGCTGAACTGAACCAACAAGTTGCTATTATCATAGACCTTGAAAACTGAGAAAGCAGTACTGGTCGTGCTCTCTTTGAACAAAATGTTGAAAGTGTACTGGTATGAAGATTTATTGTCTAGATTAGGAAGGATGGCATTCAAGGTCTTCCCAGAAAGGTTTGCACCTCAGAGTCTATAGACATCATTGGTGATGATGGTTATATGAGAGCACTTAACAACCATTAATTTCTTGCTACTCTTGGGAAGTTTTTGGTAAATTCCAAATTATTATTGCACCTCTAACAGTCACATGAACTGATTCAATATTCTATATTGGGTCCCTTCTTTCTCTGCGCTGACATCACTTATCCTTAAGTGCCTCTCTACTGTTATCCATTTCTCCTTTTTAAATAATTGTTGAATGTTAGAAATGGGATCTCTAGTTGGCAAGGGCTTGCACCTTTGTCCAAGTAGGGACCCTTCTTCCTAGTCAGGGTAAGGGAGTTACACTCCTAAAATAACCCCTGCTCACCCCTTGGTAGCTTGGCACGAGCAGTCAGGCTTATTCTAGAGGCAGTGTGTAAAGCATTTGCACATAACCAACAGTAATACAGTGTAAGCACTACAAACGGACACCACACCAGTTTAGAAAAATAACCAATATTTTTATATACTCAAGACAAGACCAATTACGACAAAAATCCACAATACTGTACTTTAAAAATGAATGCTTGATAAGGTAACTTCTTCTTTGCAGGAATAACACAAAAGCAAAGTTCGTACGAGTCGGTAGCCCCGTCCGGGTCTACCGCGATGCTGAATTACACAGAGTCCAACAGTTCCAGCCGACCGCGTCGCTACGGGCCAGCAGAGTCGTGAACAGACTCGGTCACAGTACCTTTCTCGTTGTGGCTGGTACGGAGTGTACGAGGCGTTCGTTGCGGTTGCGGTGCAAGACGGAGCGATGCAAGGTGCGGTGTCCCTCGATGCGGTGCAGGCAGCGGCTCGATGAGCGTCGTGCAGACGGAGTCGGTGAGTCCAAGGCGTGCGATGCAGGGTGAGACGATGCTCGATGCGGTGCTGACAGGTTGCGATGCAGGCGACCAAGCCGGAGTGCGGGAGCTGGCGTCGGACAGCGGTGCGAGTCGGAGCGGTGCGTCGCAGACGTGCGAGCGGTGCCCCAAATGCGATGCGGTCACGACTCTTGAGCCAGTTGCAGCGTCCGCGTCGGTCGGGTCCGGCTGGTTCAGTGAAGCGATGCGATGCGAACTGCGGTGCCCACAGGTCACGGTGCAAGCAGCGGCTCGATGTTGACGGCGTCGGACGTCGCCTACGGTGAGACCAGGGTTGCGATGCGAAGCGGGGCGATGCGGTCTGCAGTGCAAACAGGTCACCGGACAGGGATGGATTCGGTTGACGGAGTCGGTTGCAGTTCCCTTCCTCTGTGGCAACTGAAACAGCGTTCCAGAAGCGGTACCCAGAGGTTTGTGAAGTCTTTGTAGTCCCTGAGACTTCTTAACAGGAGGCCAGCTCAGTTCCAGGCCCTTGGAGATACTCAGCACAAGTTTGTAGAAAGTTCAGTCCTTTCACTGCCCAAGGCAGAAGCAGCAGCTGCAGGCCAACCCAACAAAGCAACAACACAGCAAAGGGGCAGTACTCCTCCTGGCAGCTCTTCCAGCTCTTCGTCTTGGCATGTTCCTTGATTCCAGCGAGATCTAAATTCATGGGGTCAGGGCCCCAATATTTATATCCCAAATTCCTTTGTTCTCTGAAGGCAGAGAGGCCTTTGCCTAGTCCAAACCAGTTCTGGAGCACTTTGTTGACAAGTCTCCGTCCCTTCTTTCAGAGAGTAGGCCAGGGACATCAGACGCACCACAGGAGGTGGAGCAAGCATTGTGGAGGGAAGGCACTGTCCTATTCAGGGCCCAGGTGCAACTCCTCCCACCCATCTACATGTAGATCTTGCTATTCAGCCCTGTGCAGACTCACCCGGTCTCCTGGCATCCCCCAGCCCCTGTCACTCACACTCCAGACAAGGAATACACAACCTCGCAGAGGCAGGCTTGGATGGTTAGACAAGAAAATACCCACTTTCTAAAAGTGGTATTTTCAAACACAGAATGTTAAAACCAACTTCACTAAAAGATGCATTTTATCCTTCTGAGTCCAGGCATACTAAACTCGAATTTCTACCATGTTCCCGGGGTCAGTTAGGATTATAAGCTGTAATAATCAAAACTGCCCGTTCTGGCCTATGGGGAAAAGGTAGCCTTGCAATAGTAAAAAACGAACTAGGCTGTAATTCACTATCAGGACATGCCACACACACCAGAGCATGTCCTACCTTTCGCATACAAGGCACCCTGCCCACAGGGGTACCTTGGGCCTACCTTAGGGGTGACTAACATGTAGAAAAGGGAAGGTTTAGGGACTTGCAAGTGTGTGCACTTGCCAAGTCGACATGGCAGCCCCAGGCTGCGCACAGGCTCTGCAATGGCAGGCCCGAGTTACATTTTACGGGCTGTTTGCGAGGGTGGCACAATCCAGTGCTGCAGCCCACCAAAATCATTTGGTCTATAGGCCCCGGCACTCGCAGTGCACTTTACAAGGGACTGACACATAAACCAAATAGGCCAATCATGGAAACGCCAATCCATAACACATTTCATACAGGAGCACTTGCACTTTCCCACTGGACAGCAGTGAGGAAAGTGCGCAGAATCATTACACCAGCAAAAACAGAGTCAAAACCGGGAGGTCAGAAAGCAAAAAGTCAGGGGAAACACGCCAAAAGATGCCAAGTCTAACACATGTCCCCTCCAGCTGAAAGTAGGGAGAACTACCCAACCCCATTGGAGTTCTCTTCACTAAGGCGGAGGAAACTGGACAGACCATCTGCGTTGGCGTGTTCCACCGTAAAGTCCATTCCCTGTAGGGAGATGGACCACCTCAGCAGTTTTGGATTCTCACCCCTCATTTGCATCAACCATCTGAGGGGCCTGTGGTCTGTCTGAACCCGGAAGTGAGTCCCAAACAGGTATGGTCTCAACTTCTTCAGCGCCCAGACCACAGCAAAAGCTTCCTTTTCTATGGCACTCCACCTCTGTTCCCTGGGAAGTAGTCTCCTGCTAAGGAAGACTACAGGCTGATCCAGGCCCTCTTCGTTCAGTTGTGAGAGCACCGCTCCCACACCATGCTCTGAAGCGTCAGTCTGCACAACGAATTCCTTGGAGAAGTCAGGTGCCTTGAGCACGGGCGCCGTGCACATGGCTGCCTTCAGGGCATCAAAAGCTTTCTGGCAGGACTCAGTCCAGATCACTTTCCTAGGCTGCTTCTTAGAAGTCAGCTCTGTTAAGGGGGCAACGATGGTGCCATAGCCCTTAACAAATCTCCTATAGTAGCCGGTGAGACCTAAGAAGGCTCTCACCTCCGTCTGGGTCTTGGGGGGCTCCCAAGCCAGAATGGTGTCAATCTTGGGTCTAGGGGCGCCACCTGGCCGCTTCCTACCTGGTGTCCCAAGTACACCACAGAACCCTGCCCGATCTGGCACTTACTGGCCTTGATCGTGAGGCCTGCACCTTGCAGAGCCCTCAACACTTTCTCGAGGTGCTTTAAATGTTCTTCCCAGCTGGAACTGAACACAGCAATGTCATTCGGGGAGGCGGCACTGAAATCCTCCAGCCCAGCCAACACCTGATTGACCAACCTCTGAAAGGTGGCAGGGGCATTCTTCAACCCAAAGGGCATCACCCAGAATTGGTAATGACCTTCTGGGGTTGAGAATGCTGATCTCTCCTTGGCCCCATCGGTTAAGGCAATCTGCCAGTACCCAGACGTCAAATCAAACGTGCTGAGGAACCGGGCAGCTCCCAACCGATCAATGAGCTCATCAGCTCTGGGGATGGGGTGCGCGTCAGTCCTGGTGACTGCATTGAGCCCACGGTAGTCCACACAAAACCGGAGTTCTGGAGTGGCACCGGGCGCAGCAGCCTTTGGGACCAAGACCACTGGGCTGGCCCAAGGACTGTGGGAGGGCTCAATCACCCCTAACGCCAACATCTTAGAGACCTCCTCCTTGATGCTGGCTCTGACCCGGTCAGTCAACCTGTAAATCTTGTGCTTCACAGGGGGCTGTCACCAGTGTCCACGTCATGGGTACACCAGTGAGTAACACCGGGGGTCAGAGAGAACATTGGGGCGAACTGTCCCAACAACTGGTGACAGTCCCCCTGCTGCTCCTGAGTCAGAGTAGGGGAGAGGATCACACCTTCTACTGACCCATCATGCTCCTTGGTAGACAGGAGGTCAGGGAGAGGCTCACTCTCCTCTTCCACCCCATCATCTGTCGCCAAGAGCATACTCACTTCGGACCTCTCGAAGTGGGGCTTGAGGCGGTTCACGTGAAGGACCCTCAAAGGGTTCCTTGGAGCTTGCAAATCCACCAGGTAGGTGACGTCACTTTTGCGCTCCTTCACCTCATATGGCCCAGTCCACTTGTCCTGCAAGGCACAAGGTGCCACTGGGGCCATGACCCACACTTTTGCCCAGGTTGAAATTCGACCAGAGTGGCATTCTGGTCATACCATCTCTTCATTTCTTCCTGGCTTGCTTCTAGGTTCGCCTGAGCGAGTTTCCTGAAGCGGGCAGTTTGGTTTCTAAAGGCCAGCATGTAGCTAAATACATCCTGGGGAGTTTTCCTGGGAGCCGCCTCCCAGCCTTCCTTTACCAAACTCAGAGGTCCTCTGACAGGGTGGCCATACAGGAGCTCAAAGGGGCTGTACCCAAGAGACTTCTGAGGCACCTCCCTATATGCAAAGAGTAGGCATGGCAAGAGGACGTCCCACTTACGCCTCATGGGTTCTGTTAGACCCTTGATCATGCCTTTCAAGGTCTGGTTGAATCTCTCCACCAGACCGTTTCCTTGTGGGTGGTAAGGAGTGGTGAACTTGTAGGTTACACCACACTCCTTCCACAGGGATGTCATATACTTGGATATGAAATTGGTCCCCCTATCAGAAACCACCTCTCTGGGGAATCCCACACGGGAAAAGATCCCCATTAACGCCCGGCCCACCACTGGTGCCGTCGTTGTCCTGAGAGGGATTGCCTCCGGGTACCGGGTGGCATGGTCCACCAAGACCAGGATGTACCTGTTGCCCATGGCTGTCTTGGGATCCAGTGGCCCCACAATATCCATCCCTACCCTTTCAAAGGGTGTTCCAACAACAGGAAAAGGTTGGAGAGGAGCTTTGACCTTCCTCCCACTCTTACCACTTGCCTGGCAAGTTTGGCAAGACCTACAGTGTGCATCTGACTGCCTTCGCATTTGGGGCCAAAAGAAGTGGGTGACAAGCCTGTCAAAGGTCTTGTCCTGCCCCAAATGTCCTGCCAAAGGCACGTCATGAGCCAGACCCAGTAGGAAGGTCCTGAAGCGCTGGGGTACCACCAGCACACGGGCTGACCCAGGCTCAGCAACCTTAGGCTCACTGTATAGGAGACCACTCTCCCAGTAGATCAGATGTGACCCGGACTGATTACCAGCTGCCTGGTCTGCAGCCTGCCGCCGCAGACCCTCCAGAGTAGGGCACTCGTTCTGCTCCCCGCAGAACTCCTCCCTGGTGGGACCCCCTTCTTGCTGCCAGTGGGTCAGCTCAGAGATGTCTCCCAGTTCGGCTACCTGCTCCCCTGTAGGCACCGGGGCGTCCCCTCGAGGTCCGCCTCCTCCCGGTCCGTGGGAACTTCGGGGGCCGGTTTCCTGCGCCCCTGCCCTTTCTCTTGGCAGGGACTTGGGCCACTGTTCCAGGCTCCAAGTCCTCTTGATCACCCTTTCTGGCTGCCATTGACCGAGTAGACACGCATGCCCACTCTGGCAACCCAAGCATCTCCAAGTGAGACCTGAGCTCAACCTCCTTCCATAAGGACTGCTCCAGGTCGTTACCTAGCAGACAATCTACAGGCATGGTAGGGCTCACAACCACCCTCAAGGGACCTGAGACCCCCCCTTCAAAGGGAACCTGCGCCACCATACACTGGCGCTCAGAGTTGTCTACAGCAACTACTTGGTGGAATGCTCCTGGGACTACTTGCTTCTCAGACACCAGGTGACACCGGACTGAGGTCACACTGGCTCCAGTGTCTCTGAGAGCCTCTACCCTATTCCCATTGATGGTCACCCAGGTGCTATATTTCTTTGTGTTAGGGGGCACCTGGTTTCCTGGGACCATCTCACTGTCCCCTAGTGAGACAAGGGTCATTTCTGTGGGATCCCCACCCTCCTGTGGGCACCCCTCCTCCCCAAGTGCTACACTAGCCAACACTTTGGACTGTCCACCGGTGGGTGGCTGGGTCCCCTTCGGGCACTTGGGGTCCCCCTTAAAGTGACCTACCTGGTCACATGCATAACACTTGCGGGGGACGGTCTCAACAGGCTTCCCTGTAGAGACCCCTTTCTTCTTATCACCGGGGGGCTGGGAACCTTTACCCTGGGTACTAGTTTGGGGCCCTTTAGAGAACTCCTGTGCTTTACCCTTGTCCCCCCCACCTTTCTGCTGGGGACCCTGCCCACCTTTGGCTGAGTCTCCCCAAACGCTTTCTTGTGGAACCTGGTACTCACCCAGCGGTCCGCTTCCATAGCAAGCTTCCTGGGGTCAGTTAGCTTACTATCCACTAGGTGCTGGCGCAGATCTGCAAAACATAGACTAGACAAGTGCTCCCATGCAATCAAGTTGTAGAGCCCCTGAAAATCTGTTACACTACTGCCCTTCACCCAACCATCCAGCGACCTGCAGAACACATCCACACATTCCAACCAAGTGTTGGCATCAGACTTCTTACTGGACCTGAACTGATCCCTGTACTTTTCAGGAGTAAGACCATACTTTGTGGGTGATACCCCTTACCCAAAGCTATCAGAGCATCCCTTGCTTCTTCAGGGAAAAGTGGCCACAATCCTGCTCCCCAATTCTCCTCAGGGACCCCATTCATGTGTATGGCTGCCTCATAACCCTGAAACCACCTTTGTATGTCATCCCCCTTCTTGAACTCCTTGCCTACATTCTTGGGAATGTGCACAATCCTGTCTGCCTTTCTGGACGAATTGCTGCCACCATCTGAGCCTGACTTACTCCTAAGTTCTAGCTCCTTCAGTTCTCTCTCATGCTCTAAGAGCATCTTCTTCTCCTCCATGGCCAATCTCCTCTCCTCCCTCTTCTCCTCCCGCTCACCCTCCAGCCTGAGCTTCTGCAGCTCAAACTGCCTTGCCTCTCGCCTGTCCTCCAGCTCCTCTGGGGACAGACTGCTGCTGCCTGACCTGGCGGGTTCCCCCCACCCAAAAGCACATCCACCCTGGAAATAGGCTCCTCCACCTCCTCACTGAGATTACCAGGCTGCCCACTGGCATGTCTGGCTGCTACCCAGGCCCTCAGCGCCTTCTGTAGCTCCTCCTTCCTTGTGAGGCCTTTAATTTGGACTTTCAGGTTTTTACAAATTGCTCGTAGTTCCTTTACGGTGTAGGTTTCCAACCTATCCTCCTCAAAGATAACTTCCAGAGATGCAACGGATGATGCAGCTGAGTCAGGCATGACAAAAGTAGTGGGTTGAAAACTGGCAAGATCAAAAATAGGCCAAAAGAAAAAGAACCAGTATGTGGTACGTAATGGTCTGCGATATGGTAGTAGTGCACACCAATCACTGTAAGTCAAGTGCAAACACAAGTCCTATCCTCACCGCTGACAACCAATGTTAGAAATGGGATCTCTAGTTGGCAAGGGCTTGCACCTTTGTCCAAGTAGGGACCCTTCTTCCTAGTCAGGGTAAGGGAGTTACACTCCTAAAATAGCCCCTGCTCACCCCCTTGGTAGCTTGGCACGAGCAGTCAGGCTTATTCTAGAGGCAGTGTGTAAAGCATTTGCACATAACCAACAGTAATACAGTGTAAGCACTACAAACAAACACCACACCAGTTTAGAAAAATAACCAATATTTTTATATACTCAAGACAAGACCAATTACGACAAAAATCCACAATACTATACTTTAAAAATGAATGCTTGATAAGGTAACTTCTTCTTTGCAGGAATAACACAAAAGCAAAGTTCGTACGAGTCGGTAGCCCCGTCCGGGTCTACCGCGATGCTGAATTACACAGAGTCCAACAGTTCCAGCCGACCGCGTCGCTACGGGCCAGCAGAGTCGTGAACAGACTCGGTCACAGTACCTTTCTCGTTGTGGCTGGTACGGAGTGTACGAGCCGGTCGGCGTTCGTCGCGGTTGCGGTGCAAGACGGAGCGATGCAAGGTGCGGTGTCCCTCGATGCGGTGCAGGCAGCGGCTCGATGAGCGTCGTGCAGACAGAGTCGGTGAGTCCAAGGCGTGCGATGCAGGGTGAGACGATGCTCGATGCGGTGCTGACAGGTTGCGATGCAGGCGACCAAGCTGGAGTGCGGGAGCTGGCGTCGGACAGCGGTGCGAGTCGGAGCGGTGCGTCGCAGACGTGCGAGCGGTGCCCCAAATGCGATGCGGTCACGACTCTTGAGCCAGTTGCAGCGTCCGCGTCGGTCGGGTCCGGCTGGTTCAGTGAAGCGATGCGATGCGAACTGCGGTGCCCACAGGTCACGGTGCAAGCAGCGGCTCGATGTTGACGGCGTCGGACGTCGCCTACGGTGAGACCAGGGTTGCGATGCGAAGCGGGGCGATGCGGTCTGCGGTGCAAACAAGTCACCGGTCAGGGATGGATTCGGTTGACGGAGTCGGTTGCAGTTCCCTTCCTCTGTGGCAACTGAAACAGCGTTCCAGAAGCGGTACCCAGAGGTTTGTGAAGTCTTTGTAGTCCCTGAGACTTCTTAACAGGAGGCCAGCTCAGTTCCAGGCCCTTGGAGATACTCAGCACAAGTTTGTAGAAAGTTCAGTCCTTTCACGGCAGAAGCAGGAGCTGCTGGCCAACCCAACAAAGCGATACAAAAGGGGATGATGGACGGAACGTTTGAGCCAATCAAACACTCAACCCCAGTCAACTGATCTGGGTTTAATCCATCATCATTCTTTAGCTCACTCCACCACCCCAGTTCAGACACGGCCATATGCAAATCAGTCTGACCCTGTGCCTCATGGGAACAGTCCAGCCCGAACTGCCAAGCCATGTCTTGGGGTGAGTGTTTGATTGGCTCAAACGTTCCGTCCATCATCCTCTTTTGTATCGCTTTGTTCGCCCTAAGTTGGCGGGGCTATGCCCAGACGTGGGTCCCTTGCTCACTTTGCCACTGGATTCAAGCAAGCCTGGCTGATGACGGCTGAAATGCCAGAAACCGGTCCTAGGATGCTTGTTTCCGGTCCAGGGAAGACATGGCTTGGCAGTTCGGGCTGGACTGTTCCCATGAGGCACAGGGTCAGACTGATTTGCATATGGCCGTGTCTGAACTGGGGTGGTGGAGTGAGCTAAAGAATGATGATGGATTAAACCCAGATCATTTGACTGGGGGTGAGTGTTTGATTGGCTCAAACGTTCCGTCCATCATCCTCTTTTGTATCGCTTTGTTCGCCCTAAGTTGGCGGGGGTATGCCCAGACGTGGGTCCCTTGCTCACTTTGCCACTGGATTCAAGCAAGCCTGGCTGATGACGGCTGAAATGCCAGAAACCGGTCCTAGGATGCTTGTTTCCGGTCCAGGGAAGACATGGCTTGGCAGTTCGGGCTGGACTGTTCCCATGAGGCACAGGGTCAGACTGATTTGCATATGGCCGTGTCTGAACTGGGGTGGTGGAGTGAGCTAAAGAATGATGATGGATTAAACCCAGATCATTTGACTGGGGGTGAGTGTTTGATTGGCTCAAACGTTCCGTCCATCATCCTCTTTTGTATCGCTTTGTTCGCCCTAAGTTGGCGGGGGTATGCCCAGACGTGGGTCCCTTGCTCACTTTGCCACTGGATTCAAGCAAGCCTGGCTGATGACGGCTGAAATGCCAGAAACCGGTCCTAGGATGCTTGTTTCCGGTCCAGGGAAGACATGGCTTGGCAGTTCGGGCTGGACTGTTCCCATGAGGCACAGGGTCAGACTGATTTGCATATGGCCGTGTCTGAACTGGGGTGGTGGAGTGAGCTAAAGAATGATGATGGATTAAACCCAGATCATTTGACTGGGGGTGAGTGTTTGATTGGCTCAAACGTTCCGTCCATCATCCTCTTTTGTACGGCCAACCCAACAAAGCAACAACACAGCAAAGGGGCAGTACTCCTCCTGGCAGCTCTTCCAGCTCTTCGTCTTGGCAGGTTCCTTGATTCCAGCGAGATCTAAATTCATGGGGTCAGGGCCCCAATATTTATATCCCAAATTCCTTTGTTCTCTGAAGGCAGAGAGGCCTTTGCCTAGTCCAAACCAGTTCTGGAGCACTTTGTTGACAAGTCTCCGTCCCTTCTTTCAGAGAGTAGGCCAGGGACATCAGACGCACTACAGGAGGTGGAGCCAGCATTGTGGAGGGAAGGCACTGTCCTATTCAGGGCCCAGGTGCAACTCCTCCCACCCATCTACATGTAGATCTTGCTATTCAGCCCTGTGCTGACTCACCCTGTCTCCTGGCATCCCCCAGCCCCTGTCACTCTCACTCCAGACAAGGAATACACAACCTCGCAGAGGCAGGCTTGGATGGTTAGACAAGAAAATACCCACTTTCTAAAAGTGGTATTTTCAAACCCAGAATGTTAAAACCAACTTCACTAAAAGATGCATTTTATCCTTCTGAGTCCAGGCATACTAAACTCGAATTTCTACCATGTTCCCGGGGTCAGTTAGGATTATAAGCTGTAATAATCAAAACTGCCCGTTCTGGCCTATGGGGAACAGGTAGCCTTGCAATAGTGAAAAACGAACTAGGCTGTAATTCACTATCAGGACATGCCACACACACCAGGGCATGTCCTACCTTTCGCATACAACGCACCCTGCCCACAGGGGTACCTTGGGACTACCTTAGGGGTGACTAACATGTAGAAAAGGGAAGGTTTAGGGACTTGCAAGTGTGTGCACTTGCCAAGTCGACATGGCAGCCCCAGGCTGCGCACAGGCTGCAATGGCAGGCCCGAGTTACATTTTACGGGCTGTTTGCGTGGGTGGCACAATCCAGTGCTGCAGCCCACCAACAGCATTTGGTCTACAGGCCCCGGCACTCGCAGTGCACTTTACAAGGGACTGACACATAAACCAAATAGGCCAATCATGGAAACGCCAATCCATAACACATTTTATACAGGAGCACTTGCACTTTCCCACTGGACAGCAGTGAGGAAAGTGCGCAGAATCATTACACCAGCAAAAACAGAGTCAAAACCGGGAGGTCAGAAAGCAAAAAGTCAGGGGAAACACGCCAAAAGATGCTAAGTCTAACATTGAATGAACATTAGACTAGATTATTTCTACAGATAAGGCAGTTCCAATACACCCAATTGATATATGCGATTGGTTAGATCACCATGTCATAATTTTCCATATATCTACCATAAAAAAGAATAATACTACACAATCCATCAAACTTAAACAGTGGAACACTGATACTTAAATGATGAGCAATTAGTGGCACACTGTGAGAAGGATTTACACCCGCCTAACAACATGGTTAGCGTTATCGAACTTACCGAACACTAAAACTCAACGATGACCAATATAATCAATACCTTCGTGCCTTTAAAACTGAAAAGAATTCCAGAGGAGAAAGATAAAAATTCCTGGTTTAATGGGGCATGAAATGAAGAAAGGCAAAATTTGCGAATAGCTGAAAGGAATCGGAGACCGCAACCATCATCCCCCCAGCTAAAAATTATCAGAAAGACTAGAAACGCATACAACAAAAGTATTCTCAGATCCAAAAAATAATTCCTTAGATCTGAACTGGATAATGCCAAAAACAGACCTCGCAAACTCTTCGATGTGATAAAACAACAGTCAAATAAATTAGCCAAATCCTCGCAAGAATCAATAAAATCCCAACTGAGTTGTGAGGAATTCTCAGCCTTCTTTACATCCAAAGCCACATTTTTGGAAAGGGAGCTCAGGATCGCAGCAGACAACCTCACTAGCCCATTGTCATCCCAAGATGATGTTTCCATACACACCACACAAAGACTAAAAACAAAGTACAATGGTCGGCCTTCAAGTTTTATGACCATAATGCTATTGCCAAAACTGTCCTGACTATAAAACCGAATAACCAATGTGTGCAACAACAACTAAGCCAACACATTGTTAAATTCAATCTTCTTGCTGATTGCCGATCTGGATTCAGTTCAGGCCACAGTACGGAAACAGCAATAGTTCATATAGTGGATGATGCACTAACGGCCCTGTATCATAATGAAACATGTCTATTAGTTCTTCTTGACCTTTCTTCTGCTTTTGACACTGTAAATCATGAAACATTGCTAGCCTGTCTTGAAAAGAGGATGGGATTATCAGGAAATGTGCTTAAATGCTTTAAATCCATCCTACAAAATGCAAAGATTTATGGGCAACTAGATTCTTTCATCACCATCCCCTAATTTGATTGGAGTTCCGCAAGGTTCAACACTATCTCCATCTCTATTTAACCTATATGTCGAACCACTAACAGAAATTCCCCAGCACGCTAACATCTCCAATCACACATATGCATACGATATCCAGATTTACTTCAAGAGCTCTTCACTGGAGGAGATCAAGAAAATGAATGATGTCTCAAAGGTGTCCTCACATTGGTTAACTAGCAATCCTCTTAAACTAAACTCGCAAAAAACGGAATTCCTATTAATATTCATTCCCCCCCCAAAAGCTTCTCCCATGTTAAGGGATGGATCAAATTGATCACCGCTCTAAATTAAACCCCGGTCCTAGTTGACTCAACCAAATCGCTAGGAATCACGCTATATATATAAATCTAAACATGCAAGCCCACATCAAATCAATAGTGAAAAGTGCCCCTTTTCACCTGAGCTACCTTAGAAAATTGAAACCAATCTTTGCAACATCAGACCTCAAATTGGCAGTCCAGTCCTTAGTCATCTCGAGGATTGAATATGGCTGTATGACATTAACAGGACCACCCAAGATCTCCACGGCTCCACTAAAAGCTTGTCTCAATGCAGCCGTGAGACTCATAACAGGTTCTAGAACATACAACCACATTTCCCCACACTTGAAGGCTCTAAACTTGCTGCCATATAAAGCCAGAATTCAGCTTACACTGCCGTGTATTACTCACAAAGCGCTCCACTACAAAACACTGATGTACCTAGCTCAGAAAATGTAGTTATCTGGAGGAGGCCGACCTTCCCGGAGTGCCAGAGACCTGTTGTTGAAACCTACTATATTTCAGAAGAAGAAAACGTACAACAGAGCTTTCCCCGGAATTGCCCCCAAAATCTGGAACGCACTTCCTCCAAACAGAAGAATCCCAGACACGTCCATCTACAAGAGGGAAGCAAAGATCCTCCTAATGACCAAATTCCTACCATAACCAACTACTGATAACTACATCGTTGTCAGTTGCTAAGGTGTCGCCTAGACCTTTTTGGGTAGGGATTCAGCTTTCTCCAGAAGGATTCTCGATGTACCATTACAGACCTCCCCACTAATCTCACCTTACCAACAAGATTTAGGCATACTATAGGAGAGAAGTGGTTCGACAGTAACTGCTCTGAAGCACACCGAAAATTGATAGCAGAACTGAAAAGGGCCACACGAGATCGAGACTATATAGCTAGGTTAAGAAAGGAGTATAAGCTTGCCCTATCCATACGAAAAAAGGAAATTAAAGAAGAAGCGTGGAGGGCTCTACTATCAGTAGAGGTCATAAAAGATAGCTCTAGCTTCTGGGCCATTGTTAACAAACCTTTTTTTACCGGGATAGGGAATGCCCCCGTTGAATGCAATATCACAGAAGCCCAATGGCTTTCTCATTTTGAAGCCATATATGAGGCCACTAATAGCCTGGAAGCACTAACTAGTTGTGAACCTAGGAGGGCCTCCCCTACATTAGTTTTTAATGAAGGTGAAGTGGAATTGGCAATTACACAAATGACTAGTAATAAGGCCCCCGGCCCTGATGGTGTTCCGGCGGATTTATATAAACAAAATCCATCCTTCTGGGCTAAAATCCTGACAAATGTTTTTAATGTGTCAAGTTGTCAGGGTTTCCCGTCATCGTGGGCATCTTCTACCATTATTCCGGTTTTTAAAAAGGGTCAGAGAGGGGACCCACGCTGCTATAGGCCGATTTCACTAATAGACTCCGCAGTTAAAGTTTTAGGGAGAGTGATTTTAACTAAGCTAATGGATGGGCTGGAAGAAAATGAGGTTTTAACTAATTTTCAATACGGTTTTAGAAGTGGTAGGGGTACTCTGGATCAGTGTCTAAATTTATATTTATTAGCAGGTAAATACACTATAGCTAAAGCTGGGACGCTACAGCTGGCATTTATGGATCTTTCGTCGGCTTTCGACCTGGTAAACAGATCCAAGCTCTGGCATATCCTGCTAGACATGGGCATCGATCCAAGTTTAGTCTACTTCCTGGCTGACCTACACAGGGATCTCACCGCAAGGGTGAGGGTCAATCAAGACGGAAAATGCACAAGGCACTTTACATCTGGTAGAGGTGTTCGCCAAGGCTGTATTTTAGCACCACTACTTTTTACCCTATATATTAATAATTTAGGCAAGTTTTTAGAATCGGTTAGTCTGGACATACCGCGGGTAGGGGACAGGCCCATTCCTGTGCTCCTATACGCGGACGATGCCGTCCTTTTAGCCCGCACAGCTGTAGGGCTCCAGAGGCTTTTAGACTCCTTTGGGGCCTACATGAAATCTCTGGATCTAGTGGTTAACATAGCCAAATCACACATAATGACCGTGGGCCGGAAACATAAAAAACCAAAAACATTCTTTTGCAAAGGTACAGAACTGATTAGGGTGACCTCCTTTACTTATCTAGGAGTATTGTTTGATGAGAGGGGCTCCTGTGTACCACAACAGAAAGTAAAAGTAAATGCGATGGCAAGGTCAACGGCCGCTGTGAATGGATTTGCACAGCGACTGGGGGCTAAACCAATAGATGCCATGCTTAATATTTACAGGCCCAAATGTATAGCCATTGCACTACATGGCTCGGCCATTTGGGGTTACAAGCCAATGGAGGGGATATAGACAGTTGAAAATAAATTCCTACGTACCCTCTTGTCTGTCCCCCAATCCACTCCTACCTTTGTAATTCACCAGGAGTTAGGTGTTGGTTATGTGGCAGACAGGTTGAGGCTGGCCCCGGTGCTTTGCTGGCTTAAAATTTGGCTCGACCCCCAATTAACTGTGAATCATAAGAGTATTGGGGATTGCGTCACCCTGGACCGAGTTAATAATATTCCATGGCTAAATTACGTTAAGAACACTTTAACTAAGCTTGGACGTCCAGACTTATTTGATTTCCCTGATAAAATAAGAAAAGAGGACTTGGCAAGAGTAAAAATACACTTTTTGAATCTGAAGTCGGTAGAGCGGGAGGAGATCGAGTTAATGAAACCGTCAGTTAAAGCCCATTTCTTGTTAAAAACCTCCCCCGAGATTGAACCTTATTTGAGGATCGTCACGGAGCCGTTCCACCGCCTGCTTTTAACCAGATTTCATTTTAACTTAATTCATTTTTTTCTGGGTAATTCGCAAGGCTGGAGTAGGACGAGTGATTTAGGTCCTTGTACCTGTGACAATTTTTCGACTCCGGACACAATGCATTTTACTATGTTCTGCAACCATTATAGTGCTATCCGCAGGAGGTTCTTAGTTCCAATTTTAAAGGGGAAAGGTTTTTTACAGGTCAAACCCGCTTTACTGTACTTACAGCTGCTTAATGACCCATGGGAGATTTTTAACATTGCAAGCTTTTTTGTCGCAGCTGTGAGACTCAGGAAAATACGGCACCCTATGTTATCTTAAGAGTATTCGCAAAGTCCATGTTATTACTTTTTTAATACTTGCCTTTTTATTACTATTAAATCGCTTTTTACGGCAATGATGCATTGTTTTAATGGTTTTAACCCCAGCCAAGATTTTTATGTAACTTCATGAACTCTGATGTATATCTACCCTTATTTTCTCATGTCGCCCTTATTTTTGATGATTCGGTTATGATATTTTACTGTGTATTACATGTGATTTATGTATCGTATTGTGACTTGAGTATGGTACTTTTATGGTTTTTATTAACCGAATAAAGTGGTTTTGATTGATTGATAATCAGGGAGTCAGTGTCAAATTTATCAGTCATATGCATTTGCCACAATCGCACAGTAATGTATATAACAGAAGACGTTCTAGATCTCTATGCATGCCCTTAGGCTGTACATTCTTTTACTCAATTGGTCCTACTGTTTTTATTTGCATGAAATTGTGTTACCCAGGTACGAAATTTGCTTATTTTACTGTTTGATACTTCCTCTCTCTGTTGTGTTCGTAACGATTGAAGACATGTAATTGTAAGGCGCTCTGATACCCAAGGGTCATGTTTGCGCTATAGAAAACACTGAATAAAATAAAATAGATGTTTCCTATTTACAGTTAATCACTTTTAACCTTTTGGTTAATGTGAGTTCAAGTACAGTAGATTTCCGAGTCTTTAGTCATTCTTTGCCAACTTTACTCTGAAAAAATCAGCTTTACTGTTTTGTGTGAAGCCTATCTCAATATATCCACAAGGCATTTCAGAAGCATAATGCAATAAGCCTTCTTTATTACAACACGTCCATACCATGTTTAAGTATTCTGCTCCCCTCTTATTTCCATTTAATCTAGTTCAAGGTTTCTTTTGAATACATTGTTTGCAATATAGCTAGGGTAATGCATACTTTTTATAATACTTTATATGCGATTTGAGCTTGTTTTTGATTGTGCGTAACACTTTAAGTGTGCATATAAGACCTTCCCTGTTCCTAATCCAAGCAAAATCTCCAAAATAGTTTTGTCTTTAATTTCATATCCTGCCTGATAAATTTTAAGATTTTAGGACTCTCCAGCTTCCCAACTTATTTGCTTCCCACTGCTTCAACTAGAGAAGTTTCCTCTTTTCATCTCGACTAATATAAAAATATCTTTACCAAGCTCTAATTCTTAACACAACCATGTTAATGTTGTGAGCCTTTCGTTGATGACTTATTTCTGCCTAACACATTATTCATGTGTGCCCCTCTATTTTTGGGCATACTCATAATACCTTTTAGTATTCCATGGGATTTTTATGCATGTAAACACCCAATTTGCTCCAATATTCGTCATATGATGACAAAAGTCTGCATTATTTATAGCAACTGCACTAGTTGTAGTAGATACTTTATCAGAGCTGTCTGTGCTGTCCTTTTCTAATTGGATCACATTTTGCATCTGTTGTGTATTAATAAGGCTTTCTGATTTTCACATTTAACCAGTAAACAACTGCAAACCTCACAAGAAGGGAAATGGACGTCCTCTGTTTAAATCAGTAAACACCACTTTTCCCTGGTCAGTGATCATGCAGCTTGTTTTTAGGTTAACTGAATTTAGCAAACTAGCCGTGTACTTGTGTGCCCTGCTTCAGTGATATTACAGGGATAGTTTTCTGAATAACTAAAGCTAGTCTGCACAGAAAGGAGTTTGATTTTAACTATCTTAGCAGGGTTCTTGCAAATACAGTGTTCTGTTTCTAAATGAATCGGTCATACGGCGTTGAGCATTGTCGCACCACAGTCCGTTGAATTGAAGCTTTTGGTGATAATCCTTTGTATCACAACAGAATTACATTGAAGGGTTATACTCCTTTTATTAAAACAGGAATAAAACGTAGAGTCAGCCCAGCCAGTCAAACTTGGTTAAATGTGGTCTTTGCAGCAGAGTCGGTTATCTATCAAGCTTTCTCACTGGGTTATCAGAGTAGAAGGGCTAGCAGTCCGAATCAGTTAAGCAAACTTTAAATGAAAGCGTAACATTCGCCACATAATATAGGACTGGAGTAAGAATAATAAATGCGCCTTCCCAATGACGTCTATCCTGTGGGTGCAACTGAAGGCATATCATTCAATGAAAAACCTGGGTCTGCCTACACCCAGCAGTACAGCTCCTTCTTTGAACATTACAGCTCATTCTTTTGGTGTTCTTTCTTCCAGACTCCCTTTCTCCTGCCCCCTCTTTCCCTTGTCTTTACGCAAAGCAGCAATATACTCGGTTCTGGTTAACCCCTTTCTTTCTGGTGCTACAGCCTCCATTTCTGTTGAGATAAAGTGCAAATTACTGGCTGGTTTCAGGCTAAATTCTCCCTTGGGCGCTTTGATAGGGAGAAAGTGCCAACCAAAGGCTTAGCATTCTTCTAATTATATATACTTAGCCAATCTGGATAAGTGCATGCCCCCATCTTTTTCCAGGGGCTTTCTGTAAGAGCAAGGGTTGCTTGGAACTAAATGCTGAGACAAATAGACTTAACATGGCGAATGTGTCGACAGTTTTCCTCAAAGGTTGTAAGTACACTCTAAGTTATAAATGATACACCGAGAAAGAGTATAAATAACCTCAGCAGTGGAAATGGTTAACTTTTGCCAAAATAGGAGCACCTTAACCTGCTGCAGACTAAGACCAGTCGGGCATCATCTCATGGATTACTGGCATATTGATTACTTTTTCCTTGTACTTTTTAACTAGAACATATTCTTGTTGCAAGAAACTTTGGGTAATGGCTTGATTTGGTGAGGGCACAGAGATTGAATAGGGACAGCCCGGGAGAGATGATTGGTAGTAGTTAGCTGTAGCATTTCGTAATGAATTTTGAGAAATATGTGAAGTATACTCTCCTGTTACTGCCAATGTTTACAAATTTAAATCTGCAGTTTATTTAGGGCTCTAACCTTCGGAAGTTGTTACTATACACCTAGAACAAATTATGATGGCCTTTAGACTGCTCTAGCTAAATAATGCAATCATGTCAAATGTACCATGATGTTCACTTCTGCATTATTCCTAGGTATGTTTATGCCAGGGATGTAATAATGTGTGCCAAGTTTGGACATCATTTTGCTGCACTTAATCTGATGGAGACTTCTAGCTGCAGATTCCTTAATGTAGAATTATCCCCAGGCATCAGACTGGATCTGTAAATGTTTCGCGAGCAGTACCCCTGCGCGCTGGTAGGTAGCGTTGTTTGGCTCCACGTGGCATCGTCCACGCCAGAATGATGTTTGTGGTGCCTATATAGGCGCCACCCAGGCGTGCTGACGCCAGTTCTTTTCTTTTTGCTCCAGTAAGTGCAGATCTGGAAAGAGCTACCCCTTAGCCATTTTATTATTATGTTTTTTTAATGTTTTGTCAATTGTTTTTTGATGATATCCTCCTGGGGTGGCAAGATTGTACTCTATGAAGGTTGGCTTCAAGCCATGCAGTGCCTGTCACTGGCAGATGTCGGTGACGGACCCGAACCTTGTCTGTCTTTGGCACCTCGAGTGGGATCACGACCTGAAGACCTGTCCTGACTGCTGCACCATGCACCTGAAGGCCTTGAGGTAGCGATCCCTCAAGCTTCTAGCGGCTCGACATATGATGATCGAGCTCCCGGTCAAGAAGAAAGTCCCAGGTGTAGCTGGGGAGCCCAAGGTCGTCGTCGCACTCCAAGTTGTCGAGCCACTCTCGTAAGTCCAAACATAAGAAGTTGAAGCGTATTTTGACTTCTCCTCATCCGTCAGCCAACGGGATGAGGGATCATTGCCACTTGAGGTCTGGCTCTGCGGTAGAGCCAGCGTCTGGGTCGGCTTCGCATCTCCCCGAGTTTCCAGGAGCTGGAGCGTCCCCCACCCAGCTCCGAGAATTTTATGAGGCCATGTAACTCCTATTTAGGCGCCCATTCTCATCAGCGTGCATCTGGGTCCCGCTAGTTTGGAAGGGACCCCTTCTGGATCCACATTGGCGCCTCTGGCGCAAGTCGGGACCCAAGGAATGACTGATGGATCCGGACCAGTGCCAGTTGTACCATTCTGATCTTCCCCATCGCCGGTCCCGAGGCCGACGTTCCTGGCGCCTTCCCCATCCGCTGCCCGACTCCAACACTTAGCCGGAGGGGTGTCGTCCAACGCCGAAACTGGCGCTAGGCCAGAGCCAAAGCCCTATTCTTGCGGTCTGGGACTCTGGGAGGAGTAGGAGGGGTGACTTGATCCTGAAGAATGCCAGCCTTACACTATGGACTGGTGTGAGGATCTTGGTGAAGCCAGTTGACTGGACATCTCTCCAGATGCTGGCATGCTTTATCCCCCTACCGTAGCTACAGAAGAAGGAGCTTCATGTGCAATGGTGGTGCGGAGGGCTGCTGAGGTCCTCAGCCTTAGTTTGCCCTCTTTAACAGTCAAGACTTATATCTTGACGGAAATGCTTCATCTGGAAGTGTCCCCATCAGAACAGCTTCTCCCTTTTATTGAAGCACTTACAGGCATCCTGCTTGGGACTTTGTCTAAACCCAGCTTAGAGGTTCTTGGGAACAGGACTATTGCCCGCAGCTACCGCCCCGCTCCAGGGCACCCAAACTTCCTCACCCAACACCCCACCCCAGAGAGCTTGGTGGTCCAAGCCTTCACCTCACAAGTACACCCTGGTGCATTCCCCACAGCCCCGCCAGACTGGGAATCCAAAAAGCTGGATAATATCGGCATGAAAATGTTTTCTTTCGTCAGCTTGGCATTGACACTGCATGTATTTTGGGCTGCTACTCCCATGCTGTCTGGGACACGGTTGCGCAGGTGCTGCCAACGGTTCCGGAGGAGGCCTGGGCCGAGCTCTTCCAGGCTGTTGCTGACAGGAGAGACGCAGCTAAGTTCACCATTCCCTGTGGACTACACACCACAGACTCACTAGGCAGAGCGGTTTCATCAACCGTGGCTCTGAGACGCCATGCCTGGTTGAGGACTGCTGGTTTTTCTGGGGATGTCCTATCATCACTCATGGACTTGCCCTTTGATGGCTTCATACTCTTTGGAGACAAGGCGAATTCGCAGTTGGATCGCTTTAAGGATAGCAGCAGGCGGCCAGGTAGTTGGGCCTTTTCATGGCCCCTCCTCGCAGTCTATCCGCCTTTTACTCCTTTCGTGGCCGCTGAAGGGGCGTACAGCCACATACTTAACCGTCCAGCCACCACTGCGCGCTAGCTTACAAGCCCCTGTGTTTGCGCTGATGCAACTCCTTCCGGTCGCATGGGTCCAGCGGACAGGTCAGTCCACATACCCCCCTTCAGCCGCAGGCTCCAAGCCCCCCTAGTCTGCCTGCTTACCATCATGGGCACTCAGTGGGTGGCAGGATTCTCCATCACCTCCGCCACTGGTAGTCCATAACATCGGATAGGTGGGTTTTGCAGATTGTCCAAAGGGGCTACTCCCTACCCTTCGAAACTACCCCTCCCTCCATGCCACCTACTTAGGACAGGCTGACAGAGGACCACTTATCTCTTCTCCACCAAGAAGGGATGGCTCTTTTATCCAAAGGAGCCATTGAGAGGGTGCTGATGCCAAAAGTGGGTCGTGGCTGTTATTCCCGCTACTTTCTGGTGCCCAAGAAGGACGGGGGGCCTTCGTCTTATCTTAGACCTGAGCTCTCTCAACTTCTTTCTCAAAAAGGAGAAGCTCAAAATGCTCACTCAGAAGACTGGATGGTAGTGTTGTACTTCCAGGTCCACATTCCCATCCTGCCTGCCCACAGGCAGGCCTCAAGCCCTTTTTTTGCTGTACTCCACTTTGGCCTCACCAGCGCCCCTCAGGTGTTCACCAAGGTGATGGCGGTAGTTGCAGCTTATCTTTGGAGATCAGGGATGCCAGTCTTCCCCCTATCTTGACGACTGGCTGTTGAAGGCGGGCTCGCCCCAGGCTGTCGTCTCCCACCTCCAAACTACGGCGGACCTCCTGCATTAGCTGGGATTCACTATCAACATGCGGAAGTCACACCTGACTCCCTCTCAGATGGTCCCTTTCATCAGAGCTGTTCTGGACATGGTGAATTTTCGGGCCTATCTACCCGAACGTCGAATTCAGGCTATTCAGGCTATGATTCCGATGTTTTAGCCTCTATCCTGGATTTAGGTGAGACTGGCTCTGGCCTCATAGCCTCCTGCATCCTGCTTATGACACATGCCTGTTGGCATATGCGGCTCTGCAATGGGACCTGAAGTTCCCGTGGGGCGCGGATCTCGGAGAGAACTGCGAAGGACCTGCAGTGGTGGCTTACAAACCTCAATTGGGTCAGCGGCACACCCCTTTTCCTTCCCCAGCGAGATCTGACCGTAGTGACAGATGCGTCCGTCCTGGGATGGGGCGGCCATCTCGGAGAGGTAGAGCTCAGGGGACTCTGGCCTTAGGCGAAATCCAGACTTCACATCAACCTGTTGGGTCTCCAAGTGATCCAATTGGCATTGAAAGCCTTTCCACCCTCCATCCAGGGAAGGCTAGTGCAATTGTTCAGACAACACCACCGCCATGTGGTACTGCAACAAACAGGGCGGGATGGGGTGGTGGACCCTTTGTCAAGAGGCCCTGAGTTTCTGGACATGGCTGGAACAGCAGGGCATATCCCTGGTGTTTCAACATGTGGTGGACTCTGAACGCCATAACGAACAAACTCAGCCGCCGATGCCTAGCGGATCTCAAATGGCGTCTCCATCCATAGGTGGTGCAAGGACTCTTTTACATTGGGGAGAGCCTTGGTTAGAAATGTTCACCATCAACGAGAGTGCGCAATGTCGGCAGTTCTGCGTGCTGGAGTTTGCAAGGCGGCTCTCGCTCTGAAATGCTTTTCGCCTTGAGTGGAGCTCAGGCCTCCTGTACGCCTTTCCGCCCATACCACTCCTGCCCAAAGTTCTCAAAATGATACGGAATAACTGGGCCCACGTCATCCTTGTGACACCGGATTGGGCACAGAGAGTCTAGTATCCTGAGCTGTTTAGCATGATCATCGGTCCTCCGATCAGGCTGCCCCTTCAGGAGGATCTTCTGTCGCAGCAGCAGGGGAGGGTTCTCCACCCAAACCTGTCAACGCTCTGCCTTCTTGTGTGGAGATTGAGCAGTGACAGTTGATATCTTTCGACCTTCCACCCGAAGGTTGTAACGTTATCTTGGCAGCCAGGCATCCCTCTACCAAGACGGTTTATGCCTGCCGTTGGGCAAAATTGGTGGCATGGTGTTCAAAATGACGCATTGATTACCTTTCTGCCTCCATTTCTCAGGTTCTCCTGTTCGTTCTTTCCCTTGCCTAGCAGAGCTCTGGGCACCGTTAAGGAATATCTTTCTGCAATCTCAGCTTTTCTTGGGTTGTCTGACCAACCTTCCCTTTCCCAATCTCCTATTGTACATAGGTTTTTGAAAGGTTTGCAAAATATGTTTCCTCCCACTTATTTCATTCTCAATCTCGTCCTCACATTGCTTATGTGCTCTTCCGTTGAACCTCTGCACAATTGTCCACTTAGGCTCCTTAACATAACAACGGCCTTTCTCGTGGTTATAACATCTGCCCGAAGGGTGAGTGAGCTTCAGGCCTCGTCATCCAAGCCTCCTTATCTTAACATCTAGCCTGACAAACTGGGGCTTCGTACGAGAGCTTCCTTTCGAAAATTGTCACTCCATTTCACGTAGGCCAAGCCATCACTCTGCCTACTTTGTACGCTCCGCCTTATCACTCTAAGGACGAGGAGCAACTACACTGTCTAGACTCAAAAAGAGCATTGTCGAGGATGCCCCAAAAAATGGGAGAAAGTTTGGACCCGATGGGAAAAATATAGACGTTAATAAACACTGGAGCCGGGGAATTATTAACCTTGAAGGGATTACTGCTTAAGATGATTGGCTACGAAATGTGAGATCTCATTGTTTGTAATGGTACTGTTATCTAAACTAACAGGATGCCTTATTTCAGCATGTATTGATAATATATATTAATGTGTTCTAAGCAACTGGTTAATAAAAAGACTTTAAAAAAAAAAAAGGGAAAAAAAAGAGCTTTGTCGTTCTACTTTGACCACACACGAGAGTTCCGGGTGGACGAAAAACTCTTTGTGGGGTATGTCGGAGTGAAGAAAGGATGGACTGTACTGAAGAGTACCATCTACCGATAGATCGTTCTCAGTATCAAAATCTGCTACACATTGCTAAGAATGGGGTTGCATGTTCATTCCACCAGAGCTAAAACTGCAACCACTGCGATAGCTTGCAGAGTTCCACTTCTGGACATCTGCCAGGCAGCTACTTGTGCCTTCCCTGCACACGTTTACCAAGCACTACTGCCTGGACATTCAGGTCGGTAGGGATGGGCCCTTTGCCTGTTTGGTCCTGCAGGATTTCCTCGTGTGAAATTGGTCCGCAGACCCACCTCTAGGGAGGTATTGCTTGGGTATCTATTCTAAAGTAAGGAATCTGAGGCTAGAAGTCACTATCAGTAAAGCAGGTTACTTACCTTCAGTAAAGCCTTATCTAGCAGAGACTCTATCTAGCCGCAGATTCCTTAACGATCCACCCATCCTCCCCGCTCTGTGAACAGATTTCTTGGGACAGGGCTTTTCCCCTTTCAGGGCCCTAGTTTTCCACTCTGGTGGTCAGTGAACTTCGTGGCTCCTCGATTCTGGCGTGTGAAGTCGCAAAAAGTAACTTAAGAAGGCACGCGTAGGTGGCGCCTATATAGGCACCGTGAACGTCATTTCCAGAGAGAACGACACCACGCAAAGCATGCAGGGGTACTACTCAAACAATTTGTGGATGCAGTCTGACCTCTGGGGATAATTCTAAGGTAAGGAATTAGATGCTGGATAGTCTCTACCAGATAAGGCGTTACCGAAGCTAAGTAACTTGTTCTGTACATGCATCTTTTCTATAAAAAACATTAGGAGTGATTAGCACTACAGCTAGTCCCACCACATTTCCCGTTGTAAATCCATTCTAGCCTTTATTTACTGTTCCTTACATGAGAAGTTCATGGCGCATCGATAAAGACATTGCCTCTGTAATCCCTTCATAACAGTTTCCAAAATGTATTATATTAGCATTCATTGCAAGTGCCATAAATGCTTTATTGGCTATTACGACATCCGTTCATTGCAATATGGACAACTTTTCTACAATTTGACCCCTGTTTGGGGGAACGCTTTTGCGTTCCACACCTCACCTTAATACCAAGGCGACTGCTCGTTCAAGCTTCACTTGTATGAACTGTCATCTTTAATATTGGCATGTTCACGGCTTTGAGTGTTTGCTGGACAGTGACAGTGCCCTACTGCGCTGCTCCATTGATCTCCTACCGAGAGATCTCCCCACGGGCCTTATCCTTGGTCAGAGCTATTCACTGCTCCAATCCTGGACTAGTCACTTATCAATTATTACATGGACGTGTATTTATGTAGGGTAAGTGACCTTTTATATCCCATACTGAGTCTTCAGCAAAAAAAAAAGATTAATATGATTATTTCATGGTATGTTCCTACTTGATTACTGGAATTTTCTACCAGGCCAAATACCTGTGAGTGTATTCCCTACACTCCACTGTGGTGATCCTCACTCCGTATGCTGTATTCGCAGCCTGCCCATGTCTTATCTTTGCCCTGGACTTAAACATGTAACGTTTGTCCTAATGGGGCAGTTGGGAATGTATCCTTGTAATTCCAGTTGAACAGGTTCTAATTCCTTGTCCCAGCATCTCCTCTAGGTGTCCCCCTGATAACATTTCATCCTGATGAGACCCTAAGATTCTGTTTGGTGTCGAAACGTCATCAACATGATACAAACTGATTACCCGTGAATTACTTGTGTACAGGCGGCAGTGGGCCTGTTCTAATGGACTGAAAATACTCCTTGCAGTTGTTTGTATATCAAGATCACTGCCTTGTCATATTTGCACCATAGTTTCACTGAGTTTTGGAAGTGGGATTTGCACAGGGGTCACTTAAATTCACTCTTATGCACACTTACGAAAGAGTAATGTGGTTTATGTTGTAATAAACTACTGAATAGAACAAGAACCTCTGAATTGTGATGTATGTGCTATTTACAAAAAAATGTGCTGTTCCATATCATTTTTCGTTTTAATGATTTCCGTGTGAACCTTTGTGTTTTTACATACGGCTAGGGAAGGGGCACGGAATATTGCAATTTTTTAACAATAATTTATACATTTTTGCACTTCTATGTATTAGTACTAGTTCATGGGAGAATTATCTAGGCAACTTGTGTCACTCAGTTCAAGAAGCAAGACTGTTGTATTCTACCACTGATAATTTATTTTAATGTTGAAAAGTTATGGTAGTTGGTCCACATAATATGTCAAATGATATCCTTGCAAATCCCGATAGGTGAGCATTAGGAAGGTTGTTGGAAACACTAAACAAAATACTAGAGTGATGCCAGAATCTTGAAAGGGGCTTACCTAGTCTACAAAAAGCGTGTTAGGAAACAGCCGGAAACTTAGACTTCTCACTATGCAAAAAATGTTTCCTGACTGATCACCTGATGGAATGGGCTCATAAATGCAAGATTCTGCCATACACTCAGACTAGATTTAGAAAGAGGATGTCCACAATGCAGGGGCATTGGTCACTACGGTGCAATCTGCGATCATACCTCATGTGTTGTCCCTACATTGTTAGTTTGTAGAGTTCTCCACAGCAGACAGTACTAATAAGCAATCAGAACGTTGCTCCCGGTTGGCCTTTTAATGTTTAGTGACCTGAACTTTGACACCTGGGAACAGTTGGGATTAACTGGGCCGACTAAATTGTCATCCATGATAGCCTGTGAGAAAGGTTTCAAACCGGCTATGGGTTATACCATCTATCCTGCTTGCTATTTATATCTGTGAGTCGGCTGTGCCACCGGGTGTTAATACAGCCTACGGAATATTGTGCCGTCAAGATTTGGGGGATTAAGTGGATGACATAGTGATATGTCATCACACATGATCTGGACTCCAGCGCTGCTTGGACTCCTCGCATGAGGACTGTAAGAGCACTTTGCTAAATGTTACCATGGGCAATAATCACATTGTCTCCTTTGGTAAATTCACGCCTGGCCCTTACTGGCATCTGGGCTTGAACTTCTGCCTGTTATGCCGCCACTCACTATCCTTTAGAAGCAACCATTCACCCTGCACAAACTCTCATTCAGACACAGTGCACACAGAGTAGTGGGTAATGGAAGTAAAACGGTTGCAAGGGAGTGCACAGGTTCAACACGAGACTCCTGGTATGAATACGATGAATAAATACCAGTTGAAAGGCATGTGCCCTGTGCAGCAGGTGTATGCCACCAGTGGGCAGTCTCCTTTTAGCTTCCTATGAAGAAGTAGTGATCACTGGGTGCTGTCACTAAAAGAATGCCACACCTCCAGTGGACTGTCACTTTGTCGGATCTCAGCACAGGCCTTTCAGAGTCAGAAAGGGGCATCGGGTCCAGCATTTCCAAAGAGAACAATAATTTCGTGCCTGCTTCTTGGTATTACTTTGCTGTTTGCTTCCCCAGATAGTTGTGTGTTTTTTCGTAGCTTGGTATTTGCTGCCTCGGTATTGCCTTGGTATAACTTTGGTCGCTAGTATTGTCTCGATTTGACATTTTCTGGGTGTTTTGGTGCAATCTGGATTATCATTGTTTGTAGGTCTTTCCTTTCACCTGGTGTTGTATTCCCTATGATTCACAGCAATTATCTGGATACTCATTTCCTTGGTTAACTGGGAAATGGGGTTCATTGTTGCCGAACAGCGGTTGGAGCTAACGGATGTACACTGTAGAAAACTTATTAAGTTGGCGTTAAAAACAGGATGCGACTCTTGTAATTCATGATGGTGAAGCAGAAAGAGCATCTTACAGAAGTAATAGGAATTATAGTGTTCGCATCGCTGACTGAGTTCTGGCTGTTTCTGGGGTGGAGCAGACCTGGTAGGGCAGGAGGGCCATTGTTGGAGGGTGCTTCCAATCTCGGAGCATATGTTCTTTGTTAGCCAGTGTACGTGCAATTTTAGGGAAGCCTCTCAAAATCTTGCAAGGAAGGGTTCTATTTGTGTTATGGGAGAGAGACCGAGAGAAACGGAGAGAGAGAGAAAGGTAGTTTTGTGAGTGAAGAGTATAGGAGATGGAGAGAACGAGAGAGAGCAGAACAAAGGTGAAAACGTTAGATTGTAACGGGCAGTGTGACAATAGGAAAGATGTGTTTTCGGTTAATGTAAACACAAGGAGATGGATCCAGTGGCAAAGTGAGCAAGGGACCCATGTCTGGGCATACCCTGCCAACTTAGGCCAAACAAAGCAAACACAAAGAGATGATGGACGGAGCGCTGAAACTTTTTAGACACTCTCCCCCAGTCACAGATCTGGGTTGAATCCATCATCGTTAGCTCATTTCACCACCCCAGTTCAGACCCAACCATATGCAAATCACTCTTGACCCTGTTCCACATGGGAACAGTCCAGCCTGAACTGCCAAGCCAGGTCTTCCCTGGACCGGAAACAAGCATCCTGGGTCCTGTTTCGGGGTAACACCCCATATCAGCCAGGCTAGCTTGAATCCAGTGGCAAAGTGAGCAAGGCGACCCACGTCTGGGCATACTGTGCCAACTTAGGGTGAACAAACCAAGGAGATGATGGACGGAGCACTGAAACTTTGAAAGGATACTTGTTTCCAGTCCAGGGAAGACCCTATTGGAGCAGTTGTGGAGCTACAGGATTGACCATAGGGCCTTCAAATGGCTGGCATCTTTTTTGCAAGGTCGTTAATATCAAATCTTTCAAAAGCCTTATCGATCGAAGGTGGTTCCACTGGCTCAGGGGGTGCCACATGCTGATATGCTGATGCAATGCCATATGCTGATGACACTCAACTGATTATTACTCTATCTCCAAGTTCTGCCATTGGGGCAGCCTCCCTGAAGGCTTGTCTGTCAAAAGTAGCCCAGTGGATGGACCTCAACTGCCTGAAGTTAAACGCAGGCAAAACCAGGGTCCTGATCCTGGGCAACCAGCCAGCCGTTTGGTCCCCGGTTTGGTGGCCGGCAGCACTCTGCTCTTTTCCTGCACCAAAACCTAAGGTCAAGAACTTGGCCATGTGGTTTGATCAAAATCTCACATTCAATGGCCAAGTTATGGCTTTGGCAGATAGGTGCTTTGGAGTTCTCAAGTCTTTAAAGACATTTATTGGTCTTCTTCCACTAGATGCCGAGAAGAGTGATCCAAGCCCTGGTCATCTCACGGCTGGATTACTGTCATGTTTTGTATCTGGGTGTTTCTCAATCAACACTGCTGAAACTCCAACGGGTTCAGAATTCGACAGCTCGACTATTAAAACTTTCTAAACTGGCTTCTATGGGCCTCGCACTTCTTAAACTTCACTGACTCCCTTTGAAGAAGCATGTTGCTTTTAAGGCCCTTTACTACTGCTACAGGATTTTCAGGAGGTCTGGCGTGACCTATTTGCACCCTCTTATCACGCCATACGCCCCTTTGAGACCTTTCAGATCCTCTGGGGCCTTGTTAGCCCAGGTCCCGAGGGTAAACAAAGCATGTATGGGTGGGAGCTCCTTTGTCTATTTGGCACCCAGGCTTTGGAACTCTCTTCCTCTGCAGTTAAGGTACTCTGAGACGAAATGTCTGTTTTGGAATAATCTAAAAACCTGGTTGTTTGCTGACTAGATATCAGATGTTTCTCATGCTTGGAGCTGTCAGTTGGTGTGTCTGACCTTAGCGCTAGAACACTCCTCTGGGAGTAGCTACACGCTTTAT
Source organism: Calotriton arnoldi (assembly GCA_963921515.1). NCBI lineage: Eukaryota > Metazoa > Chordata > Amphibia > Caudata > Salamandridae > Calotriton > Calotriton arnoldi. Next base: position 792,244 of record CAWUFW010004378.1, on the reverse strand, counting down.
AAGCTGCTCTATTATTTATTATTAGAGGTACCGTGGTAAGAGAGAATTATGTGCTGGGGAAGGAAGGCCAGTCTGGTGGAGGACATTGGCAGGATGTTCGTGAGTGAGGTACCAGTGTGGTGGTAGGCGGGGGCATTAGTAGAGGACCACTGTAGTGGTGGTCCCCAGAAGGGCAGTATGCTGCTTTCCGTGGGCAGTTCTGGTGAGAAGGGGAAGTGGTGGCGATGGTAGACGCGTTCAGTGTAGTAGAGGAATGATGACCAGTGTGGCTGTTAGAGTGGATCCAGGTTGTCGGCAATTGTAGCAGTGGGAGGAGAGAAATGTTAGTGTAAGGGGCCACGGTAGAGGTGTCAGTGTGATGATGGGAGTGTGTAGAACGGTGCAAGGGAATCGGGGGAGGTGTGTGATTGGTGCCTGAGGCTCGTAACCCCTTTCATATTGACAGTGCTTTATGTTTTCTCTTTTCCATAGAGGGTAACCTACATAATCCCGCTCTGTTTGAAGGACGCAGCCCACCGGTGTGGGAAATGACAGAGGAGTATTTGGGGCTTGTTCATCAGTATCCCTGCTCACTGTCTTATGTCCGTGCCCACCTCTTCAAGCTGTGGCATCACACGTGAGTACCTGTGCTCTTGGATAAGAGAGACCAATGCGAATTGCAGTGCTCACCTATCTGCTGGGAGATGATGGAAGAGGGCTGGGGTTGGTAATCTGTGACAGGAGGCATTCCTGAGCTCACCTTCGGACTTGTGCAACGGTGAACTGACAGTATTTTGGGAAGTTTCTGTTTTGAGTCACCGGTGGTGCTCCAATGCTGTTGTTTCTTTGAATGCGTTTACGGTGCAAGGATAATATCAGGGATAAGAGTTCATTGATATAGGAGGCAGATGTGATGTAGAGTACTGAATCCTCACACAGCTTCACACGTTCTTGAAGTACAACAATATATTCCTTCATGTGATAAGAGCTCCAAGTTCTTGTACCGTGCCTCTGTCTCACCAGAGTCGCTAGTGAGGTGGCTCAGTGGTCCTTTCTCTGCCTCTGGTGAACTGCACAGTGCTTCATTCCTCTCATTAATCGTGGGGCAGTTGCTAATTTTTCTCCTTTTTTTCATAAGGCAGAGTAGCTCAGTGCCGCCCTCCCCCAAATCCTTGGCTGGGGGGCTCATTGTTGTCCTCTCTATCCTCCTTCCTCCTCCCACCCCCCCCACCCCCCCCGCCCCCCTCTTCACTGCTCTTACCGCTTTCAGGCAAGTCTTCTCATGGCTTACCTGTGGTGAGATGCTCTGTGCTCCTCTTGTCTCAAAGAAGTGGCTAAGTACTTTTACCCCGTCCTTCAGGTGAGTGGCGGAGGGTTCTCCTTGAGCGTCAGTCTCGCCCTGTCACTTCCCCATGTGCAGGAACAAGTATTACGCTTCTTTGGATGAGTATCTCCATGATCCTCACACTCTTTAGGCAAGCGGCTGAGCATTCACAATCTTTCTCCTTTGGTGATTAACTGTGCAAACGTTCCTATTGTTTCTCTCTCCTTTCACAAAAAAGTTAAAACATGCTTGCTTTAACAGCTCAAAGTAAAGTAGGTAGAACAAAAAAAACTGCCTCAAAATTTTTATGAAGTAATCCAGCAGTTATTCTTGAAAAACTTGCAAATATCATTTTTGCTTTATAGTTAACATGAATATATGATCAATCACGCAATCCACAATTTTATTTTTTATTTAGAACGAAAAACTTTCGCTTATTACCTAACTTTAATGGACATGCAGTGGGCGATTTTAATTGTTTTGTGTTTTTAATGTAACTAAAGCATCGTGTGGTAGCACACTGTCATTTACAGACACCACATTTTCCATTGTAATGGCCGCTAAATTTGCACAGACATATAAGGTTTTACTGATAAAACTATGCTGCACACAAACGATAATGTGTAGAAATCTATTTATCATTAGTTCATCACCAAGTAAAGTATCTTGAATTGTTTTGATCCTATTAAAATGTGTTTCCATCATTCTTCAGAACTACAAAAAATGTGCTTCATTTTCCTTTTCGAACTGCTGAATGTGTACATTTCATTTCAGGTATTTACATTCTGTTGTGTGTTGCAAAAAAATGACATCTTACAGCAGTGGTCTTCAAACTTTTTAATGCCGCCTCCCCTCCCCCAGTGCAGATAAAAATGTCATCGATTTCCCCTCCCACTCCCTAAAATGTTTCTCAATTATTCTATTAAACTGGCAATGTTTAAATATGTCTAGACTTATTTAAACATTGCAAATAAGTTTTGTTACCGTTTTAAAAATGCAATCAAATACATGATTCCAAAACGTACTATTTTGGTCAGACAGGCCTTACTAACGTGTAAAAGTATCCAAAGTGTGATTATTACAAATAGAGTTGGGATTTGAAGAATATTTGGAGTCCCTTTCCTGTTGACACCTTCTCCAAGCCAGGATATAAATGACAAAAGATGTTACTGATGGCACATTACAGAGCGAGTTTCTGCAGCTCATTGTATTTTGCTGAAAAGAAAGCACGGTTATCAGCATAATGCTTCTTTTGACTAGAGCATGCCCCCCCTGGATCACTTGAGGCCCCGTATGGGGCCCGCCCCCCAGTCCTACAGCCTTTCCTCTGTCTCAGTACCCCAGCAAGATTGTCACATAATTCTTTTTAATTTTCTTTCTCTTACTGCTTAGTGAGAATACCAATCCCCTTTGTTAAAAAAATAAACAGTAATTTGTCAGAAGACATCGCATTTGACCCCTTCGTCTTTGAAGCACAGCAAATGTGAAGCAATAAATACAAAATTGAAAGGCATCTTTATTGCTTGGACTTTCATGACCCACTAAAAATCAGCTCTGGACCCACCAGTGGGTATCGACCCAGTTTGGGAAACACTCCACTAGGCGGTATATGGCTATATAGAGGACTGCTACCCTTACTGTTCCGCTAGTGACTTGGATATGTTTCTGATTTCTTACCATGTTGTTTCTTTTTCAGTTTTTCATTTGATAAGAGTTTAGATTTGGTTGTAGGCATTTCCTTATCAACCCCAACCCCCCCCTTTCCATTTCCCTCCAGATTGGTAAGTAGTTACTTTCAGTGAAGTTTGAAAATAGGCGCTAAGACCAAGTTCATTTTTATAATCCTTTTGTTTATATAAATCTGACATTGAGCAGCTTTCACAGTAGCTGCATTGAACAAGTATATTGAAACATTAAATGATTATACAATTTCCTTACAATACTAGTTACATCCTTTGGGCGCTTTAACTTGTAACATAAACGTTCTCAGTTGATTAAGGCTACCTACACCCAAAGACGTAATTTCTCAAACTTTGTATCATAGTTTTATTTTGGCCATAAAATCCTTCATCATTCTGTAGTGCAAGTAAAAAAGGAAAAGGTGATGCATAGAAAACCTTTTAAATTAATTTCATACTATATTTAGAAAACTCGTTTTTGACTGCTAAAAACAGTATACATTAAACTTTACACTGTACATAAAAATAGTTTTAGGTGGTCTAATTCATCATAAGTGTTGTACATTATTCCTTCTTTGGCTCATAGAGTGCTAGTGCCAACATAGTCTGTAAGTATAAAAGAACTACTAGAATTTAGTACTTGCAGTAACAGACCTATTGGATGTTAGTGCAGAAAGGTCACACACAACTCAAAAGTTCTCACTAATCATACAATCAATCCACATCTAAATGGAAACCACTTTTCCCCAAGGTCAGTGTCTGTATCGGAGGAGAAACAGACTGTATTTCTGGTGCTGTGTTCTAGCAAGAAATGATAAATCCAGGTATGTGGCAGACATTTGCAAACACCTGAGATCAGTAGCTGAAATAAATAATAGCAGTGCAGGCTTGTATGCTGTATTCCTTAATTAGGCAATGATGGAAATGAAGAAACTTGAGACTGGATTACCATAAAAAAGCATCAGATGAACTAAATTATCTGAATTTTCGAGGCCACATGGGCTTATAAAATCTTTTCTATAGATAGTTTTGCCACTGTACCCGGATGAGGAAAAATCTAAGTTTTATTCCTGTCTTTTTATTAGTCTACCTTTTTATGTCTGGCTGAACAATGCAGCTGCTGACTGACCTATGAGATCAATATTAAAAAAGAGCTTTCAGGAGTACTACAGAGAGTGGTTTTGGCTTCGCTTACATGTTAGTGAATAGGAGTACATGTTTTGTTTGGGCAGAAGTTGTGCACTTCCACAGAAAAAAAGTGCTTGCCCTCCAAGAGCTGTAATCATTTGTTTATCAAGTTGTGTGAGCCAGAGCTCTTTGTCAAGTTTAGCTATTGTTTTACAACAGAGCCTGACCTTTAGATCAAACACATGCCACTGAAATTATATTGTTTCTATATAATTAGTTAATTATGGTGTTCTTCTTTAGCAGCAGCACGGATGGGAGGAGCATAGTCAGTAGGAATGTATTGCTGTATTGTAGTCCCTTCCACCTTCCCCTCATCAAATTCAGAGTTGGCGGGCGGGGCTTGCCGGGACAACATGGCGGACGCGTCTTGATTTCGCTCCCCCACATATCCCCATAATATGTCACATTAATCCGACTAAGTGGTGCGTCCGCAGAAACGAGCTGTGGCGGATCGCTCAGTGAACCCTTGTGGAGTCCGGCTGAACGAGAAAACTGCCAGAAGCCCCGCGATTGAGGTGCTGAAATCAGGAGGCCGGGAGGAGGTGCGTGTAGCCCGGAAGAAGCCCAGGAGAAGCCTGCTCCAAGTGAGTGTCTGAAGTGAGGGCTGACAGCGTATGCTGTTAAATACTAGCTCGGTCATCAAGCACAAACATGAATTCGAATATTTGCTACAGACATCAAACCCAGATATGGTTTTCCTCACGGAAACCTGGGCTACTGACACTTCTGAGCCTGACTGGGCTATAGCGATACCAGCTGGATACTCACTGGCCAGTGTAGAAAGGTCGGGGCAAAAGGGGGGTGGTATAGCAATCATCTATCGATCTATCTTTAAGGCCACTTTCGTGACAAGCCAGTTGCCAGGAGCGGAAGCTATGGCCTTTAATATTAAATTTTCTAATACCTCATCCTGCCCTACTCCTATACCAGCCGCCTGGGCCAAAAATGCTGTTCATCCAAGGTTTACAGACATTCATGGAATCATGCTTGGACTCCCTAACATTCACAATATTGGGGGATTTTAACTTTCATTTAGATGCGGACAAGAACGCAGACACATCCATATTAGTAGATAATTTAGAAGGGTTCGGTCTTACACAACTAGTTTTGGAATCTACACACAAGTCCCACCATACTCTTGATGGTATCTTTACCAACAACCCTAAAATTACAGTTGAGAAAATACTACCCTTAACGTGGTCGGATCACAATGCCATTTTTTTCAAACTCTCATCAGGAGAGTGACAGGTCCCAGCCAAAGAACCTGCCCCCTGCTAAATCGAGGCCATGGCATAAAATCAGGAGAGCAGATCTAGCGGAGTTGCTGGATAAAAGTCTACCCCTGCTAGCGCCAAATCATAATGAGGCAGCTGATAACATGGATGGCTGGATCAGATCAGCCATGGATCAGTTGACCCCAGAAAGACCAAATAAACAATGGAGAAAGAGTGCTTCTGCCCCCTGGTACAATCCAGACCTTAAAGCCATAAAAGTTAGGTGCAGACACTTAGAGAGGGTCTGGAGGGTAGCATATAGTGAATAGTGCAAACTTCCTTACAAACTCGCCCTAGGGGAGTACAAGGAAGCTATAAAAAAAACTCAAAAAGGAAGTACTTTATTAGCGAAATTGAGGGGGCCAAAAACTCCTCAAGAGAGCTTTTCAAGACCGTCACAGCTCTATCCAAACTAAATCAAGAAAATCAATTTGGACCGGACCAAATTCTTTGCGATACGATTGCAAGCTTCTTCCAGACTAAAGTACAATTGTTTTATGATGAACTTGCAGGGAAGCTCCCTAACTCCATTAATACCAGGTCACCTGGGCCAGCTGACCTAAACATGCCGACCACGGCTAGTTAATGGAGTAGCTTCACCCCTCTATCAGCGGACAAAGTAAATGATCTAGCAGCAAAATCCGGGTCTCCGAGAGACCCTTGCCCTCCGGCTATAATACATTTGGTTTCAGATAAGATTAGTAAGCAACTTGCTCCACTTCTGAATAACATAATCAGAGCAGGAATCTTCCCCACCTCCTGAAAGAAAGCATGTATTAGGCCGATTTTAAAGAAACCATCCCTGGACCCCTATGTGGTCGAAAATTATCGGCCCACATGCTGCCTACCGTTGGCAGCTAAAATCTTAGAAAAATCTATGAATCCAGATCTAACAGGATATCTTGAGCTTAATAACATCCTAGACCATTCCCAACATGGCTTTGGACAACAGCTCTCCACCGAATCAGCCCTAATCATGGCCACTGAGGAAATATGTAGACAACTCGATGGCGGAGGAGAAGCCATGCTAATCCTACTTGACCTATCAGCCCCATTCGATACCGTGAACCATCAGGTATTAATTCAAAGGCTGAAGGCAAGAGGAATTAAGGAGGAGCCTTTAAGACTTCACTCCTGGTTCCTCTTGGCAAGGAAGCAGAGGGTGTGCTGGGCCAATAATAAATCAGAGATTTTCCCTCCCCTGTGGAGTCCCCCAGGGGTCAACACTGTCTCCAATATTATTCAACATTTATGGTAAACCCCTGGCTGAGCGGACTAGGGGCATGGTTTCTCATTGGTATCCTACGCCTGATGACACTCAACTTGTCATCTCCATCTCTTCAAGTGCCGAAACCGTGGCAGGCAGATTTCATGGCTGTCTGAAACATATTATGGAATGGATGCACCAAAACCACCTTAAACACGGGTAAAACGGAGGTTATGGAGTTTGGGACTGGGTCACCGCTCTGGAACCAAGAGTGGTGGCCGGCGGAGGCATGTCAATGCCCAGTACCCGCAGTAAAGGTCCGGAATTTGGGAATCTTGCTTGACGACCAACTAAGCTTTGGAGGCCAGATTAATCAGATAATATCTTCATGCTTCTTCCGACTAAAAATCCTACGCAAAACTTTCCCTTTTATTCCCCCGGATCTCAGAAAATCGGTTGTAGTTGCTTTGATCCTTTCACGGATTGACTATTGTAACGCCCTTTTCCTGAGCATAAACAAGCACCAATTGTCTAAACTACATTCTCTGCAAAACGCTGCAGCTAGAATGCTTCTTAACATTCCAAAGTACCACCACATTTCTAGCAGCATTGGAACACTTCATTGGCTACCAGTGCAACAGCGAATTGAATTTAAAGCACTGTGCCTGGTACTTAAAGCACTGTTTGGTGGTGGAGCAGCGGATCTACAGAAATTATTCCGGGAGTACATTCCACGGCGTAATCTCAGATCTGCTAACAAAGGTCTTGTCCAGATACCTAGAATACAAAAGGCTAGATGGGGAGGTAGAAGCCTGACATATCGAGCATCTAAGCTATGGAATGAATTGCCAGACGACATCAGACTACAGCCTTCCAGACCTCTGTTCAGAAAAAGGCTGAAGACCTGGCTATTCTCCTTGCAGAAATAGGGCACGCATCCTTCTCTAACTCGTTTCCTGCTATAGCGCCAAGACTCCTCTGCATTTGTGCGCTCTATATGCTTTTACTTACTTACTCAAACGAACAGCGAGGGGGGCTACGTATGGCGTTACCGGAGGTGAGAAGAGGCTGGAGGCGTGGGGACAAGCATAACCAGGCGCGGCCACGGGAGCGGCCCAGGCTTGGGCCTACTTGTAGGTGCAGCAGACACCGCAGCTGCAATGGTGTGTGCTGATCGTGGGCGCCGGCGCGACTGCATCCGGCATTGACGGGCCCCAAGTCGCTGGTGCCGTCTGCTGCACATATCTGTGTCTGGAAGATTTAGCGAGCTGAGAGCTGTCCGCTCGGGGACAGAGCGGACGACGCAGCCCGGCCAGTAAAAGAAGCGGGGCAGCGGCCAGCAATTACCGTCGCACTGCAGCGGGTCGCAAATACGAGCAACTCCCCGGATGGTGTGAGAGCAAGGGGCAAGAGATGCTGCCCGAGGTGTAAGAGGACGGACAGTGCGAAGCAGCAGGAGCCAATTGTGGTGCGCATCTGCAGCGGAGTCGCCTGCCACCGGAAACCCCTGCGGCACGGCGCAGCATTGTAGACGGTGTCTGGCACATAGGATCAGTAAGCGACTGCACTTTCGAGAGTGACAGACACTGAGGAATACTGAGGCCTGGCGAGATGGTGGTGGCCGTAAGACAAGCAGACGGAAGGCCATGGTGAGCACGTTGAGGCCTTGATACAGCGATCTACCAAGGGAGGTAGGCTGGGATCATGAGGATGCAATAACCACATTCCCGGGGGTAATATAAGGTCTAGACAGCGTGCAACACTAATTCTGATGGAGAGTGAGCGCGCAGACACCTGCACATGGGACAATACAGGAGCACATCTATGCTAAATCTCTCCCGGCTTTGAGTGCCCCTGCATAAGTAAGCGCATCAATAAGGAAGCTGTCTGGTGGTAGCCCAGAACCTTGTCCCTGGGGAATAGGCACATAGGTGGAGATAGGCCTCAACAACTTTTCATTGCCGCACAACCAATGTGATACACAGCGGAGGAGTGTAACTGACTCCCAACACCGGAGGCGATTGCACACTTTACTAGAGGACACAACAAAGGGCATTGTACCACAGACTCCCACTGACCGCTTTAAGATAACAGGGAATTGGAGTGCCTAATCAGACAGATGGGTCGCACTAAAGGTACCGGGTGGAGAGCCTCCTCACTGGTCCGGGAGACATGGATCAAACGCAGTCACTAGCACAACAGGAACCCCCAGACAACCGTTTTGAAGCCATCTTGAGTGCCATAGAGCTGAACTGTTACATTACAGAGACAGAGATATGATTCTACGTGAAACCAGGAAACTGCCCGAGGTCACAGTTGAAAACACGAAAATGTTGTTCTTTCCAGATTACGCAATCAAAGTTCAGCGTCAATGGGCTCCTTCCTGCAAATTAAACAGAAACTTCGACAGCTGGACATCCATATTCCCTGCTCTATCCAGCAAAACTACGTGTGGTCCCCGATGGGAAAACAAGGTTCTTCGTCACGCCGTAGGATACCTGGGACTGGTTGGAGATCACAGGCCAGTGCTCGAGTCCGAGCCCAACGGGCACAACAAGTGCCAGGAATGGCGATGCCAAAGGTACCAAGAATCGTCGTCGGCGGCCCAGGAAGCAGAACTTTGGCCTCGCAACGGCACCAGGCCTAGATCAAATCAGACATGAGAGGCCGGAAGCAGTCTGGGTAGCGGAGCGGATAACTGAAGCTGCAGAGTTGACCAACAAGGAAGACACCCCACTTCTCAGAAGATGAGGATTCGTTGGCAGCTGGGCTGTCGGACGCTGTGTCAATGAGAATGCAGGATGTTACACCACAGACTTCAGATAACATTGTATGAAGCTGAGGGAGGTGTTTACACTTCGGAATTCCTACAAGACTGCAACTTGTGGACATTTGGTATAGTAACTCTAGATCCGTTTATTTGCTGTACGATATGTATAATAGGTATCATGCCTAAACTCACAAGCGGCACCAGAGGGTTATTCTCCGACACACGCATCCCTGTACGCACAGATAAGACAGAATGGGGGATCCTATAGTGGCTCGCCTTACGCGGCAGTACACCCCTCACATTTTCCCTCCTATAGGGAACTAGTTGGTTACACGGGCAGTTTTCTCTTGTCCAGGTTTGGGTAGCACCCTTCGTTTATGGGGGCCGCTCTCGTAGCGTTTCCTTTTTGCCATGTTGGCTTATTCCCTTTCCCATTAGTTGCAGAGGCCCACCTGGGGGGAATAGGCGATGAACTAATGCATCGCCGCCTCAAGCATATGGCTGTGTGCGTGGGCCAGGCTACATTCCTCGTGTACATAATGTAGAACCATGGCAGACCATACAATACTCAATTGGAATGTGCGGGGCCTCCGCACACCATCACGCAGATATGCGGTATATTCCTATCTTAAACGACATAACGTGCGTATTGCCCTTCTGCAAGAAACGCACCTAAATAAAGTTGAAATGGTCAGGCTACAAAGGAAATGGAGAGGTAAGGTGTATGCCACGGATTTTTCTCTGTTTGCACGGGGGGCCCTAATCTGGATTCGACCAGGCACACCCTTTGCAGTTGAAGAGACCCTTATAGACGGGATGGTAGATGTGTTTCTAAAAGGTAGATTGTTCGGGCATCACATTTTGTTGGGCACCATATATGCCCCTAATACAGATCAAGGGTAGTTCCTTCGAACGCTGTCCCAAATATTGAAAAAATGGGACGACATACCGTGGTTGATCGAAGGGGATTATAACAGTGTCATAGATACTAACTTGAATAGATCCTTTCCCCCTCTGAAAGGTACATCTGCCGTGCAAAATTCAAAAGTGTTGAGGGAATGGTTGCATGGGTGGGATCTGACCGATATCTGGAGGCTTCGTAACCCCGGAGTGCGGGTGTATTCATTCTACTCAGTGCCTCATGATTTGCATGTCTGACTGGATAGGTTTCTAGGCTCCCCCTCACTGCTTCCTTACATTACTGGCTCTGATTACAGGGGTTGCACACATTCCGACCACAACCCACATTATGTCACAGTGGCATGGGAGAGCAGGATCCCGGGCTTCCCTACATGGCGGTTACAGCCGGCTATGCTGGCGGACCCGACCTTCCGTGATGCAATAGGGGAGGCCATTAGTAAATATTTTATGCTTAACACTAGGTCTGCTTCGTCCCCCATGGTGGAGTGGTATGCTATGAAAGTTACATTGCGTGGGAGATGTCTAGGACTGGGCTGTGGCCTGAAGAGACAGGTAGAAAAGGAACTGACCGTAGTGGAAAAAGCTCTGATAGCATTAGAAACACAAATGACAGTGGGGGCACCAGACTCCACTTCACTATTAGAGACACGTCAGAAGCACACAGATCTCCTAGAGCGCCACTGCTGTTTGAATTTTGCGGCACACTCAGCGTCAGCGCATGCTAAAGCCGATCGAGCTGGGCCCCTATTGGCTTGGTTGGTCAAGCAGACCAATCCGTAGGTCCTATCACTGTGCTTCGATCCATGGGACTAATTTATACGCAGCACGAAATACACAGCGAATTAACTAAACATTTCACCCAACTATATAGATCTACTCTACATGCCCCGGTGAATGATATTCATGCTTTTCTTGATGGCCTCACTTTCCCTATTCTTACACCTGAACAGCGTAGAGAATTGGAAGCTCCGCTCACATTAGAGGAGGTGAGGGGCACAATAAGGGCATTGCCGTCTGGTAAGGCCCTAGGTCCGAGCGGTCTCCCCCACAAATTCTACAAAACATATGCAGATCTTCTCAGCCCGCAGTTACTCAAGGTAAATACGGAGGCATTAGATAACTGCTCTCTTCCAGCTTCTCTGACGGAGGCAACCCTAGTCACGCTCCCAAAACCTGATAGGGACCCCACGTACACAAGCGCCTATCGGCCTTTAGCGTTGCTGAATGGAGACTAAAAAATACTGGCAGGGGTTCTGGCGGGTAGGCTGGCACCCATCACTCCGCACCTGGTCCATCATGACCAGAACAGATAGGTCCCGGCCCGTAACACGACTCTTAATATACGTAGGCTCTTCCGGGTAATGTGCAGCACCACGGAGGTCTGGCCGGCAGCTGGATGTCTAGTACTAGACCTTAAAAAAGCCTTCGATACTGTTGAATGGCCTTATATGTTTGAGGTGCTGCGACGATTTGGATTCGGCCATACTTCTTAATTTAATTAAACTATTATACGGGGCACCTGCCGTCCGAGTTAGATTGGGGACCCTGTTCTCGAGACCAATACCGATAAGGAGGGGAACTAGACAGGGGTGCCCTCTTTCCCTGCTAATCTTTATATTGACTATAGAGCCCCTGGCAATGGCATTATGCCAGTCTGCAAATGATTGGGGTGTGTACTTAGGGGAGGAGAAGCATGCCATATCGCGCTACGCCGATGGTATCTTACTATACATCAGAGACTTGCGGGCTATACCCCAGATCATCCCTGACACATTTGCTAGGACGTGAATTAGGGGAAATCTTGCTCGTTTCCCTTTTACCCCTGGTGCAGATGACCCTCAGACGGTGTTGGGCGATGTAGTGGTGACCTGGCAACCGGTCATGTTCCGATACCTGGGTGTAAGTGTATACCTTACTGACCGGGACCTCTTGGACGGCAACCTCTCAAGAGCGGTTACAAATTTAAGATCACGAATGGACTTTTGGAAGACACTTAATATGTCTATCGCAGGTCGGGTGGCGCTTATTAAAATGGTCATGCTGCCCCGTTGGCTTTATTACTTCGCTAACCTCCCATTATACCTGCCAGCGTCCTTCTTCAGACCGCTGGAAGGCATGATTAGAGACTTTATATGGAGTAATACGCGCTGTAAGGTGGCGCTTGTAAAATTATACTTACCCCAGACGCAAGGGGGGTTGGCTCTGCCTAATATGGAACACTATTATTTGGCATCCCAAATACAGTGGGTGGCGAAATGGGTAGCGGAATTACACCTCGCGCATACAGCAGAAAGAGTGCCCCCATACACGCTGGATAGACTTCTTTTCATCTTTCACCCTTGCACCAGACCGCACTAGGCACTTCCTCTTCTGGTGCAGATAGCGCAGAAGTGCTTCAGCAGAGCGCTATATCTTACTAGGGCTGTTACGCCATACGCGCCCACTATCCCCTTGCTCGGCATGCCGAGAAGGGAGGGGGGGCAAGTTGGCATGGCGGAGTTGGTAGAGTGGCACAATGCTGACATCCATCACTAGGGGATTTATATGCGGACGGTACGCTACGTCCCTTCCTCTCTCTGATTGAGCAGGAGGGCGTACCCCCAGGACAATTTCTAAATCATGCCTCCTGGATGGCCACATTGGGGAGCCGCTGGGGTAATATTTCACAGGAACCCCCGACACACCTCTTGATGTAGTATATACATGTGATGGGTACGGGTCGACACCTTGTAAAATGGTTCCCTGAATCAATCCGACAGCACACACTAGCTGATTTTCCGCCATTGCGAGATAGATGGGAAGTAGATATGGCACGGCCCTGCACACCCAAAGAGTACACTATGCTGCTGGGGAGCCCTGGACAGATCCCGAGGAATGCTAGATTCAGATTGATCCAAATTTATATAGTTCATAGAGCATATCTATCCCCCTACAAAATTAATAGGTATTTTAATAGGGATGACCCCTGCTGTACGCGATGCAAAATGGTGGATGCCTCTTTCCTACACATGATGTGGGCATGCCCCAAACTGCAAGAGTATTGGCACGTAATGACCCAATTGCTTCCCATGAGCACAGATAGAGCATTGCTGACAACGTGGGAGGCATGTATCACAGGAATATTCACCAGAAGTAAGAAACGCAAAGCCTCCTCTAGATTTTTAGACTTGGGACTAGTGGTAGCCAAGAGACTTGTCACACGTCGTTGGAAAGCAGTGGACCCCCCATCGCTAAAAGCCTGGTCTCAGTCTATGTTGAACTGGGCCAAAGCTTGAGCAACCTCACTGGCAAGGGAAGACACGCTAGGACTGCGTAAATACCCCATTTCAGGGACCTGGAATGCGATCCTGATGGCACTCCAAGTAGCACTTGCCTCGGATGACCCGCCAGACACTCCTGACATCAATTAATCCATGCTTGCATGTAGACTACGAGGCAACAAAATTCTACTGAGACCTGGACTGTGCAGCATAGCTTAAGTGCATTAGAGCGAAAATGTAGCATTTTAATGACTAAGATGTCGCATTTTCAATATTAGGTGTGATATCGTTGCAGCAGAAGTAGACCGCATCTCCCCCAATAGGGCCTATCTTGCTTTCCCACCCCAGGTTAACATAATTTGATGTTCTATGATCTTTTATTGCACACATGGCCGATTGGTCGCTAAATCAAGCAATGTAGTATGGCTGAAGAGAGTCACTAGAAATACATGCCAGGAACAATTTTTTGGGATTACGAATATTATAATGGTAATATGCACATATATAGAAATGATGTCACATCCTGTTGATCTTATTGGACTGATATGTTTGATAATTATAGCGTTGTCTGAATCCGGGCTATGCCAATGTTACCTGTGTTGCAAACATTTAACACTCTTTGATTACCAAGATTCCCGTGTACATCTACTGGTTTTATAAATACACTGTATACTGGTTAGCTGTATCGAATATGCAGAAACTGTAATAAAAAGATTTAAAAAAAAAAATCTAATTCAGAGTTGGCACTCCTTGAGTGAATGACATTTTTTCTTTCCAATTCTCAATTATAAGATTTAATGCTATCCTTCTTGGAATCCTAAAATCTGCTTCCTATCCCTTAATGCTACCCTTTCCTGAACTCCTTACTACTGCTAAACGCTTACTCAGGGGCACTGCCTGCTCAAGGCAAGCCAAAGGTTGAAATACTAGGAAGAATTGTGAATCAAATTACTGATTTCTCCATAATTCCTAATTTCTAAGGCAACCCTACTTGTGATACCTGTTATTCCATTGCCGCCTCCCTCATCGCAGTTATGAATGCCTTTGTATCAGGAACTCTGGGAAGGAGTTACCGGGTGATATCAGAAAAGCTTACCTTAAAGAATTATAAGTGTTTTTAGGGCATTGGTGGAAGCCCTTTCAGGACTACATTCTGCTGTTTATGCACAGTGGAGCTGTACTGTATTGTCGTTTTCGAGAAATGAGCACTGCCCCACAAAGTCATTTGCAGAATGATGGATGTTTTGCTGTTAATCTACAATTCAGTAACTGTATTACCACAACCACTTATCATGAAATTACCACAAATTTTGAGATAAATGTGCTATAGTTGTTTCTCTTTTTCCGCAATTATTGGTGTAAAACTAGCCCCAGCTTTTTGCTTATGCTATGGTACTAATAGACAAGGAATGCAGCAATAGCACTAAATGCATTGAAAAATGCTTTCCGCAAATTCCACTGTATTCTTTTACAGCTTCCCACATAATCTAAGTGACCCACAAAGCAGTATGTGCTTAATCGACAAAATACCATAAATATCAGTACATGACTATTTTGCATTTCTTCATAGTAGTAGCCTATTTAGGTAAGGTAAACTTCCCTTTTTGGGTCTGGCTTGACAGTACAGCTGTCTGAATGGCATACTTTAATAATTCTTTAAAACATACATAGAGTGGGTTTTGGCTTGACTCCACCCTGAGGACTATTACTCTCCCACATCATGCTATCAGTTGGCAATATGTCATTCTATTCCACAAAGTACTTCCATTAGAATGCACAAGTGTTTATTCTAAATCTGAAAAATAATCTCTACTGTGCTGTTTGTCATATTCAGTTATTTTTCTCCTATATGCATTCTACACAGAAAGCAATATTTTTGCTACGTTTACCTAGCATTGGCAAATAAGAAAGGCTTTAATGTGATAAACAACATATGTGCTTTAAACCAGAATCGGAATTGTTTTTTATTGTGCAATTAGTTAAAATTATTACAATAGTATGATAATTCTCAACACATCCATATAAAAACTAATCAGCCTATGAGTCCATGCACTTAAAAGCTTCCTTATTTGCAATTCGAACATATGACTTTGAAAAGCTCGGCAAGGGACAATTACCTATGAAAAAAGAAATTCTACTGGTAAAAATCGATTTATGGTGTGATTAAAATATAACATATATTTTATAGCTCATATATACTATTTGAGTCCTTCTGTACACACCAGTAAAGTGCTGTGTGCATTGGTTTAGATCTATTAAAATCAATTTGGAACATAATTAAAGTGCTATGCATAGCTTTTAGGCCACGTATTTGAAAAGTCCGTCTATAAAAGCCCTGTAATGTGCCCGCTTTGGCTGCCATCTGGCAGGTTACAAGTGTTTCAGCTGTCCCATGCTGGAGAAGTGAGAGCGTATCTTAAAAAAAATTCCAAAAAGTGAGCAGATAACTGTGTGGATTCACCTTTCAAGCAGGCTTGTATAGCGTTGTGGCAAGTTCGGATATTTAATACTTGAAATATTGGGCGCATCCAGAATCTTCTATACTTAATTAATGATTCACCGATGCAGAGAATGAGAGTCAAGGATTGTGCGTAAAGTACATGCATACGGCAGTTGTGAATGCCTGTTTTTTTTCATTCGTTGGTCCATTAAAGCTAGACCTATCAACTTTGCCAATGCTTGTTTGATGGAATAAAGCCTACCTATAACTTAATGCCTTTTGGTTTTCTTAAGGTCTGAATAGTTTGATGCTTATAATGTAGGCGAAAAAATAACTAGATTTGAAACAAATCTTTGGGAATAAGGTGCTTCAGTGAAAATTAGTATTGCACCTCCTAGAATGATTTAGGGCTCATCAAAGAAATTGCCACTAAAGGCTTGCATTGAAATATTCTTCACTGAAGTATACGATTTTCAGATGGTGTCCAGACTGCGAAATCTCTTTAATAAACTTTGTTGACAAATGTTCTATTATCAATTTTGCTTCTAAAAATAATTTATTGATTGAATACCTAATTCTAGTTCAACCATTTTGTTGTTGGGGGCGTGGCCAGCGACCGAAGATGACTGACGCAAGCTAAGCGCTCTGGCTCCCATGCCTCCTTTGCCCTGTAATCCTCCCAATATCCGCAGCATATCGGGGGGGGGGAGGGGTAAACTTCCGAACCCCCTACCTCGACTGAGATAGGAGAGGCCCCGGAGGTGAATTGCAGCCGCACGGCTTCCGATAACTGGGGTACGCCCGCCTCAGCGTGGTGACCTTCCAGTTGCGGCCTGGGAGACAGCGGCGCTTGGGCCGGATGGGCAGCCCTAGCTGAATCCTCGCCCCGGTTCGAGTGTCGGCGGCGGAGTGAATTGCTGCTCCTTGGGGAGCGACGGCCGTGTTGGGCCCTGCGATCAGCCTGTGCCCCCCGCCTAGATGCTACACGGCGTACCCAGCGCCTGGCCCGAGGATCAAGGGACTGTGCAGCCGGCGTGGGAGGCCTGAGAGGTGTGCTGCCCTGCGAGAGCCGTCGGGGACTGCGCGCCCTCCGATACCTGGGGTGCGGCCGCCTCAGTGTGTTGACTTTCTGGTGGCGGGCTGGGGGGCGGGGGCGGCGGCATCAGGATCGGACGGGCGGCCCCAGCTGAATCCTCGCCTCGGACTGTGCAGCCGGCCTGGGAGGCCCAAGTGGTGTGCTGCCCTGTGAGAGCCGTCTGAGCCAGAGCAGCCTAAGACGAAATTGAAGCTCCCGCCCTGCCTCCCTGCCTGCTTGGGTGACCTGCGGGGTAGGCATTGAGCAAGACAAGGGAACAAAACTGTGTGAGCAGCCTAATCTGGTGGGGGGCCCGGATCGCAGACCACAGACCGGGTGAGTGGGGCTCGGGGGGGACCTGATGAGCAGGACTTTATCTGGGGCAGTCCCCCCCTCCCTTCCCCTGCCTCTCTCCTTCGGGCCTCTACACATCCTACATATATTGGTACCAGTGACGGGCTTGCGACGTGCAGTGGGGTGGCCTCACCCTCTGCTTGTCGGCACTCCGGGGCCAATTGGAGATACACTACCTGCAGGGGCAGTCTGGGGCCTAGTCGCTGGGCAGCCGCGCCGACAGGCTGTGGGATTGGGACCCATAGATGGGGACACAGGGTCTCACACCTACCCTCCACGCTCCCAGGGTCCCTGTCCCGGCAGGCGGCGGTGGAGGGTGTGACGGAGGGGTTTCGGACACAGGGTGATACTGAAGTGGCCCCGGGGGAAAAATTTGTCACCATGACGGGGCAAAAAGAGCAAAAAATCGCAGCTGAGAAAAATGGAACGATACGTTCTCCGGCCGCCTGAGCACACTGACAATGGGGCTAAGCTGAGCACGCAACAGCCGGAGGAAGGGGCCCAGGAGCCATCACTCAGGAAAGTCATGGCGGCCATTCAGAGTATAAAGGGCACCTTGGAACCCAAGCTTGATTCAGTGGTGGTGAATATGACCTTGATGAGGGCTGAATTAAATAAGGAAAAGGACCGACTCCGCGACACACGACAAACGGTTGAGGATATCGGAGAGACTACTGCCCAACTACAGAAGCAGGTTACCTCCCTTCTCAAAGACAATGTCACTATGCAGGCACGCCTGGAGGAGATGGAAAGCAGATCCAGACGCAATAATATTCGCCTGGTGGAGGTTCTGGAAAAAGCGGATGAGCCCTGCTCTGATCTTCACCACAGTGCTCCAGCCCAAGGGCCTCTCAAAATGTTTCTGTCGAGAGAGCGCATAGATTGCCGGCCACCCCTCCCAGACCGGGAATGCCTCCCCTCACCATTGTGGCTCGCATCTTCAATCATAGGGACAGAGATGCAATCCTACAGGCGACTAGACGCACCCTGGATCTGAAGTTTCAAAGGAACTACGGTCACCCTCTACCCCGACTACACTCTTAAAGTCCAGCAAATGCGAAGGAGCTTCATGGCAGTGAAACGTGAGCTATGGAGTCGCAAAATCAAATATATGATGCTCTTCCCGGCCAAGCTTAGAGTGATAGCGGAAGGAAAGACATGGTTCTTAGACTCCCCCGAACTGGCGGTGGAATGGCTGGATGGCTGGTGCAGGGCGGGGGATGGGAAAAGACACTGGAATCCACGACCAAAGCGCGACATTGGAGGGAGAGGACCCACCAGCGATCGCTCACCAACGAAGTGATCTAGATAAGATCGGAGATAGTGCGAAGCAGCCCGTTGAAGCCTCACATCCATCGGGCTCCTGAGTCGGCCAGGAGAGAAACATGTACCTCTAATTATCAGAATCTATGGGGCCTAAATATAACATGCAAGTGCGATGGCCCACGGTGTGCGGGGAGGGGATTTGATGTTTATATCTGGGAGGGAAGAACTGACGCATACCCAATCACCGGACAAGTTGGCACCACAGCAACTGGGGACATCATTCATCATTGCCATAAACTTGAAAAAGACTATCCCCCCGATGCTAGGCCCCTCGGGGTGGCGGAGCTGCCCTGGTCACATTCGCCCCAGTTGTGAATTGACTAATATGTTTTATTTCTAGGGGCGACAGGTGCCTTGCCAATTGGGGTTGGGTGGGCAGTTCAGTTTCCACCGGGCAGGGTAGCAGGGTGGGAGTCCCCTTAGTTTTTGTGGGTTAGTTAAAGCAACACATTCAAGCGGCAACAAAGAACCTTTTTGATGCCACTCCTTGGGGCCCCTCCTACATGGATGAGTCCGACGCTTTCTCATGCACTACACATCATGTTATACCCTTCTTGTACCCAGTCTCGCTTGTCAATCCTATCATGGAATGTGAATGGTCTGGTCAACAAGATCAAGCGGGGTATGGTCCACCAATTTATACGTAAACACACACCCGATGTTGTATTATTGCAAGAGACACATCTATTAGGCAACACATGCAAAGCAATGACATGGGGAGGCTATACGATGGTGGCACACTCAGGCTATACAACTGATTCACGAGGGGTGGGAATCCTTGTCAGGAATTCTGCCCCCTTCATTCCGCATAAGGCCTGGGTTGACCGCAGGGAACTTCCACGGTGCAAGCGGGCACTTGGGAAGGGATTCCAATCAACCTATGTTCTATTTATGTCCCGCCACAGCCTCGCCGCCTTACTCTCCCGAATGTGAGCGAGCTGCTGCTCCAATTACCAGGAGGGGTCCTACTCCTCGGGGCGACTTCAATGCGCTACTCTCACCTGACCTGGACAAGTACTCTCAAGCCAGAATGAGCCAGTGGGACCCCCGCTATCTAATTTTGTCACTGCCCTTGCGAAACCTGACCAGAGGAGTCTCAGACCATTCCCCGGTGTGTTTAAAGATATGGGGATGTGCCAACACAACCCGTGGCCCACGACCTATTAAAGCCTGGCATCTCCAAGACACCACATTCACTAGGGAATTGATTCAAACCACGGCTTCCTACTTTGAAACTAATGTGGGATCAGTCGCCTCTTACCTAACACTCTGGGAGGCCTATAAGGCAGTCATACGGGGCAGTGCATACTCATTAATAGGGCGAAAACGAGAGAAGCAAAAATCACTCCTCATGCTGGAGAGTGAAATGAGAACCTTGGAGAGGGAGGGAGGACACGAGACGAACGAAGACAGGCTACACACCCTACGCCTCAAGCAGAAAGAATATAGAGACTTAATGGAGGACAGGGCACGAAGCTCCTATGCCCTATCCCAACGGCGCTTATATGAGGTTGGTAACAAGATGGGGAAACTACTTGCATGGCTCGAAAAGAGAGATCGAGCAAGGGGATGGGTGCAACACATCATTACGGACCTGGGAGAGACCATTTCCAACCCCGAGCGCATAGTGGAAACATTTGCGCAATACTATGCGCAGCTGTACTCTCCCAAAACACACAGGTCACCTATAGACGGTGAATTTTTGAGAGATATTAAACTCCCTACTCTTACAGTGGAGCATTGCGCTTTCCTGGAAGCGGATATTGAACCCCACAAAGTGGAACAGGCGATACAAGCATTAAACTCTGGCAAGGCTGTGGGACACCACGGTCTCCCTATCGAACTCTATAAACACCTCGCCTCCAAACTAGCACCCCAGATACTCCATACGTGGAGGGAAGCACGGGTAAAATGCATGCTCCCAGAAGGTCAATGCTTGTCGACGATAGTCGTCCTACACAAGACAGGAAAGCCACTGGAGCGTTGCAGCTCCTATTGGCCCATCTCCCTTCTCAATGTTGAAATCAAGGTACTTGTCAAGCTCCTCGCTAGTAGGCTGTCAGGTAATCACCGCTTTGGTCCATACTGACCAATCTGGCTTTATGCCAAACAGAGGGACTCGCCTCAACTTGGGCAGACTCTATGGGGTGATGGCAGGCTCACAAGATGACGAGATATCCACCATGGTTCTCTATGGATGTCTCGATGACTTTCAACACCCTGGAATGGACCTATATGTTCGGAATGCTCCAGCGCATCGGTTTTGGACCCAATTCCCTGGTTTGGATGCACCTACAATACAAACAGCCAATAGCCCATGTTAAGGTTAATGGTATTGTGTCCCGTAATTTAGCACTGGGCAGGGGGATTAGGCACGGATGCCCACTCTCCCCATTGAGCACGCTTGCCTTGGAGCCTCTGGCGACATGGGTCCGACAAGACCCGCTCGTAAGAGGCATCTCCTCGTATGCGGATGATATCCTGTTTTATGTAACAAACCACCTGCTACAATCACCCTGCTAGCTCATATCCTGTGAATCGTTGGCCAACACTCCGGATACACTGTAAATTGGGACAAGTCCCTCATGCATTTGATAACAGGCCCCATGCTCACACTGCCTGGAAACGGTCATCACACCCTGTCCCCTGGGCACTTCAAATATCTGGGTATGCACATTACCATGGACCCCCATCCTCGAACGTTTTGCATCAGATGTACTATATTGGAAGACACTCTCGCTCTTGGGGCGAGCGGCAATGTTTAAGATGATGACTTTACCCCGAATGCTCTACGCACTACAAAATACCCCCCATCAAATACCTGACATATTTTTCCATACCACCCGTTCACTTTTGTGGAATGCAACCCCGCCACGGATTACCCTCTCCAAGTTGATGCGTGGGGTGCACGATGGAGGCATTGGTTTCCATGACATTAAAAGATACAATTGGGCATCGCATTTAGCAATTGCAAATGATTGGGCATTTGCTCCCTGGGATGATCCCGCCTTCAGGCTGGAGAGATTCTCAATGGGAACTGAAGGTTACCAGGGTTTACTCTACAATTTACTCAAGGCCAAAAATCTATTTCCTCAGACCCACGCAGTGGCTCGGATCTGGAGATCAGCCACAACGTTTTTGGGTTGGAGGAAGAAACTCACTAATATGACAGTGGAGTAGTGATGCACTCATTCAGGTGTGCAGTCTTCATAGCTTTAAATCGTGGAACCTTATAGGAATATCCTCGTTGGGAGATGTATGGAGGGAGGGCAACATGATCCTTGCGCGGAGTTACAGGCCCAATACGAACTAGCACTCACCAAGGTTTTCAGATACCTCCAGCTCCAACATGCCCTTAAGACTCACATTCCTAGTGGGACTTTCATCTTGCATTCTTCCCCTTTAGAAGATAGAGTCCTAACTGAACCACTACCCAAAAAAACCATCTCCATGATTTACAAAATTAATGAATAATTCGCCCCAGACTCTCATGGGACTTAGGAATAAGTGGGAGGGAGATATTGGAGACTGTGATAATGGGCAATGGGAAGAGGCGTTGGGAACCTTTCACGAAGTAGCCATACACGCAGGGTTTCGATTAATCTACCTGCGCATACTGCATCATTCTTACTTTTCACGAACGGCACTCCGAGCCATGGGCTGCGCTCAAACAGATCTTTGTCTCCGGGGCTGTTACAATAGAGGCACCTTCTTCCACATTAAATGGTCATGCCCGATAATTCAGACCCCCCCCCCCCCCGAAACAGCATGACAAACGAGAAATCAATATATCAGGGGAGAGGTTGCCTGCACAAGTGGGAAAAAGTTTGGGCAGGATGGCGCTCATATAGAGGTTGGGATATGGGACCCAGCCCAATACATGCAGATCGGGAGCTGGGTCCCCCTGGAATCCCAGAGTCGAGGCCATGCTGCAACTCAAATGGCCATCCTGTGTTACCCTGATGTGATTTCCTTTTCTTCCTAAAGTGGCATACACATTTGTAAAACGATTTCTCCTTGCTGCTTGATGCTTATGTTTATTTCATGGTTCTTTTTTGAAAAACAAGAAAAGATGCAAAAAAAATCAAAAAACACATTTTGTTGTTTTTATTTTTTTTATTTTTTTATCCGGTGCCACCAACGAGTATTTCAAGAATGTGTTTTTTCAGTGATATATAATGGCTTGGTTGGCCATTAATGTAGCAAGGCTTGAAGATGTTATAGTTTATACTGTGAAAAATAATTACGTTGAGTTCTTTTAGTTTGTAACACACTTGCAATAGTCTTCCTACTGGCTATTGCAAGTGTGTTACAATCTAAACGAATGGCTGCCCCAAGATATGTTATAAGCAAATTTTATGATTACCCGATGTGTCCTTTTAATTCCAGACCATCAGTGTATAACCCATACTCCAATTATTACAGAGAGAGATATATGGCTCTAGTGCCCCTGGTACAATTAAATTCGGATTCTCTATTAAACCGGAGTGCCCAATTTATGCTCCCATTTTGTTGAGAAGGGCCCATTGATTTAAATGAAAGGTCTTCAAAGTGCTAATGACCCTTTTATGTGACTTGCCAGGCTTGTTTTTGGAAGCACCTTTTACTTCCACTGTTTCTATTCTTTATTGACCGTACTGATGTTTGAAATCTTCTGGAACTTCTGCTTCACGTAAAAATATTTACTCCAAATAAATTAAGGTGCTCTATCCATTGGTAGGAAATTTACCTCACTCTGTTTAAAAAAATAAAATAAATATTGCGAAAACTTAAGTGAATAACTGATAGGCATGCATTATGCATCAGAAACCTTTTTTTTGTTTCTTTTTAGTTTTCCTTGCTCACAACCTGTGGATTTTGTGTTATTTCTTTCAATCACAGCTTCTCCCTTTGTCCCTTTCTTCGGCTTGTGGCTTTGTATTTGAAGTGGCTGAGTGATTGTGTATTGGCAGGGGTTTGTGCAACATACTAGCAGAAAATACTTTAAACCAGGCTGGTGCTCCAAAGGTGTTCAGCTCCCAGAGGAAAATGCCACATGAACACACACAAGATGAAAGGAAGTTTCTGCTTCAAAGTGTCCTGATTTACTCCTGTTCTCCAGGAGTTCTGAATTTAAATGTAATATTTGGAGATAATGAGGTAGATCTATCAGCAGGAGACAAGCCCATTCTTGGGGTAGCTCTGTCGGAGACCCATCCAATGACTAGGTGGTTAGTGCAGACAAGCCAAGACATCAATGATGTCACTGGACCTTGATCATACTTGATGCATGTGTGCCCCCACGTTACTAAATTATATCCTAACTTTCAGATCCTCAGTAGAGCATAACAACTGTGTGGGCTGATTTTTATCTGTTGCACATACCATTATTCCTTTATCCTTGTCCCAACTCTAGCTTAACTATCCATGTGATCTAAAGATGATATATGTGAATTGATGA
This sequence comes from Calotriton arnoldi, assembly GCA_963921515.1. NCBI lineage: Eukaryota > Metazoa > Chordata > Amphibia > Caudata > Salamandridae > Calotriton > Calotriton arnoldi. Next base: position 768,007 of record CAWUFW010004378.1, on the reverse strand, counting down.
AAACTAAAAAACACATTGCAGGAAACCAAAAACGTGGAAAACCATTTCTAATTAATAAACAATTTTAAGGAAATACAAATAAATCAAAAATACATTGAAAAATTGAATTAAATGGTAGAGTCTGGCTGAATCTATCTATATCACTGGCAGTCGCTGGTAGGTAGTTCTAGTTGGAACCTAGGGGGTCATTACGATGGCGGTCGGACTTTCGTCCGACCGCCATCGTTGCGGTAGTGGGACTGGCCGCCTACGAGGCGGCCTACCCACCTACCGCATTACGATGCGACCGCCACTGCGGCGGTCGCAGACCCTATCCCTAACATTGCGGCGTGGATGCAGTCAGCAGCCCCCGCCGCAATGCCCAGAAATAGGCACTTGCATATCCCTGCACTACGTGAGGCGCCATGCCGTGCCTGCCACATGGTGCAGGGATATGTAGGGGGGCACCATAGGTGCCCCCCAGTGCCCTTGCCCCAGGTCCAGGGATTAAGGGGGGCCCTCTACGAGCCCCCAAATCCGTTTCCGCCATTCGTTTTGCTACGGGTTGTCTGCCGCAAAACGAACGGAGGAAAGGGATTTCATAATCCCTACGGCGGTACCTTGCAGGCACCGCTGCAATGTTGGCCAATGTTTTGGTTCCAACAGGCGGTCGGAAAAGGACTGCCTGTCGGAACCGTGGCGGGCGGTCTTTACGACCGCTGCGCTCAACCAACGATTCCCCCCTCCATCATAATTTGGCGGGTGGAAAACAGCTGCGCAATGGCGGAGGGCCAGCCACCGACAGGCTGTCAGTGGCGGGCCTTCCGCCATCGTAATGACCCCCCCTAGTTTCCACAGGAAAAGCATTTTTTGTTTTGCTAATAACTTCGGTGCTGTTTGACGAATCTTCACGAAATTTCCAAAACTAGTGTGCCAGCCACTTCAGCTATTGTCTGAAAAACTTTGGGGTGATTCGTCAAGCGGGGGTGGGAAAAGGGAGGGCATCCCAAAACGCGTTTTCCCTATGAAATTTCCGATAGGGATTTTAGACACAACTACAGCCGGACCCGCTGAACGAAATAACACTAAATTCGGCAGAAAGCTAGATCTTGGTCCAGAACGAGTGCTTTTTGTAATGTAAGAAACTATATCTCGTGCCCTAAGGTAACCTTAACTTGCGCCCTCTCCATGCAATGCTAATTACCCCACATATTACATCAGTCATGACATCTTCTATAGCATCATTGATAATATCACTGCAACATTTGTAGTAAAATTATTGATGAGGAAACTGCATGGCAAGGGCACGAGTTATAGTTTCTTGAGATAACTATAACTGCTGAATTTCTATATTTTTATGTGTGTAACATCTGAACTTAACTATAACTTCCCTGTAACCTTTGTTTTTTTACTGAAAATATATATGTATGATATGGGTTATTTATAGATATGGTGTATATTGATAAAGCATCTATGTGAACCTTGCAGAAAACCAAGAGAACTGGTTTTCAACATTCATTTTGTCTACTCCTGTGGCAACCTGACATAAAACTGTCTAAGCATCGGCTGTTTGCTGTGCTCCAAAGCACTGGGCAGTTTCTGGACTCCAGCTCCAAATCATTGCTTTCCTACCAGCTCCCGCGCATGCCTAATGTTATACCCAGATTTAACTGACCTACACTGTTCTGTTCCAGGCTACACCTTGTAACACTGTGACGCTCTCAGTTCCAAAGCACGTTAAATATGTGATTCCATCCCCTAACACTTATCTGCTCTTGGATCTAAAACATAGGTCCACACTGAGAGGCTAGCGCTACAGAACATGAATTGGTGTGCACCAAGCTTTAGCACCTTTCATGGATGTGCTCCCTACCATTGCTGTTCTCCCATCTACAAAATTTTCTGTGTTCCCAGTTTTAGCAAGTAATGTTGCTTACGACGAGCTCAGTAAATTGAGCTGTTACTAAAGAATGTACTATTGCATGCTCCCAGATACGGAGCTTTGCCTTGGCTACAGAGTTTACAATAGCTGTAGAGGAAGGAACAGAGGTCTAACAACTAGTGGTCCCACCTAAATTCAAATTTTTGTGTTGACGAAGTGGACTGTTAAAGTAAAATGCAGTATGTTAAATAGCTGTGGAAAAGTCTGGCTACCTCTCTGCATCAGGTCTAAGTGAGAAACTCTTAGTTATGAATGTGCTTAAAACCAAAGTTAATTTAGATGATGCTAAATACAATGAAAACGTTCATGTTTTGGTTTTGGAATGTGTGCCTGTGCTGAACGTTGCCACATGGAAGAAACCGTAGTGGATAGTGGATGAAAAACTCATGCCTTTTAGACTTAATCTGCTGTAATCTTGAGGCTGTGGTACCTTAGGAGCCCCCTGGCTCGGGGTCCACTTGGCCTGGAAATATTTTTTTCCTTATCGCCTTGGACTGTGAATATTACACAGATTGGCCCCAAACACTTTTGGGATCAACCTTGTTGGCATCATGTGCCCTTCTTTTGCATCCATGCCAGTGAGCACATTGTTTGGGGCTCTTGACTCAGCCTCCGTCCACAGGCAACTCCAATGCCCTCTGGTTGCCAGCCACTGCTATGTCCATTGTGGTCTGTTAGTGGAGACCTTTGTGCTCACAAGTTCAGAGAGTGACACCTACTTTGCTCTGGCTGCCTGTATGTAGTTTAGACCTTCTAGGGATAGAAACGACAGTAAAGGAAGGACAGTGCAAAAAAGAAACGCCTGAAGAAAACAATGTAAGAGATGGTACAAAGTACATAAAATTATATGCACTGAGCAGCAAAGGAGGAGACTACATAGGAGTTTATAGTAGATGGAGCTGGATGATTGCTGGACTGCATTTTGTTTCTCTCTGTTCATGGGAAATTTAGTTGGTTATTGTTTAGAGAAGTCAACTTGGGAACTGCTGCTGAGTAAATAAAGTGAAGAAAGATGATGCATAATGTCCTTAATACATTCATAATTGTAACATTTTACATTCGTATTGCACTCAGAGCTGTCCTTAATAGCTAGAACGTTTTACATTCGCGTTGGACTAAGGGAAGTGAGCGCTTGGGCAGGATACGACACATCACACATCATTGGCTCACTTCCTGCCCTTTACAAAGAAAGAGTTTCTTTTGCTGTGCATCCATGTCTCAGTGTAAGCATGGGGCGTTGAATATATTTTAAGCATATCAGTTTGGCTGGGATAGAACATGAGATTTTTGCGGTAGTAAATGAAGCTATTGTCTAATTTTAGACGATTTTCTTTGTCATTGTCCCTGCTATGGTTTCCTATCCTTCCACTCCTGTGATTGACTGAAACTTCAAAGGATGGAGCTTGGAGTGCTGGCAGTTTTCCTTATCCCTCTATTGTTACCAGCCCCATGGCCAGGTTGGTGCTCCCACGTGCAATAAAATCCGCCATCACACGTGTTTCTGGTCTTCTGTACACCTGGCTGTCAGACGGTAATGACTTGCTCTGTGTTTTAGTGTACCTATAAACACAGAGAGAGATGAGCAGAGCAGCCTAAGTCTTCAGGTTCTTATTTAAATTTGTGTTAATCATTACTTTTAATTTATGTATCTCTTGTACATCTCTCCTTACCATTCCTGAATTTAGCAGCCTACTTCTACTCATTTCAACTTTCAATTTATTGGTCTAGTTTTTAAATGTATACACACTGCCTCTCTGTTCTGCTATTATATCTTATCTGGTCCTTAAACCTATTTGGTTCTTATCACTTCACCTTAAATCATGGAATGAGATTCTGGTTCATGTTAGTCTTTGTTCACATTTAGCTGCATTTAACAGAATTTTGAAGGTCTTTTTTTGTTGTTGTTCATATGTAACCATTCTGAACCAGATATTTACATTATATCATTGTAGTTGTATACCTGTGCTTAGACTTCATACTTTTTTGGTATGTACAGACCTTTGTTTAAAAGTGAAATATACATAAGCTCTGCAGAGGTGTGGAATTTTATAAAACATCTGCTTTTCCATGGGTCAGGATGCTTCATAAATCTACTTGTCCTGAAAAAAATAAAATAAACCCAGTTGTTCCTTTGGTGCCATGCAATGACGTGACACATTTTTGCCTCATATTATAGCAGGGTTTGTATTCTAGCAGTCCCCTGATTTTTTCCACCTTTGATCAAATCTACATACTGGAGCTGGAAGTAGCAAAAAGTGGTAGTTTCAGGGCTGGAATATCCTTTGGAGTCTTTGCACAGCTTCAAACTTGCATGGTTAAGGATTTTCACCATCGCTTTTCTAATCTCTTCCCGCACTGGTACACATTGGAAATTTACTCCTGACAAGACAAAATTAAAACCTTTTCCAGTGGGGGAGGGTGGGGGTTGGGAGGGGTTGTAAGGAAAAGGAAAACACAATAAAACTTTTTAACTTAAAGAACAATTACATTTTATTTCTTGGACATATGAATACAATATTAATTACATTAATTCTTCATTTTTATTTTGCAAGTTCTTATCTTTACGTGGGCAACATTGCTCCCGAAACTCAGCGTTGCTTATTTAAATGTTATTGATGTAGTACAGCCCAACAATTTAAAATGTCAATAGTCCTTTTCCATTCCTATCAAATGCAATTATTGGTTTCTTTGATGTTGTTCCGCCAACACGTGTTTCATGGCTTATAGTGAACTACTGGTTCCTCAGGGCTTAATCAAATCTCTACACGAGCTAATAAATTAGGAATATCCTTTCAAAAAGTGCAGATGTTCTATTTTCATTCCACCATCATAATAATCCTTTCAAGCAAGTTATAAAAAAATACTATAAAATAATCAATGACAATCATAGGACTCTCCTAAATAAGGGATTGAGTTTTTGCCCCAATGTGGGCTTTGATTTTGTAGGTACAAGAATAGACTTTTATAAATTCACGAGGAAGGTGAAATTGAAAAAACATTTCCTACAGAAGAATAAAGAATGGGATGTTAAGAAAGCTCAACCCAGTATAAAACCGTCCATTATCACAATCAGTGATCTTAAGGCACTACAATCCCTAACATGTCTGGAGAGAGAGGCATCAGGACTACAAGGTACCTCCATTGAAGGGCTATCGGAGACGGATCTTTGTGAATACCTTGAAATTCCTACAGATATGACATCTAGAAGTGGGTGTAAACCTAAATCCAAATTTGGCCCCCAACTACCTGTGGCAACAAAATTGATCTATTCTACGAAATCGTAACAGATGAATTAAAAAATATGGTATCAGCAGAGACTACCAGATCAGAAAAAAGGAGACAATGGGCCAAACAGAATGTAACGAAAAATGAATGGGAAGCTTTGAAAGATCTACAGAATGACAAAAATATCATCATAAAACCGAGTGACAAAGGGGAAATATTGTAATTATGGATCTGCAACAATATATAACTGTAGCGAACAGACAACTTAAGAACAAAAAACATTACAGAATGCTCCCAGACAACCCCATCCAAATGCACATGACCCAATTCTCCTCCATATTAAAAGATTGGCAAGAAAGAGGGCTTTTGGACACGGAAGAATACGATTATTTAAACACCTCTCATCCAATAACTCCCACCATCTATTTTTTACCCAAGGTGCATAAAGATCTAATTAACCCGCCGGGCAGACAGACCGATAGTCAGTTCAATTGGAGCACTATCACACATCACGTCAAGATTTATAGACCTTTTCCTTTTTCCCTATGTGAAAAACTTACCATCTTATCTACGTGATTTGCAAGACTTCCTCAACAGGATCAACGAGCTCCCTTGGAAATCAAACTATTTGATGGCCACTGTGGATGTAGTGTCTCTGTACACTTCAATCCAACATCATGATGGCATGGAGGCCTGCAGTTACTTCCTAAGAACACGCTCAGTCTCCTTACTAGAGCATTCAGACATGTTGATGCAAATGATAGAATTCTGTCTGCACCATAACGTCTTCATCTTTAACAACAAGTAGTATCTCCAAACCCAAGGGTCAGCCATGGGGACATCATTTGCCCCAACCTATGCAAACCTATTCATGGGGCTTTGGGAAGCGGAGGAAGTATGGCAGAAGTCAAACAAGGAGAAGATGGAACAGATAATACTGTGGGTCCGATTCATTGATGACCTCTTCCTAATATGGGAAGGGGAAAGAGTAGATTTGGAGAATTTTCTAAAATCATGGAATCAGAACAGATTTAATCTTCAATTCACCTTTGATATACAAGATCATGAGATTAATTATCTGGACACCACAGTATACATCAGCGCAAACAATAAAATCTGCAGTAAAATGTATAGAAAGCCTACCAGTACAAACAGTATTCTGCATGCCAAAAGTGGGCACCCTTTGCCTCTAAAATGGAGTGTCCCATATGGGGAGTTTTTAAGAGTCAGAGGGTGCTGCTCGGAGGAGGAGGATTTCAAACATCAATCAAAGGAAATGCACATGAGATTCTTAAACAGAGGATACCCAGATGGCGTTTCTGAATATGCTCTGAGGAGAGCTAGTGCAAGGAAAAGAGAAATGTTATTAACACCTAACACAGAGCGGAATCAAACTAAACTAAAAAGTGAACAAGAAGTGAGATTTATAACCAATTTTAACACATCCGGTACTAAAGTTAGAGACATACTTAGGGACAACTGGAAGATCCTACTCATGGATGAAGATCTAAAGGAGGTACTGTCACAGAAACCAAATATTACGTACAGTAAATCACCCTCATTGGGGGGATCTTCTGACCAGCTCTCACATGAGACCAGTGGACGCCCAGATTAATGTGACAACATGGATACCAGCCACTACACAGGGTTTTTTCAAATGTACAAAATGCAAAGCCTGCAGGTATGACAAGAATATGAGCGAATATAAAACTATGGCTCAAACCGCAAAATACAGGAGAAGATTACCTGTGAAACACAATCTGTAGTGTATGTCTTGGAATGTCAATGCGGAATCCAATATGTAGGCAGTACCTTCAACAAGCTCAAGTTACGTATATTGCAACATCTAAGAGCAATCACAAATAAAGACTACCAATGTGCTATGGCAAAGCATGTATGGGAGAAACATGATGGCAAGCCTGAAAACATGACATACTATGGTATTAAACATGTACAGAAAAAACCAAGAGGAGGGAACACGGAGTTAGAACTACGACGCAAGGAGTCAAAAAGATCCTCCTACTGGGTACAGAGACCCCGAATGGGCTAAATGCGGACGTTGAATTATATATCCATATTTAATCTGGCATTTGAGAACTGTTGGAATTTCAATGATCTATAAAAAAAGAATTTACTTGATGGGCAGTTCCACTATGATACGATCTGGAGATAGAAATATTCATGTCAAGAATATAACAATGAACATTTGAAATGGATTGCTTTGTAGATTTTGGAACCCATGAAAATTGATATAGTTCTAGGTGTGCTAATGTGATGAATCTCTTAACATCGTTCATATCTCATGAATTTCTGACAAACTGGTCTTTAGAATGTTATTAATTGACATGGGAGAGTAGATAGAATCTTGTGATTTGAAGGATTACATGGAATGATATTATGGAACATCATGAAAACTGACTCTTCTGAAGAAATTGTTGTCTTGCATGTAGCATGTTATCCATTGGGCATGTTCATACTTTCAATTAGATTGCATATCATTGCTGTCATTTGCAAGACTCACAGTACTTTGCACTTTATAAAGCTGCAAGTTACAACCTGTAATGTTTACAGCACTATGCACTTTAGAGAAAGAAAGCTGCTATGGTTCTAAGGATTACAAGACAAAGTAGGACATAATATAAATATGAACTCCTTTCATCGAAAAGCATAGATGAGACAAGTTTTAAGTATGAAAATACGGTCCTAATATCTGTTTACAGCACAATGACACTGAAATTAAAATTAAGGTACTGTTTATCAGAACAACATGCACTTTAAACATCATGGTACTGTTTATGAATATAATAGCACTTTGCATAATTATTAAGTTACTTTTGATATATCTGATTGAATCTTATCTATTTTATCTATTTATTATCTACTGAAAGTTATATTTAATAAGTAGATGGAAGAATATTGCCCTCTGATATGTGTAAACAAACTTGAATAGACAACAACTCAGGAATGACGGAAGAGTTTCCGATTTCTAATCCTTAAAGCTCTAATGTATTTCCCGGACCTATCATTAATTTCATGGACATCTTCTCATGTCTTTTTACATTCACACCATATTATTTGAAGGCTTACTTGCACTTTTGCACACCTCCTCACCCTGACTAAAATAGAGTATAGAAGAATACATCTCTAAACTCAGAAAGTATTGAACTTAAATCTTTAATTTTTCTCTCTCATTTGGAAACATCTTACCAAATTTTCATTGGAGGTAATTGTTAAATGTCAAGTGACCCACAGAGTGAGGTGATTAGTTAAATTGTGGACATACGGGTACTTCACCGTGATTGGACAGCAATTACACCTTAAGCTAAAGAAATGACGTGATGAAACATGGGTACTTAACCCGCTATTGGGAAACTATTATAACACAGATTCAACTAATGACATGTCACAACTAAACACCATAAAAATTAAGAATTGGAATAATGACATGTGGGTCTATTACACAATTCATTACTGCCTATGTAAAGTGCAACAAGTGTGGGAAAAACGAAAAAAATGCAAACAATGTGAAAATGTTTGTAAAATATTGTGTATGGGTCTCTTTAAATTGTGGCGATAATTTTGGAGGGAATTTTCCCTTTAAATGGCTTATCTATACACACATACTCTATGACCCTGTCGAAGGCTCAGGCCGAAACGCGTAGGTCTCTTTCTGCACTGTCGGTGGCTTGATATGAAATAAAAGGACTTACTTTGAACCTGCAAGAACCTGGCTGTGCTGTTTTTCTTCCATGCCCTTGGAGTGGGGGGCTGCTGCTGGTAAAGAAATCTTGGACAATATATATATATATATATATATATATTATCTACTGGCGGTCGCCAGTAGATAGTTATAGTTACAACCTATTATCCATAGGAAATCCGCGACATTCTATTTGAAATAACTCTCTTGCCGGTTGACGTATCTTCGCAAAATTTTCAAACTTTGTGGCCCGCTCCGGTCCGCTCCTACCCTGAAAGTCTCGGGGGATTCATCAAGCGGGGGCCGAGAAAAAGGGGTCCCAAAACGCGTTTTCCCATGCAATTTTCCATAGGAAACTTTAGACACGGCTACAGCCCGAACTGCTGAACGGAATTACACCAAATTTGGCAAAGAGGTAGTTCTTGGTTCAGAAAGAACCCTTTTTGTTAAATGGTGTAAATCCGTTCAGTAGTTGCTGAGAAAATGAAAAGTAAAAAAGATAGATATATCTAGGGCCGCGGATCCTCCCGAGCACAAGCTTTATGTTAATTGGCTGTCAACACTCCAAATCAGGAAGTGTTGGCAGCCATTTTGTCCTCGGTAGAACCGAGGGACAGAAACAAGTGCGCAAGGCGCACAAAGGGGGCAGGGTAGAAACACCCTGACCCCCTAGGTCTGCTCAGGGGGTCCCACAAGGACCCCCTGGGCAATTTTTTTTTTTAAAAATCGGCAGGATGCGCTCAGGGAGCGCGAACCCTGCCGAAAAAAAAAAAAATCGAAGCGCGGTCTCCGCGCTTCGATGTTAATTGGCCCCCGGGTGGGCCAAGTCCCGAGGGGCATGCTGGGGGGGGGTTAATTTTATGTGTGGGGGGCCTCTAAGGGCCCCCAAGCCCGGGGACCACCACCCCCGGGGCTTTATGTAGAATGGTGCGGGAGGGCTCTGAGCCCTCCCGCAGCTCCGAGGACCACCACCTCCCCGGGGCTTCTTTTTTAAATTAAAAACCTGTGTGGGGGGCTCCAGCCCCCACACGCCCGAGGACCACCACCTCCCCGGGGCACTAAGAAAAATTACATTGGGGGTCCGTTTTGGACCCCCAGAGCCCGGGGACCACCACCTCCCCGGGGCTGTGCACTGAATGGGAGGGGGCCGCGCGGCCCCCTCCTGGAGCCCTTGATGGCCCTGGGGACCGCCACCCCCCAGGGCCGGCTCCTGCAGTGTCCCGGGGTGCCTACCCCGGGACACTGCTGTTTGCAATGACAGGACGGGAGCCTCGCGGCTCCCGTCCTGTCATAGCAAACTGCTTTGGATATTGGAAGAGAGAGCAGGGAAACCTGCTCTCTCTTCCAATATCCAAAGCGATTGCTTTCCACATGGGGAGCAGCATGTCAGCTGCTCCCCATGTGGAACAGCAATGCCGGCTCCCAAGGGACGTGGGGAGCCGGCGGGACTGTGGGGGGATTGGGGACCCCCCACAGTCCCCAACGGAGAGGGCCAGCCCCGGGGGATGGGGTCCCCGGGGCAAGTAGTGGCCCAGGAGGGGGGCCACGCGGCCCCCCTCCCCAAAAAAAAAATAAAATAAATGGAAAGGCCGGCCCCGGGGGATGGGGTCCCCGGGGCCTTAAATGGCCTGAGGAGGGGGCCACGCAGCCCCCCTCCCAAGAAAATTAAAAAAGGCCATGCCCCGGGGGATGGGGTCCCCGGGGCCAATACAGAGCCCAGGGAAGGGGGGCCACGCAGCCCCCTTCCCGTTTTTTTTAATTAAATTTAAAAAAAGGGGTAAGGCCCTGGGGGATGGGGTCCCCAGGGCCTAAAAATAGGAAAAAGGAAGGGGGCCACACAGCCCCCCTTCAGAGAAAAAAACAAAAAAAAAAAACGATCGGGCCCGCAGGCCCCGCCCCTTCCTTCACCACTCTGCAAACGCGCCCCCTGGCGCGTTTGCAGAGAGGGAACAATTCCCCTTGAATACTGGGGGTCCCTGGGGGCCAACTAGCCCACCAGGAACCTCCAGTATGCGCCAGGGAGCTGCCTTGCAGAGAGGTGTACAGAGGCCACGCCCCTTTTTACACCTCTCTGCAACGCAGCTCTATGGCGCTTTGGAGGTATATGGTGGGCTAGTTGCACCCCAGGGACCCTCAGGATTCAAGGGGAGTTAATCCCCCGACTTAAAACGCGCCACGGGGCGCGTTTGCACAGTGGTGAAGGGAGGGGCGGGGCTTCAGGTGACATGTGTGCAAACAGGCCCCGTGGCGCGTTTTAAGATGGGGAATTAAATCCTCTTCAATCCTGAGGGTCCCTGGGGGCCAACTAGCCCAACAGGTACGTCCAGAAAGCGCCACAGAGCTGCGTTGCAGAGAGGTGTAAAAGGGGTGTGGCCTCTGTACATGTCTCTGCAACGCAGCCCTGGCGCATACTGGAGGTTCCTGGTGGGCTAGTTGGCCCGTAGGGACCCTCATGATTCAAGGGGACTTAATCCCCCAACTTAAAACGCACCACGGGGCGCGTTTGCACAGATGTCACCTCAGGCCCCGCCCCCTCCCTTCACCATTGTGCAAATATTCCTCTAAAATCAGCCGAAATCCGAATTCCGATTTACTCACCTGTTATCAGGAGAGACCTCAGTGCTGCATCTTTCAGCCCAGTACTGATCCTCAAAAGTAATTTTAACCGTACTTACCGGTAACTTGAATTTCCTTCATAGGCTAACATTGACTGGTTTCACTTGGAAATTCTTCTAAGTGTGGAGTTTTGGAACTTTAAAATATTCCTCTAAAATCAGCCGAAATACGAATTCCGATTTACTCACCTGTTATCAGGAGAGACCTCAGTGCTGCATCTTTCAGCCCAGTACTGGTCCTGAAAAGTAATTTTAACCGTACTTACCGGTAACTTGAATTTCCTTCATAGGCTAACATTGACTGGTTTCACTTGGAAATTCTTCTAAGTGTGGAGTTTTGGAACTTTATAATATTCCTCTAAAATCAACCAAAGTACGAATTCCAATTTACTCACCTGTTATCAGGAGAGAACCCAGTGCTGCATCTTTTAGCCCAGCACTGACCCTGAAAAGTAATTTTAACCGTACTTACCAGTAACTTATATTTTCTTCCATAGGAATCCATTGTCTGGTTTTCAGCAGAAAACTTTCAAAGTGTCGATTTTCACAAACTACAAATATTCCTTAAAAATCGCCTGTATGACTTAAACGCATTCTTTCAACTGTTTACAGGAGATGCACCAGTGCTGGATCCAGGATCCAACACTGAGTAAGAAAAAGTAACGATAACAGTTTTTACCTGCTAAGTGAATTTCCTTCCATAGGATAACATTGGTGATTCTATGAGAAAAAGTTTCTAAGTGTCAACTTTTAAAATACAATAATATTCCTTAAAAATCACTACTGTAACCAAAACGCTTTTACTCAACTGTTTACAGGAGATGTCCCAGGACTGAATCTAGGATCCAGTCCTGTGGTTAGAAAAGTAATCCATAAAGTAACTAATTGCATTTAACTAGAAATTCACATTGAGCTGAATGTTGCATTGTGTTTGAAAATGTGTTGCCCATTGCAACAACTGTAACTACTGTACTTAAAAGTCTATTGCCTATGTGCAAAGTATTTAAACTAAAGTAATTCATTCTGAGAAAGTATTTTTTGTAATGTAATGTATAATGTAATTACAATGTAATTTAAAAAATAAAATATGTAAAAAAAAATTGTTTCTAAACAATTTGGAAATCAGTATGAAAAAAATGTATATAACAATTAATACATTTAAAAATTGTCATTTACAAAATCTTTGAAATTCACTGAAAAAACCGTAGGTTTCAGACATGTTATAGTTACAAATTAGCATTTAAAAAACCTTTGAAATTCACTGAAAAAACCATAGGTTTCAGGGACGTTATAGTTACAAATTAGCATTTAAAAAACCTTTGAAATTCACTGAAAAAACCATAGGTTTTAGGGACAGTTATAGTTATTTGGACATTGCACTCGTACAAAACCCGTGAAATTCCCCCGTTATAGTTAGTCCAGCTAACTATAACTCGCGCCCACGCAATGCACTGCTGATGACGTCACATATTACATCACTCATGACATGGTCAGTGACATCACTGATGACATCACTGATGACATCTCAAATGACATCACTGATGACATCATCCACGTGATAATTTCATGCATCTTCTCACACCCTAATATAACCTTTGATACACCCACTCTAAATTACAGACTGCCATTCGCAAAACCATAGACACTCCAACACCAATAACTACATACCCACTCACTGATTCTTAGGTCTACGCACACATCCACTCACTCACCCGTACAGTCACTCATACTTACGGTCACTCAGTACAGGACTATCATATGCACTCATACTCCTATATAGACACTCAAACACCGCCACTCATCCATAGAGGTACTCACACACCTAGTCAGTCATGCAAATAATTAAACACACTACCATTTACTCACCTATACAGTTATACACACACCAGCTCACTTACTCATACAAATACTAGCACATTCTTACGCTCTTATACAATCACTGATACAAGCACACACTCATCCATACAGCCACTATCACAATCACTCACTCTTGCTTATAGCTATTTATATACTCCAACACACATATATACTGCCTTTCACATATGTAGTTACTCACACATGTACCACTGGGACATACATTCACTCACTAACACACTCTTACACACACTTACCCACCCATACAGTCTATCACAGATGCACTCTTTAAACCATCCACCCAGTGAATCACCCACTCACACATCTATGCACAGAGTCGCACACACCCCTCCCACACAAACACTCAGGCACCCATACAGATACTCACACAAGCATTCAATAACTCATATAGACACTCATGTAGCTATTCACAAACACATGCAGCCACTTACACAGCAACAGACAGACGGATACAGACATTCACCCAGTTTAGTCACTAACCCATGCATTCAGTAAGATACGTTAAATCACTCACTTATAGAGTCAGTCACGCACCTACTAAATCATCCATACAGACACTTATACACCCACTCATTCTTCAATACGTCTTTTCCTATATATATTAAAAATATTTAAACTTTACAGAAACACAAAGTCACTGGATGATGTCATCAGTGATGTCATTTGAGATGTCATCAGTGATGTCATCAGTGATGTCACTGACCATGTCATGAGTGATGTAATATGTGACGTCATCAGCAGTGCATTGCGGGGCGCGAGTTATAGTTAGCTGGACTAACTATAACGGGGGAATTTCACGGGTTTTGTACGAGTGCAATGTCCAAATAACTATAACTGTCCCTAAAACCTATGGTTTTTTCAGTGAATTTCAAAGGTTTTTTAAATGCTAATTTGTAACTATAACGTCCCTGAAACCTATGGTTTTTTCAGTGAATATATATATATATATATATATATATATATATATATATATTCAATATCTGGTTAAATGCCCCGCATTTCTTCATTAACTACTAATTCTGTTGATCTTCCCAATCTCTATCACATGTTCGTCGCCTCGTCAGCCTCTTGTGAGTAAACTTGCAGATTCTCGCATGGGCAAACATACAATTGTATATTTGTTCACAATCAAATGCAGTTCACAAAGGAGTGCACTTTTGTGACTTTCTTCAATAATTGGCCACCTGATTACATCTGGTGTTGTGTGTGTATGTATGTACGTGTGTGTGTGTGTGTGTGTATGTGTGTGTATATATATATATATATATATATATATATATATATATATATATATACATATATATACACATACACTAAAGAAGCCAAAGTTTAAAGTAGCGTTATAGTTGGGTGAATGTCAGTGACAACATTAACGTTTTGAAATCAAAAAGCCACCGAAATTCGCCAGTTAGTTACCAGAGCTAGCTATAACTTGCGCCCTGCAATGCACTGCTTATGACCTCACATATTACATAGCTCATGACATGCTCTATGACATGATCTAGCACATCACTGATGACATCTCTGACATCATCCAATGAGTGTGCTGCTTGTTTTATAGCTTACATAGTGGCGGGGATTTACTATATTAGTTTTCTACGTAATTTTGTACAGCCTGTGTCCAGCTAATGGGTGTAAGTGTTTACAAAACGCATGTGCTTTTAATGCATTATACATGTGTAGAGGTATTAAACATGTTATAAATCTTTTTATTGAAGAGTAACTCTGTATGCATGTGACCGTTTACAACTTGTGTCCAGTATGTTCCACACAGGTTTTTTGGTTTTGCAGAAAAAGATTCAGGCAGGGCAACGATTCTACATAGTAGACACTAAGGGGTCCATTATGATGTCGGGCGGTTCGCCACCGCCCAACATCTTTCCCCGCCCGCACGCCATTTACCCCCAGCCCAATTACAATGGCGGGGGGCCCAACGGTGGAGGGAAAGACAGTCTGCCGCTTTACCGCATGCAGGCAATCGTTACGATTGCCTGCCGTGCGGTCCTGGGCAATAATATGGTGGCGGTGCCTAGCAGCCACCGCCCGCCATATTAAGATGTCAGCGGAGTTTGCCTGCCGTGCGGTCCTGGGCAATAATATGGTGGCGGTGCCTAGCAGCCACCGCCCGCCATATTAAGATGTCAGCGGAGTTTGGCCTTTCCATGACGGCAATGCCGCCATGGAAAGGCATGCGGTGTTTGCATCTGGGGGCCTGTTGCGGGCCCCCGTGGTGTTGGGGGGTGCACTTGGGGGTACCTATGGTACCCCCCTACATTGGCATGCACAAGGTGGCAGGCACCGCACGGTGCCTGTCACGTTTTGCATGCCAATGCACAACATGCATATTTGGCATTGTGGCGGGTGCTGCACAAAGCACCGCCTGCCACAATGTTAAATATGCGGGATGCAACCGCCAGGGTGGCGATCGCATCCTAATGGCCACAGCGGGACCGCCGCACCTCTGGCGGTCGGTCCCGTTCACCGTTACGGTGGCGGGCAGACTTTGTCCGCCCGCCATCGTAATAGACCCCTACGTTTTGTAAGCAGCCTTGAGTTATTCGACAGAATCTTCTCAGCATGACAATTTCTACATAACATTGAAAACTGTGTACAGCAGGTACTAACTTATGTATATGTGCTTCTTTTGCTTCAGAAGATGGGCTAGCTGTAAAGCTTTCACCACAGTATGAAGGCTGCAGGTAGTATATAATCTTTAGCACCTTCAGACCTTCGTATTTTAAGTGAATAGTGTCTTTTTTGACAAGTATTGCTTAGAGTGTACACTGTTCTTAGTAGATACTTTTTAATATTCTGAGGTGTATATTCCATGAGCAAAAAGTGTGGTACAGAGTAAACTCTCTTCATAGAGTAAACACTGTTTACACTACCCACTTTTCTACTCATATCAATTTCATTTCTTAATGTAGGTTCGGTGACTGGAGGGTTTGATACAGGTAAAAGCTGTCCATACTAGGGCATTAATTTTGCAACATACGTTGAGTATCTTGAGGAACATGGCTTTGTCTGAAAAGTTGTGTACATATTAAACACCGTGCAATGAGGATTTCTCATATATCTGTGGTTGATTGTTGGTGTGAACTAGGCTACCCGTGAAGTGACTGTTACAGGGTCAATGTTGAACATAACACATGTTTGATACACCTAAGGGAGTTGTATTTGTGATGCTTCATATAAATCTGCTTCATATTAATGATGCTTCATATTAGTCTGAGCTATTTGTACTTACTTTTAGGCCTCTAATGCCATAGTAGTTTATATAGTAATGTGTACAAAAGAAGCTTGGGTGATGCCATCAATGATGTCATAGAACATGTCATGAGTGATGTAATATGTGAGATCATAAGCAGTGCATTGCAGGGCGCAAGTTATGGTTAGCTGTGCTAACTATAACTAGTGAATTTCTGTGTTATCTTTTTTTTTTAGTTCAAAACATTAATGTTGTGACTGACACATTCACCTAACTATAACATTATTTTAACCGTTGGTTTTTTCAGTGAATTTCTATATTTTTTTTCTTTCTTGTAAAGTAATATTTTATTACCATACTAAAGCCAAACACCTGCTGCGCATGGCCTTAGGCCAGGCCCTGCAGTAAACCCCCCACAGGCATCCAACCCCATTTCTGCGGCCCCCTCTTCTCTCCCCCTCTTCCCCGCAGGCAGCCAACCACATGCTGTGCAAGGCCTTTCGTTGTGCATGGTTTGTGGTGGCCGCAGGGCCTATCTTGCAGCTAGGCCCTGTTTCCAACTCCCCACAGACTGCCAACTCCATACCAAGCACAGCCTTTGGCGTGCACAGCATACGGTTGGCCTTTGAGCCCGTGGAACCCCATCCCCTGGGGCCAAAATATGTATATTAAGGGGAAAGGGCTTGCAGCCCCCCTCCTCGACCCTTAATTGCTCCAGGGACCCCATCCCCGGTGGTAAATTCAAATAAAAAGGGGAGGGGTCTGTATGACCCCCCCCCCTTCCCGAGCCTTAATGGGCCCCAGAACCAAACCCAATAAAAAAGGGGAGAGGGGGCCTTCTCAGCGTTTGTTTTTTATAAGGGAAAGAGGTCCGCATGGGCCCCTTCCCAAGCATTCCCTGGCCCCGGGGCCGTGTGTGTACACAAACCCATGCTCAAAATAGCAATGCTGGATGTGCAAATAAAGATGAGATGATTAGACTGATACTCACACAGAGCAAGTAAAGTCAAGAGATCTTTAGAATTTTCAGCAGACACTGGATATTTCAAGCAAAATTGGATGGAGACCACAAGTTATATACAGAAAGGTACCATCACTAAAGAACAGACTGATCAAAAGTCATTTCAGTGATGAGAAACAACATACTTGGTTGGATACAGAAAAGAATGGATTTGTCAAATGCAACAAATGTAGGCCTGTAAGATTGGGAAAAGCATTAAAGAAATTTGTGATTTCAAGAATCGAACAATTGCCATTAACCAAAGGATCACATGTGAAACACAATTTGTAGTCTATTAAATTGGGTGAGAGTGTGGCCTCAAGTATGTGGGGAGCACCACCTCCTCTCTAAAGAAGAGGATACTAGAACACATACCGGCGGTACAAAATAATGACCTGTTATGCCATTGCAGAACACTATATTCAAAATCATGAGAGCAACTGGAAGACTATGAGATATTATGGCATAGCCAGTGCCCACAAGAGTGAGAGAGGAAGAGATTGGACACAAAAACTTTGCCGCCTAGAATAAAAATTTACTATTAGAGTATGCACCATGACTCCCTTCAGTTTGGATGAAGAAATGCACGTACACTTATTAACAGTACAGTGATAATGAGTGATTAAATATTTGACTGAACTAAGTAACTGAGCCAAAGACAACAAGCAAAATATAGTAATGTTTATAGTAATATTGGGTATGGAGTACTGAAACTTGCTCAATGGATTTGTAAGAAGTTAATGCATTCAAAACTAGATGAACATTGTTTATTATGAGATCACTCAGCCCAAAATTACATTGTAGATAAAAACTGTGATGAACAGTTGCTGGTATAATGAGCACGAAATAGTGTAATAATCCAATATGGCAGATTATGGACTAACATTACTATATATCTGGTTTCGATATTTAAGTGACCTTTTCTTGCATTTTAAAAATTTCCTTGCATTTCATTGCACGAAAATGTACATAGCATCAACTTCCTGGAATAATCCAAAAACGATTTGATTGGGAGATCTTGATTTAAATGTGTGCACATAAGATGTGTTGTTGTGGGTATTGGCACTTGTCTCCTAAATTTCAAGAGTAACGTGAATAAGTACATGTATAAGATATTCGTCCTGCTAGATGACATATTTCAGTAATTGTCTACTATGTAACACAATGTCTGCTAGGCCCAGATAACTGTAATGACTCGCTGTTAAACAAGAGATGATGAAACACTACATTACCAAGAATGCGTCATAAGCAGGACGGGCAGTATGTATATAAACGTCATCAACAAGGAACTCGCTTACCATGTGAAAGACTTTAAGTCGAAACGTCTGTTTTCCATGCACGATTTCCATATAAACTAAAGTTATTTGGGGTTTCTGGAGTGCGGCAATCAATTTGTTTGTGTGTGTGTGTGTATATTTTTTTCATCCACATTCGGACACTTGTTTGCGCACTTGCCTCACATACATTTGTGAGGCAAGTGCGCGTCCTGTGCGCAAATAAGTGTCCGAATGTAATAGAAGGGCTCCTCAACCCTTGACGTGCACCGGTGCCGCCAGGATACCAGCTACGTGAGGATTTGGTGGAAATATATATATATATATATATATATATATATATGTATATATATAGATAGATAGATAGATGGATAGATATATCCACCAAATCCTCACGTAGCTGGTATCCTGGCGGAGTATATATTTATCTCCTACTGTCTTTTGCCAGTAGGTAGTTGTAGTTAGGACCATGTTTCCATAGGAAAAGTGTTTTTCGACTTGTCTATAGAACGCTGTTAATTGGCCCCGTTGATTCTTGTTGCACATGGAAAGTTTCTGGGTAATCCGGCAAGCCCAGGCTGAGAAAATGGGGGGTAAAAAAGTGTTTTTCCCATGTTAATTCCGATAGGAGTTTTGAACAAGACTACAGCCCAAACGGCTGAACAGAAGGACGGAATTAAACCAAATTTGGCAGAACGGTAGGTTAGGTTACGCAGATCACACTTTTAGTTATTTGGTGTAAATATGTTCCGTAGTTGCCAGGAAATCCAAATTTGTATGTCTGTGGCCGCGATGACTTCGCAAATAATAACGAGCTCATGCAGAAATCTGCAGAGCTCTGATTGGCTGCCAACACTTCAGCCAGGAAGTGTTGGCAGTCATCTTTGGAGTCTGCTTCAGCTAAGTCCCAAAAACAAACCCAGTAAAAAAGAAAAGGGCGGAGGGTATGATTACCTTGACCCTCTAGCTCTGTTCCTGGGATCCCAGAGGGACCCCGCCAGGGCAGTAAAGCATTTTTTAAATTCTGATGATTTTCGCTAAATATTTGCGAGTATTGCCTTGGGGGGGGGGGGGGGGGAAGCGGTCCCCCCGTGTTTGTTTTAAATGTAGCCCCCAGGTGGGCAGTCTTTAATTAAAAATGGAGGGGGAGGCATGGGCCCCCATCCAAGAGCTTAGAAATGCCCCGGGGACCACCACCATACCAGGACTAATTTTATTAATACAAACTTACTTCACTCCAGTAGTTCTCACTTTTAGGCTGAAGTTTAGCACAGAGACTGCACTTCTGTAAGTGTCAGAACTTGTTAGAAATACCGTGGATGCTAGGGAAAAAGCTGTCCTGATCCTGCTGGACTTGTTAGCATTTGATACGGTGCCCCAGTTCAGGCTGCTTCCTTGTCTACAGGGCATAGAGATCGTGGGTATAGCACTTAAGTGGCTGAAATCTTTTTTGATGATGGGGGCCAGGAAGTATGGATGCGTCCATATTACTCGGACACAAGGAAAGTCACAGTAGGAGTGCCTCAGGGCTCTGCCGTTTGCCCTATGATGTTTAACGTCTATATGACGCTGCTAGCTTCTCTGGTAGAGACCTTTGGGTTACAAATAATATCTACGCTAATGACACTCAAGGTTTTCTTCTCGTTTAACAAAGTTGAAGTTATCACCCCTGATTCCGTTAAACCATGTCTTGCTGCAGTTTTTCAATGGATGCATGTGACCCAACTAAAGTGCACTGCAGATATGACTGAGGTTTTCTGTTTTGGACGTAATTTCACCTTGGATTGGCAAATTCATTGGTCAGAGGGAACCTCCCTTCCTCATCTGCAAGATGAGGCGGTCAAAAATCTGGGGGTCAAGGTCGACAAGCACTTGGCCTTTTAAAAACAAATAAATACAGTGGTAGGATCGTGCTTTGGCCTCTTATGCATTGCCAAAGAATGTTTGCATTTTCTTTCCACTGGCCTTGATTATGGCTAGGCTGGAGACTATGCAAATGCACTCTACACAGGTCTCCCGCTTCACCTAGTCAAAAAATTGCAGGTAATACAAAATGCTGCAGCTTATCTTCCGAGGTGGGTGCATATTCTCTGTCACTTGCGTTGGCGAACAAACAAATCTAGTTTAAAATCCTCCTTTTAATGTTCAGAGCGCTGCATCAAACAGGCCCAAGATATTTTTCAGCTAGGATACAACGCTACAGCCCTACCACAAACTTGTGTTCCTCTACCTGGCTGCAGTCCTAAGGTCCGCTTTTCAAAAGATGGAGGCCATTATTTTTCCTACTTGTGCCCTCTGACATGGAATAAACTCTCCCTTGACTTTCGACAAATTGATTCAGAGTGTCAGTTTAAAAAGAAACTAAAAAGATGGCTTTTGTTTCAATAGTAAGCTGTCATGCTTTCCTCTCCATTGACTGTAACTAGTGCCAGAACACTCTCCAGAGTAGCCATCTGCTGTATAAATCCTGTTTCTTTGTATTTCTCTTGTGGGCTGGAGCTTTTGGGGCCGGTTTGAAAGCCTGGTGTTTGTCACTTTCCCATGCCCCCGAGATTATTTGCAGCTGGTCTAGGGAGGCTTCAAGAGAGAAAGAAAGAGAGAGGGGGAGGGAGGGAGGGGGGAAATAGAGAGAAAGCAATTGGAGAGGAAGAAGAGAGAGATAGAATGGATGGATGAGAAGAGAGAGAGAGGTTGCGCAAGAAGACGAAGGAAGTGGCGCTGGTATGGGTGTTTTTACCAGAGCTGCTTTTGGTTCCCTAGTCCGGCCTGGGTTGAGCCTACTTTTTCAAAGGAAAAATAAACATGAAAACGTGATGTCCTTGACTCCAGGTATTCTGTTTAGGGCGTCAGGCAATTGGAATGCCACACCTCTGAGCTCTGTGATGCAACTGTTGCCAACGATCTCCACACCACCCGGGCATCATGTTGCACTTCACTACCCCTCCCAGTTGTCCTATTGCAATGCCTCTGTATCTAGAGACTGCAAGTCTCTAAGATCGTGATGACCTCACTCCATTTCATCATGCACACAGTTACAGTCCTGAGCTTTAAGTGATTACCTAATCTGTGTATGGTCATCTTCATTTGCCATCTTCAAATTAGACTAATTGCACCGACTAGTGATTTGTGGGAACAGTGTCCCTCATGAAGAGTAGCGAAGTGGATACCCTGTGTCTGCAGAGTCAGTAGTCTGAGAGGCGTGAACCGTCTTGACACCTGTCCAGTGGTCTATTTCGGTGTGCTGTTGTCTCCTGAACATTTCCATTTTTAGGTCGAGCCTCGAGTTGCGCGCAAGCGCTGTCCTGCGAGACTTTATGTAAGGGGCTTCTGAAAACTGACCACACGCTCGTGCACAATGGCCTTTTCCCTGCGGTTACCCGCAGGGCCGCCATCTGTTTGCAATTATCGTGCCCAGACGCGGGCGCGATAATTGAAAACACATGGCCATTGTGCACGAGCGAGTGGTCAGCTCAGCAGGCTGCCGCGCTCGCTCGCCCCCGCTCCTCTCTTCCCCGCTCCTCTCGTTTCCTGCTGCCTCGTGGTATATACAAATACAATCCTGCAACCGGAAGCCAGCTCGCCAGCTTACTAACCGTGGGCACATTGTGTCGGTTTCTAGTGCACAAGAGCCAGGATTTGTGCAGGAACTGGTTGGTCTTTTTATTGTGTCTGCAAGTTTTATATCGTTTTAACGTAACATAATCTGCTATATGAAGCAGCCATCATCCGCGGTCCCGGGGACGCAGGCGTTTGCTGGGAATAACAGCACCACAAGTCGCGAGGCTTCGGTTGCTAAGGCGATGCTTGCAACACAGCAAGGGGGTGCCGCCAGGCCGAGCCCCGACGGCTGGCATCAATCGCAGCTCTAAGCTGAGCTATGCTGGGCGCTGCACGGTGCCCCTGGCTTCATCCACTCCTCCTGGGCAGGGCGCGGGGCGTATTCCTGCAGCTACACAAACCCTGCCGGCTGCGGGGCTCCGGCCTCTCAGCTGAGAGGAACGCAAGCCGTGGCGAAGTGCCAAGAAACAATATGGCAACAGACATGAAGGCCTTCTTGCGCTTTTACACGTCACTGAAAGCATGCATTCTGTGTGTTGTTTTGCATGACGGATAGTTTACCTTTCTTTGCCCAACCAATGTTTATGTGCACGTCATCACGTGGTTCAAGTGTACATGTTTGGTGATAGCAATGAGGCCAAACGTTGCATTTTAAACACCGCGCTGCAGTCCTCCGATAAAAAAATAAAAGGTAATCCAAGTTTAAATCGAATAAAAGCTGAATATAAAAATGCTGCGCCAGTCTGGGTGCCCAATTACATTCTTCCGGTATCACTGGAAATGCAGCTTTTTTTAACAGAACAATAACATATAATTATAGTCAGTTACCAAAAGCTATATATTTGCCGCCGACCTCGTGTGTCTGAGGATCCTTAAGTCAACTGACAGTAATCATCTGTCACGAAAAATACACAAGAGATATTGACTCAAACAACCAAAACGCTGTTAATGTTATTAATGGGCCACAGTGAGAGCCCAGTATGCACGGCCTTTAGGAGCCCGCGGCATACACCGCAGCCAGCCCCGCAGCATACACCGCAGCTAGCCCGCAGCATGCACCGCAGCCAGTCCAGCAGCATACACTGCAGCCAGCACCGCAGCATACACTGCAGCCAGACTCGCGGCATACACTGCAGCCAGCCCCGCAGCATACACTGCAGCCAGATAATGGTTTGTCACTGGCACCTTACAGACACGGAGTAAATGCCACATGCACCCCAAGCATGTAAAAGGACTGCTGCCATACCGTAACCTGCCCGCTCCTATGCACCGCACTTCTGGACTACATTTGCCTCAGTTATCACCTCTTAAGGGATGGTATATGTTACCAATACTCTGGCTTGAGTGAGCAGCAGCCTGGCAGACAGGTAAATTATGCTTCATATTGTTTTTAAATATGTTTATTTGTTTTATTGATTCCACATACAACGTAACCGGATGCACCCTGGCAACCCGACAGTAATAAACCGTACTGGAGGCTAATGCACAGTGTAGCAGCCCAGGTTACAGTCATAGATTGAAATTTTTGCAACACAAGAGTCACAGAAATAAGCGCTACTGAAATCATTACTGGCCATAAGCAGTCAAGGCCCAGTCCCATCTCCAACAAGGTCCAGCCCTACACCCTCCAGGCGCCCCACGCTTTGCAGAACTTTCGGTGACACCATCTGCTCGCATGTGTAACCTTCTCTGCGGCCATATAATATCCACCCCTGTTCCTCCATTCTCTTAGTGACCGGACCTCCGGCACCCCTAGTGTCTGGCACCGTCTCTCTTTGCACGCACCAAACCCACTTTGCTAAAGAGAAGTTTGGCCCGGGGACATTCACATCCGTCGGGATACCCAGGAGGACGTACTTCGGCTCAAGTGCGACTTCAACCCCCAGAATATTGCGCACTTCATGCACTATTAATACTATGCTTCATATTGTTAGCAACATCCTGGAATATTCATTGGCATAGCCAATAGGTCTCGCCTTTGGGACATTATAAGTGTTTAGCCATGCAACAGTTGATGTTGCACCAAGGATATTGTGCTGCATAATTAAATACTTATAAGGTCCCAAAGGCGAGACCTATTGGCTCTGCCAATGCTTGTTTTGTCTTCTATCTGATGCCTTTGCCCTTCCTGTGTTCTACCATCCTTTGTCTTCTTATCCTATGCGCTGTTTGTTCTCTTCCATCTTGCCCTATTCTATGCCTTGATAAGTACAGTACTATACTCACTCATTCAATGTTCCACTTAGTATTCCATGTGTCCTTCTATGCATAACTCTTCTTTCCTGTGCTCTCCTTCACAATGTCCTCCCCCAACTTGCCACACACTGTTCCCCTGTCATTTCCTCACCTTCTCTCCCAACCTGATGTTCATGCCCACCCTTTGCTCCCAGCTCGTTCGCTCCTTTCCTATTTACTCCCATCATGGCATTCAAACACACCAACGAATTGCAATAGAATTCTATTGTGTCTTCAGGGCCTGGCAACAGTAACATTACGTTCGTAGGATGGGTCCCTGTAGGTGCACATGCTTGCCATACTCCTGCCATCTAGTGTTAGGCTTAAATGGTTGCAACTTGTTTTTGTTCAAAGAAGTCTTATGAGGCACACTGTGTTACTCTTCTTTAGCTGGCAGTGCACATGAGCACCAACTCCATTATTAGGTTGTTTTTCTCCACCAACTGTTTGGACGTGTATTGACAGTGCTCCTTGACGGCTCAGCGCTCGTTCTTAAGGCCCGCACAGTCAAATCCTCCACTCAAGTCGCCAAGAATAACTTTTTTATGACTGTTATCCCTTTCCACTCCCTCGATGCACTTCGGAAACTCTGATCATAAACAACTTGCTCGAGGCATTTGAGCTGTAGATCGTTTACTTGTGCATAGATCGCCATCTGGTGTTGGGCTCGGATGTTTGCACTTTGTTTTTGTCTTGGAAGAAGTTCTTTGTAGTCACGAGATAGGTGACTCCTCCTTGGGATCATAGTGCGCATGGGCATCGACTCCACCCTCAGATTGTTTTTTTTCCGCCATCGGGTTTGGATGTAAATTGCTGCGCTCCGGGTCGGTGTCGTACTCGATACCCCTTCGACGCGCAACCCCTCACCGCTTGATGGTATTGTTTCGATCGCTTTACCTTTCGACGCACATCCATAGTATCCATCACAACTTCGATTCCGGTCGTTCACGCGGGCCGTTGGGCCCATCGGCGCCATCAGGCCCTGCAGTCAATGGAAAGAACTCCATTTAAAAAATGCCCCCTGTGTGGTGCAAAATTCCCACACACTGATCTCCACGAGGTCTGTAACCTCTGCCTCTCTCCTGAACATGAGGATAAAGACTGCAAGGCGTGTGCTTCATTCCGATCGAAAAAGACCATACGTGATCGCCGGGCTCGACGTCACACAATGTCTCGACCAACGGCTTCGGCGCCAGATGACATCTTCGAAGCAGGCCCCGAGGCTTCACAACAACAGCAACCAGATGATGAGGACATCAGTGTCTCCGAAGAAGACCACTCAGATGCCGAGGACCAAGAGATTACTCCAGGGCAACGGACCGTGAGTACTGACCTCGACGCCCCTGCCCCCAACTAAAACTCAACATAAGGCACCGGTAACACCTTCACCTTCGGGCTCAGGTTCACACCGGGACAAAGCTTCCAATGCCCCGTCCTTGAGCCCGGCTCCGAAGCACAAAATAAAGCCTTCTGGTGACTTGGACCCGAGCCAGCTGCTTACCGGTACCGACAAACCATCCCCGGCACCGAAACAAAGGTCCAAAACAGACACAGTGCCACGCCCTGACACATTGGCACCGAAGACGGCTTTGACACCGAGCCCTTCGGCACCGAAACACGCCGAGAACAAGCCCTCTGACCCGAAAAAATCCCATAACTTCGGAACCGAAGGAAACTTCTGAGTCAAACTCCAACGAAGCATAAGGAGACCAAGACCCCTCCTAAAGCTACACAAACTAAGTCAAAGCACCACTCGGAAACAAAATCCTCGGTGCCGAACAAAGACAAGGGCTCCGAAGAACTGTTTCTTCCAGATCCACTGGGTCCGAAACAAAAGACTTTACACATTGACCCTGTTACAGGTCAAGTAACAGCATTGCCATCTAGGAAGAGGAAATTGGACACCTCAGAAGCACCTGAGCTACCCTTAAAAAAAAAAAAAAAAAAAAGGACATGGCAACGTCACCTTTTAGACCCTCCTCACTCCCTCCAGCACTTCCAACTGTGCCACTTTCTCCAGCACACTCTCCACTACCTCCTTCCACACCTACACCACAGGATGAGGAGGATGCCTCGGGGGATGGGGGGGGGAGACCCACAAGGGGATGACGACAATGATGACATCCACAGTATCCCACCACCTGACCCCTGGGTGTATTATGATGAGGCCCCAGATATACCTGAGCCAGACTCATACCCATCTAAGCCATCCCCTCCAGACGACAACATAGGCTTTGTGCAACTCATAGACAGAGCAGCCAAATACCATGGGGTAGAATTACACTCACCCCTTCTGATGAAGATTTTCTGTTAGAGACTTTCACACAGACACAAAGGGCAACAAGTACTTTACCTATGCTCAAGTGTATGATTAAACATGCCCCTGATGTATTTAAAGACCCTGTCAAGCTAGAGTTCTCAACCCCAGGGTTGATAAAAAATATAAAGCAGCTCCAAATGATCCAGCTTATATCAAAGGACAGCTCCCTTTAGATTCTCTAGTGGTTACAAATGCACGGAAACGGGCAAACTCCCAGACAACAGGTGATGCCCCTCCGCCAGATAAAGAATCTAAATTACTGGACGTATCTGGTAAACGGGTTGCGTCACAGGCAGCAAATTACTGGCGTATTGCTAACGCCCAAGCTTTACTAGCCAGGTATGATAGGGCGCATTACGATGAACTGGAAACATTAATGCAACATCTTCCAGAGCAATATAAGGCAAAAGCTAATGACCTCATACAGGAGGGAAAGCTCATTACCAACACCTCCATTAAATGTGCGCTTGATGCAGCGGACACAGCATCTCGTGCCGTTAACACAAGTCTTTCACTGCGCAGACACTCATGGCTACGCATATCTGGTTTTAAACAGGAGGTGCAGTCTCAAATTCTTAATCAGCCTTTTGATCAGGAACACCTATTCGGCCCTACTGTAGACACATCTTTAGAAAAGATGAAGAAGGACACTGAGACAGCTAAATCTATGGGGGCTCTACAGTTACCAACAGCTAGAGGCTCCTTTCGTCGCTCCTTTTATAGGGGCGCCTCCAAAGCTCATTAGTACAGACAACTCTTCGTCCTACAAAAACCCCACTCAAACTTCCTCTAACAAAGGGATATTTTAGAGGGGGGTACAGAGGCAATAACTCAAAAGGAAGAGGCCGCGGTAATAACACCCGCTCCTCCCCCACTACAAAACAGTGACTTCCCACCACTTCCCCCCCCGAACATTCCACTCCAGTCGGGGGAAGACTATCACAGTTCCTACCTGTCTGGAATTCCATCACCACAGACAGGTGGGTGAGACAAATTATCCAGTATGGTTACTGCTTGGAACTCACCTCTACTCCTCCACACATACCACCCAGACAGCGTCCCATGTCCACGGAACATCTCACGCTTCTCAAACAGGAGGTTCTCGCTCTATTGCAAAAGCACGCAATAGAACCTGTTCCCATACACCATCAAGGCACAGGGATTTACTCCCTTTATTTTCTCATCCCAAAAAAGGACGGTACTCTCAGGCCAATATTAGACCTCAAACCGTTAAACCTGTACATACAATCCGACCACTTTCACATCGTCACTCTCCAACAGATCCTCCCATTACTCCAACAAGGCGATTTCCTTGCCACCTTAGATCTCAAGGACGCCTACTTTTACATTCCTATACACCCTGCTCACAGGAAATATCTACGGTTTGTAGTAGACGGTCAGCACTATCAATTCAAAGTGCTCCCCTTCGGGGTAACTACTGCACCCAGGGTCTTCACAAAATGTCTCGCAGTAGTAGCAGCTCACTTGCGGAGACAGCACATTCATGTTTTTCCTTACCTCGACGACTGGCTTATAAAAGCCAAGTCACGCAGCGATTGTGTACAACACACACACACCAAACAATCCAACTGCTCCATCGTTTAGGATTCACAATAAACCTCACCAAGTCACATCTTCAACCGTCCCACACCCACCAGTATCTAGGCGCCACAATAGATACTTCCAAAGCCCTTGCATACCCCAATCCAGTCAGGATGGCAACCATGCAAACTCTCATAACGAGGTTTCAACCGCAACACTCGCTACCAGCTCGAGTGTTTATGCAACTAATAGGAATGATGGCCCCTTGCATTTTTATAGTACCTCATGCAAGACTCCAAATGCGTCCCTTACAGGAGTGTCTAGCACGTCAGTGGAACCAGGCTCAAGGTCCGCTTACAGATCTGGTGTGGGTAGACAGCTGCACACATCGCTCTCTGCAGTGGTGGAACACACAAAACCTTTCCACAGGGCGGCCGTTCCTAGATCCGGTTCCACAGATAGTGCTCACAACAGACGCATCGCTCACCGGCTGGGGAGCTCATCTCCTAAACCACACCATTCAGGGTATGTGGACCAATCAGCAAAAAATGCTCCACATCAATCACCTCGAATTACTGGCGATTTTTCATGCACTAAAATCATTCCAAGTACACCTCGTACACAAAGCTGTCCTCGACCGCACGGACAATATGACAGCAATGTACTATATACAAAAACAGGGGGGGACACACACTCTGCAGCTTTCACGCCTAGCGCAAAGCATATGGAGATGGGCCATTCCTCAAAAGATATACCTCCTAGCAGAACATCTTCCAGGACAACACAATCAGATTGCGGATCTGCTCAGTCGTCAAACACAGCAGATCCACGAATGGAAACTTCACCCGCAAGTTCTTCATCCGTTTTTTCAGATGTGGGGCCAACCAGATATAGACCTGTTCGCCACACATTTAAACGCAAAATGCCCAAGCTTCGCCGCCAGGTATCCACACCCATTGTCCAAAGGCAATGCGATATGGATGAACTGGTCAGGCAGATTTGCGTACGCTTTTCCGCCTCTCCCGCTCATTCCCTTACTGGTGCCCAAACTCAAACAACAGTCTCTCACAATGATCCTAGTTGCTCCCACATGGGCACGACAACCATGGTTCACAACCCTGCTGGAACTCTCAGTAGTTCCACATCAAAGATTGCACCTTTCTCCAAAGCTCCTCACACAGAACCATGGAGAAATAAGGCATCCAGATCCAGCTCAACTGAACCTAGCGATCTGGCTCCTGAAATCTTAGAGTTTGGTTACCTCAACCTCCCGCCAGACTGCATGAATATCATTAAAGAAGCTAGACGTCCTACCACTAGAGCGTGCTATGCAGCTAAATGGAAAAGGTTCGTTATTTACTGCAATAATAACGCGGTCAATCCACTAGATGCCTCAATCCAAAACATTATTTGTTACCTCTTGCATCTACAAACATTTAATCTAGCATATACATCTATACGATTACATCTTGCCGCCATAGCCGCTTACCTACAAAACAGACATTTGTCACTCTTTAGGGTACCTGCCATCAAAGCATTCATGGAAGGCCTTAAAAGGATAATTCCTCCCAGAGTTCCACCTTCTCCTCAGTGGAACCTCAACATTGTCCTTACCAGGCTCATGGGTCCCCCATTTGAACCTTTGCATAAATGTGAATTACAATTTCTCACATGGAAAGTAGCTTTTCTTATAGCAATCACATCTCTCAGGAGAGTTAGTGAACTCCAGACCTTAACCATACAAGAACCATTTTTGCAAATACATCATAATAAAGTGGTTCTTAGGACAAACCCCAAATTCCTACCAAAAGTAGTTTCTGCTGTCCACCTTAACCAGTCTGTTGAGCTGCCAGTCTTTTTCTCTCAACCAGACTCAGTGGCAGAACGGGCTCTTCATACACTTGACGTCAAAAGAGCCATCCTTTACTACATTGAAAGGACAAAAACTTTTAGGAAAACTAAACCACTTTTTGTATCTTTCTCACCACCACATAAAGGCAATCCTATATCAAAAGCTGGATCATTAAATGCATTCAGATATGCTATCAAAAAGCAAAGCGTACGTTATCCATTCCCCCTAGAGCGCATTCTACACGCAAACTAGGAGCTTCTATGGCATTCTTAGGAAACATTCCCCTAGATGACATATGCAAAGCAGCAACTTGGGCTACACCACACACTTTCACAAAACACTTTTGTCTAGATGTGCAAGCAAAACGGCCAGGCTGTATTAAGAACACTTTTTCAAACCACTGCAACAGATACAGGTAGCCACCACTAAAGAGGTAACTGCTGTATAGTCTATGCACAAGTATACGATCTACAGCTCATATGCCTCGAACGGAAAATGCTACTTACCAGTATGCATCTGTTCTTGGCATGTAGAGCTGTAGATTCATATACGCCCACCCGCCTCCCCGGATACCTCTATCTGTTCCAGTACTATCTTACTTGGATACATCACACATGGACATCCTTTCTGTTTCTCACAAACTCCACTATCACCCTTTATGGCGAAAAACTATCTGAGGGTGGAGTCGATGCCCATGCGCACTATGATCCCAAGGAGGAGTCGCCTATATCGTGACTATAAAGAACTTCTTCCAAGACAAAAACAAAGTGCAAACATCCGAGCCCAACACCAGATGGCGATCTATGC
Source organism: Calotriton arnoldi (assembly GCA_963921515.1). Lineage (NCBI taxonomy): Eukaryota > Metazoa > Chordata > Amphibia > Caudata > Salamandridae > Calotriton > Calotriton arnoldi. The sequence continues at coordinate 736,875 of CAWUFW010004378.1, read as the reverse complement.
ACAAGTATACGAATCTACAGCTCTACATGCCAAGAACAGATGCATACTGGTAAGTAGCATTTTCCTTCTCATCAATGGCAAATTTATATCTGTTCTATGTAAGACCTTGTTTCGCTGGTATTATGAACATGTAAAACGCATCTTTATCTGGTGTCTATGCTCTCCGGAAAACTGCTAAATAAATAAATAAAAGTAAATTATCAAAGACCCAGTCCCTGACTCTCAGGGTGCCCCACCCCTTCTGGGCTTGCACATCTTCTATCGTCGACTCCAGAAAATGAAGTGACGTGGAGGGTGATGGAACGGACACCCTTCAGCAAATGCCCTCAGTGCTACGCCATACACACCTTAGCCGACCTCCACAAGGTCTGTAATCTCTTTCTAATAGAGACTTCTTACTCACCATGCCTCAGACTGGATGGGGAAAATCTTAAGTAGTACCCCTGTGCACCGACAGGTAACGTCACGTGGCCCTGCATTGACAGTGATGCATGTGGCCCTATATAGGCGCCACCCATGCACGCTGACATTGGTTCCTTCCTTTCTGCGCCAACAGATGCTGATCCGAAGCTACCCCTCATCTGATTGAGACAATTTAAAGCAAAATTTCTGGAAAAATTCAATGTTTTTCAAGGGTCTTCAGGGTTCAAACCCTGTGGGGAATGTCTTAAACACATGTCTGTTACTCCCCTTGACCACCTGGTCTTGTCCCACTTCCCCCCGCCGCTGTCTAGCTCCTTGGGTCTGCCGTATTGCTTGCAACCCTTAAGCCGCCAGTTCAAGCCTGCTGCCTGAGGTCTGGTAAACATCTGTTTTGCTTTGTTCCTGTTCAGCCAGTAATTGTCATCTTTTCTTTACTATTCATATTTGGCTTTACTTTAGGCATTACTTTTGGCTCCTTAATTTGGCTTTTTAGTTCTTCTGGCATTGGCTAAGTGCACCTTCCGCCATTTTTCTTTCCTGCTCCTGCCGTTTCCTCCACCGTCCTCCCGCTTCCCTGCCAACCCCTCCCAGGACTACTTATGTAGGCGGCTGCACAGCTCCACTGAGTATCCCTCGACCCCTTTGATCTTGCGCTGCTCTCCCCGCTGTCTAGCTCCGTGGGTCTGCTGCATTGATTGCAGCCCTGAAACCGCCAGTTTAAGCCCGCTGCCTGAGGTCAGGTGACTGCTTGTTTTGGTTTGTGCCCTTTTTCCTCAAGTACATCTGTGCACTGTTCAGCCTGTAATTGTCATCTTTACTTTGCTATCTGTATTTGGCTTTACTTTTGGCACTACTTTTGGCTCCTTAATTTGGCTTTTTAGTTATTTTGGCACTGTTGGCTAATTGCTCCTTCCCACCGTTTTTCTTTCCCACACCTGCCCGTTCCTCGCTCGCCTCCCTCCCGCCTCCCTGCCAGCCCCCCTGCCAGCCCCTCCCACCTCCCAGGACTGCTTATGGAGGCCCCTGCGCTGCCGTGCGAAGGCACACCAAAGGCAAGCCCGTCTGTGCCCGTCCGCTCCTGGACCGTGCCAGGAACCCTGGTCCTCTGCATTTCCAAAAGGTACTCCGCCGCAGACCTCCATGCCCTGAACCCCGGACTCAACGACAACTGCTGCCTTGCATAACCTTGCTGCACAGACGGCCATTTGCTTGCCTCCACTGCCAGTTCGCCTCTACTGCCAGTTCATCTCTACCCCAGCACTGACCATCATCACAGCAACCAGCGCCACACCAGACCTGAAAGCAGAGACCCCTCCCGAACAACACACCTTCCCCCTGATCAACGCCAGATCGCTCTGCAAACACACCACCGAAGTCTGGGACACCATCTCCATGCTCGCCCCCGCTGCAACCTTCATCACAGAGACCTGGCTCACCCTGGCATCGACCCTGGACATCGCCACCGCAACACCGTTCCGCAACACCCATCGGCTACAAGATGAAACACTGTGACCGCACCAACTGACATAGAGGCGGCATCGCCATCGTACACAAGGAATCGATCACCTGCACCATCTCAGACGATGAAACCACACCGATCATGGAACACATGAACTTCCGACCTCTATGCAGTCACCACCACCAAACTCATGCAAAGACTCCAGACAATCCAGAATGCAGCAGCCAGTCTGATCCTCAACCTGCCCAAGAGAACCCACATCACCCAACACCTGGAAGACCTCCACTGGCTCCTGGTCCAGAAGAGATGCCATTTCAAGCTCCTGACCAATGCCTTCAAAGCCCTCCACGACCAAGGACCCACCTACATGAACCACCGCCTTAATTTCCACCGACACCCCAGGAACCTCTGCTCTGCACACCTCGCACAGATCCCTCGCATATGCCGCTGCCGTGCTGGAGGACGCTCCTTCTCTCATCTCGCTGCCAAAGCCTGGAACACCCTCCACCTCTGCATTGCTCCCTCGCTGACCGACTTCAGGAAGGGGCTCCAGACCTGGTTTTTCGACTGAAACCTGCAGCTAGTGCCTGGATACCCTCTCGGGTGACAAGTTGCGCTCTACAATTGCAACTTTATTGATTGATTGATCCACATGTGTTTTGTATGTGGTGCCTGGAGTCGGACCATAACTCCAAGGCCTGCAGTGATTGTGCCTTGATGCACCCCAAGGCCATTTGAGATCGGGAAGCGTAGCTCTTTGCGATGAAGCACCACAAGACCTCACGGCGAGATCGGTCTGTGAGTAGGTCCCGTCCCAGTCTCGCTCCCGAGGTCATTCCCGTGACAGATCGTCTAAGCGATTTTAAATCTTCAGGTAAATCCAAGAAAAAGTGTAAAAAATCCAATTGGGACAATATCCGAGAAGGCACAAGGGCGTAATTGTGTCTACAGGTCGCGTTCTATTTCCAACCCTTTTTTCCCTGCAACCAGAAATTCTGGGGCCATCAGTGAAGACACAGCAGATCATGGATTTCTAAGAAGCCACGCTGCATCTTTTTGGTATGTTACTTCCTCCTTCTAGTGCACCTGTCGATCATGACCTCCTTGTACTATCTTCACAAACAGGTCGACACTCATTCCACTGATACAGTGGATTTAGCATTGGCGATTCATTACCGGATACACCTAATGAAGTACCTCCCGGGAACAAACAACGACTTTGTAAACCTGCTCAGCAGGATGCAGGATCAAGTCCATGAGTAGGAATTCTACCCACAAGTACTACTCCCATACTTCCAGGTTTGGGGGTCCTGGACATAGACCTCTTCGTCACTCGTAAAAATGCAAATGCTAAAACCTTGCCTCCAGGTTTACACACCCATAGTCCATGAGCAGTGATCTATGGATGAATTGGTCAGGGATCTTTGCTTACGCTTTTCCTCCCTCACTCTCATCCTGCTGATTACCACTTGGGCCAGACAACCATGGTTCTTAGCCCATTTGAAGATGTCTATCGCTCCACACGAGAGGCTCCTCTCCAGGCCGGACTTTCTCACACAGAAAAAAGGCAGAGTTGAAGACCCCAATCTGGCTCCTGAGGTGCTAGAATTTGATTACCTTAAGCATACATGGGTATCCTGAAGAAGGCGAACAGATCCACTGCATGGGCCTACTATGTAGCTAAGTAGAAGAGGTTTGTTCACTATTCCAACTCTAACCTCATAGACCCCTTGAACCAGCGGTACAAGACATTATTTGCTATCTCCTGCATGTAGAGAAGTGATGGCTAGCCTACACCTCAGTGCTGCTACATCTAGCTGCCATTGTAGCTTACATGCAGAACAGGGAACACTCTTCACTTTTCAAAATCCCTATCATCCAAGCCTTCATGGAAGGGCTCAAAAGAATCATCCCAGCCATGATGCCACCAGCCGCAGCGTGGAACCTTAATTTTGACCTTACTAGGCTCATGCCCCCTTTCGAACCATAGCACAATTTCCCTCTACAGTTCCTCTCATGGAAGGCCGCCTTCCTCGTAGGTATTATGATCCTCACGCGTATTAGCAAATTGCAGGCTCTTACACTGTAGGAGCCTTTCTTCCAGGGCTACAACAACAGGGTTGTACTTAGTTCTTATCCAAGCTTGTCACCTTTCTGTCTCAACCAAACCATACAGCTCCCTGTTTTTCCCCCCAGCCTGACTCAATAGCTGAGAGGGGACTACACACATTTGACGTTAAGCTTGCCTTAACGTACTACATTCACAGGACCAAATCAGCAGATTTTTGTTGCCTTCGCTCAACCTCATAAATGTCACCCTATATCAAAGGCAGATATAGCCAGGTGGATCAACATATCCATCCAGACCTGCTAGCTTAAAGCCAAGCGAACACTACCTGCCCCTCCCAGGCCACATTCTAACCGTAAACAGGGTACCACTGTGGCTTTCCTAGAGAACATCCCTATAGCTGACATTTGTAAAGCAGCTACATGGGCAACTCTACACAACTTTTCAAAACATTACTATGTGAACATCCTAGCAGACCAACAAGCTAGAGTTGGACAGACAGTCTTAAGAACTCATTCAGACATCTGCACCATCCACTGACTGGCCAACACTTGCAAGAGTACTGCTTTACAGTCCGTTCAGAGCATCTGTGTCTACAGCCACCCATGCTACGAACTGAATGTTACCTACCCCTGTAACCATCTGTTTGTAGAGTGTAGTGCTGTAGATTCCCATGGGCCCACCCACCTCCCCGGGAACCTGTAGTTTGTGACAGATATCCTCACTTTTAACATTCTATTTTTCTGTACTCACGGTCCCTATACTATTCTCTCTCTACTTTATACTTAAACTCGCCCACTGTGCAGAAAACAATGTAGCGGTGGAGTCGCTGCCCACGCGCGTTGCTAGCTAAAGGTGGAGTCGCACTATACCGTGACTCGAAAGACTTCTTTGATCAAAAATAAGTTGCAAGCGTCTAAGCCCAACACTAGATAGCAGGAGTATGTTGAACTTGTGAATCTGCAGCACTACATGCTACAAACAGATGCTTACAGAGTAAGTAGCCTAGTCCTTTATTTGGGCCCCTTCTACCTATCTATCTACATGTGCTTCTCATTCAGAATGCAGTTGCTAAGCTCACTGTAGTTGTGCTCTCCGGTCTTTGGCATTAAGCTTACTCACCCTTACTTTGCTTCCTTACTGATCTTCGGTATTTGGCCACCAACCTTAACTGTGCCTTCCCAGCCGGGTCTATAATTTAGAGCCAAGCCAAAACAACTATGCTTCAAGTTTCCAGTCTATAAAGAGGATCCCGTTTCCCCAACTGTGCCTCCATGGTGCATGCAGTGAGGTCCACTGCAGGATAAAGCATAAGCCACAATACAGGAGTGATCACTAGCCCCAATCCATGGTGTGATGCCCACCTTCCCTGACTAAGCTCCCCTACCCATATTTTCCTCTGGATACAGAGGGAAAGAGATGGAGGAGAAGCCAATCTACTATTCACTTGGGCAAGCAACTTGGTGCCATCACTTAAGTTTTGTTCTTGTGACTTTTTACCACCACTACAGTAAAACAGTTGCACCAGTATTGCAAGAAAATGTGCCAGAGTGCAAAAAGATGGAGAAACCTTCACACATTAATTCACTTCCAAAGAGCGCTTCCGTACTTAATTTCATTTGTCTCCCTGTCACAGTACTGGTTTTTCTTTTCTGCAAAATTGATGTTTTTCAATTTTGAAACAGGGCACACTTAATTCCTGAACTGCAGAAGGCAAGCAGTGTTCCATTGTAGTTCTTATGTGTCAAGGACTATGGGCTTGCATCCTGAAGTGATACTCTTGGCACAATGCAAGTGTGGTTTAGTACCAGTGAAATGTTGGAGGATTCCAAGTGGATATGAGGGTCTTAGTTTGTGAGTCCATTTGAGTTGTTAAAGGTTTTAGGATTCCAAGCAGGGTCACGTAAACCAGATTAGGCTGAGGCAATTCCTGCTGATCATACCGTTAGGGACCTTGGTACAACCTGACTGTAAGAAAACAAAATCGCAACGCAGACCTAGTAACTGTTTTAAGTGAGCACAGTTGACAAAATATGTTTTCCCAGATGAATTTGATGTTTTGACTCTGGCACTTACATCACTTCCGTTAAGGCTCTGCTCCTTTGTTAGCCTTTATTCCGCTTCCATTTTTATTTTTTTATTTTACAGCGTTTTATAGAGCGCGAACTTGACCTGAGGGTATCGGGTATCAGAGTTCCATAGTTGTCACCAGCTATGCAGAATGTCGCAGTGGTACCAATTAGTGATGCAGATGCACACTAGATGTCGCTGTGTCTGCTCCAGTTAGCAGTGTAATCTTCCAACACTTTGGCAGTGAAGCACAACTCCGATGGTCTGATTAGGTGAGAAGAGTCCATAGTGGGGCCTGCAGAAGCAAGTACTTGATATAAGCAGCAAATTGTGTACATGAGTGGAGCTTCCATTAGGGATCAATTAGGTTTAAGGACTGTACACACAGTGAAATAGAGGCATAAGGTTAAAGGAAGCCAACTTGGAGAAATAAAGAGAAGTAACCTGCAATTGTGAGTCTCAAAATAAGTCAGGGTGTGTAATGTGGATCAGTGGGAGCTTGAAGAGGTAATCCTCCAGACCAATGGGAAGAACACTAGGTGGGTGAGAAGAGATGTGAGAAGAATGGGTTGCCTCTAAGGTGATCAGAGAACACATTTTAAAAATGTTATACAGTTGATACTTGTAGGCATGAGAAATTGTAGATGGTGAACAAGGTTAAAGACCTTCGAAGTATTACTCGATTTTGTGAGAGAAGGAACGTTCACAATAAATGAATATAATTGTAGATGGAGGTACCACTTGGCAGGGAAGGGCTTGAAAGCAGGAAAGAATACAAAGTTGGGTTGAGAGGACATCTTCATTAACACAGTTGGGCATGGTTGAGTAGGTGTTAGGTTTTTATCATCTCACCTCACTTCGTTCCCCTCCCCCGTAGTGAACTTGACTATTTGCTAGCCCATTTTAGGTGCTCTACATTTCTACTGTGCTGTTCACTATCAAAGAAAGGCTGCTGCCCCTTCTGCTCATGGTGGATGGTAATTGGCATTGAAATTATAGTCCAGGCCTATAGGCATTTTTTTATCTTCATCACTTTGTGGGGGTATTTCTTACTGGCTCTCCCTGTTAAAAGTCCATCCTTTCCCCAATGCCAGAGTTGAACCCGTGTGGATGCCTGCACAAGGTGGTGGTTCTCCTGCAGGGTTTCTTTTTCCATGGTGGACATTGCAGACTGCACGTCACCTTTAAACCATTTTTACCTGTCGTGTTTCCCTTAGATAAGATTTCACTTGCAACCATTAACCTGGCACATTACTGCTGTTGTCTAAAAATGGTTGCCTTGTGTTGGATTTTGGTTGAGACATCCACACCTTGACCTGTCCAAACTGGTCTGACCTCGGACTACCTGCTCCAGAAGCCTGTGAAAAAAAGAGCCAAAGAATGAAGATGCTCTCTTCCATGAACGGGAGAGGGACCTGAATTTTTAGGAATTTTGGAGGCACAGAACGTGGACAGTGGCTACCAGAAAGGTTATAGATACTGGATCTGGATGTTTGGGTCCAGAACAACATACATAATCTGGACATTGGAGACGTGTGTCGTGTTAGAGTTGGGAAAACATACTGTGAAGAACAGAACCTCTGCTGTACAGTTTTCTCCCGTAGGCTGTGGCCAAGCCAGGCAACCTGAAACATCTTGCTTCAGTGACTTGTGAGAAATTAGGAGTGACCTGCCATGCAGGGACAGGAGCAGCACTGCCCACAGCACAAGGGCCAGCTAACTCTAGATCTTCACTGTGGTTTACTCAGGAAATCAAGACCACCCAAGGAACATCAGATCCCAAACAAAACTAATACGAAGAAGACAGGCTAGTGATGGCCTGGGCGTTGAACTACCAAGACTCCTTCCTGTAACATCATTGATGAACCTGCACCATCACTGACCTGCTTCTTATTCTTAAAAGGCACATGCCAGCCAATTTCCAGTATCTGAGTGATGTGTGGGTTTTAAATCTTCACAGCTGTGGTTTGGGCTCTGGTCCATTGACTGATTCCAAAACTCTTTGAATTATATCTATAGTCTTAACAGTTACAGACACAATATCGTTTAAAATGTTGGTTCCTCACTAATCTTCAATTTCAGGTCCCAGTTTGGCCTGTTGGAGCCCTGGGGTCCAGTGCATGACTGCTCCATCGTAAGAACATGAACATAACCTGCAATTTTTGAGTTATGGGGCACTAAAGGTTGTACATCTGGGGCGTCCTAGATGATCATACAGAATGCCTGGTAACCCGGTGAACATGACACAAACTCGTAGTATCCTAAAACTACTCCTTTGACTCTGCTGGGGAGAGCGCTCATTATTTGCTTGGGGGAATCTTTGATATGAGGATTTTACTATTGAACTGGTAAAGGCTGAAGGGTACAGTTCCTTTGTACTTTCCCACGCCTGCTGTCCACTTCAAGTGCTGAAACTGGTGCGGTATAGTTTTTTCTTAAATTGTCCTAGTTTCTGTTATTGTGGTCCCAGTAGCCATGGTTGTGCACTGATGCGCTGGTCTCCCACTGCACGCAGCCAGCGAAAAGTAGCTGCTGCTGTAGTGCACGTTGATTCGACTCTGGCCCTGCTAACTCCAGCCATGGTCTCCAGTGATGTGGTTGTGCACAGGTGGGTGCCTGGTCTAAAGAAGAGTAGCTGTGCAGGCACAGATTGACAGAGGATGTGCTTGCTCGCGCTTGTCGCAAGGAAAGAAATCTACAATGCTGGCTCATCACCTGGCCCAAAACTGAACCACACCACCTAAACAAATGAAGATCCAACCCTAAGTTCACTATAGTGATCTCTGGTGATGGTCTACAATGAAACTGCCAACTGATGTTGCAAATTCTTCTAACTCCAAGCCACCACACGCACTTCTGGTTTTAAAACCGGCGAACACAGTTCCAAATTTTCTTACCGCCAAGTTATCACAGGCCCTTCTTTTTTAAGTCTGTCTTCTCCAGTCACTATAGGCCACCTCTGGCTACCTTCTGATCAGGTGGGAGAATACGGGACACATACACAAATACCAATTTGGTGAGAAAGTTACCCCACCCCAACGTACACTGCAGAAGGACCAAGGTCATGCGGTTTGGTAGTGCTGAGGCTCCCCAGGGCTGCAGCAGTCTTCCTGCACAGCCCCTCAAACTCCATCCTGTATACTGTTTACACAGGGTGTCCAAAATTGATTTCTGGACTGGAAAGGTCACAGCACGTATGCTCCATTCTCATCCAACTACACATACATATGGTAAACATACATCGCCATTCATATCCTACATGGATGATGTGAAAAACCCGGTTGTAGGGGCCTGGCATAGAATTTTAAACTGGAGTAACCCGTAGGGTAACTGTTTCCGTGTAGGTAGCAAGTAAAATGACTAGGTCTTTGATTTAATCAGTTTCTGGCTTCCCTGTCAGTCCTCCAGAATCCAGCACTTTGACCATAGTCTGTCAGTAAAAGGGGTGCCCATTGTGTGCTCCTCCAAACCACAGTGCCGTGCTGTTGCCTCGATCCATTTTAGTGCATGCCATGAGCATGCATGGCTCACGGTCATGTTCTTCAAGTTTAAAACGCAAAAATATCCAGATTACATGAGGAAACTCTCTGGTGGAAGTGGTGGGGTGTCTTGAGAGCACATGCACTCCCACAGGGTTTAGGGAAAGAAAGGGGCGGCGGAGAAGACTGCAAAAGAATATCAAACCACAGCCAGTGAAAGTAACCCAAACACCTGCCATTTTCCCACAGAAACCCTCATACCAGCTACTACGATATGGACATGAAACCCAGCGCTTCCTCCAGAGGTACTCCACAGTAAACATTTCATTTTATTCTCCAAGTCATTTGGCCTCCAATTGCAGAGCCTGTGCTCTGTCTAACTCTTCCTGTGTAAAATCATATTTTCCCCTGAAATTTCACCTTCATCCATATCCGAACCCCTGCTAATGCCACACCTGTGTTGCAATCATTTACTTCCTGGTAGAGATTGCTTCTCTCTTCCAGGCCATGGTGCCTGGGCTGAGGTCAGGGAGAAACCGTAGCCTACTCTCCCCCGCTACGACCGCTTTCTTTCAGATAACTGTGTACCGGATGTGCTCTTCAGAATGTTCTATTTGGTTCTTGCCTTGTGTCCTACCAATATCAAAGTCCTAGAGGCAAAATCTCTTTTCTGCCTCTGCTGAGGTAACCTGTAAGCCTTTTTGATCATCTTCCGTTCTGGCCCATCATACTGATCCAATAAATAATAAATCATCTTACTCATCTAAGCAAGAAGAGGCAGTACTCAGCAGGGATCTCTGCTGGAGCCCAGTTTCAGCACGGCGTGCTTTGGTTTCAGCTGCAGCATCTCTTCGTCTATATTCTGCTCACAGTCTCCTCCACAATCCGCACACAGCTCTATGCCCTATGAAATTGTGTCCACCTTCTTCACTGCCACAAGGATGCCACACATCTTTCCTACATATCTGCAGGGCTGATATTGAGCAGAGCAAAGAATGCTCACCTGTAGGCATTTCTCACTCATTGAGATTCGCTTCGCTCAGCTTGCTTGTGTTTCGTTTAGAAGCTGCTATATGAGGTTTGAAAAAGTTGCTCTTCACCTTGTTCCTCACAGACCTGTTTCTAGAAGGCACAGCAGTCTGAAGGGAAGGCTGCATCGTGGAGTTGCCCTGGTCTGCAGTGGCGCCCACACCACTCCAAAGGCTCACTGGGCGTCCACTCGTTGGTGATATGATTAGAGTGGGTGTCTCACCAGGGGCCCCACTTGGCAGATCCAGCTATTCCCTTTGTTCTTGGCTAAAGGGTGGGGGAAGGAATGCCATGTTTAATTGACTTGGTCCTCCTTTCTACCTCCCCCTTCCTTCTTTGATTCACTGAGCTGCCAGTTGCATCGTAAATGATGCAAACAAAGTGATGGATGGAGTGCTTGAATTAATCGCACCTTACTCTGTGCCACATCACAGGCTGTAAGTAACTACCAGTGGCTCAGATTAATTCAAGGATTTTATCCATCACCTCACAGGGACGCCCTATATAAGTGTACTGCCAAGCGTGGGTCCTCTGCTCACTGTACCACTGAAGCCAGAATGCACCCCACTAAAGCAGCCAAGATGGGCTAAAAACGGTCTTCGGTTGCTTGTGTTCCGTTTCAGAGTAGACCTGGCTTGGCAGTTGAGCTGAACTGTTCCTTTTGGAGCAGGAACAAGGCTGATTTGCATATGGCTGAGTCTCTTCCGAGGTAGAATGATTGGCAAAAAAAAAAACTATAGGCTTAGAATGTGGCCTGATTAATTACCGGTGGCTGAAATTAATTCCTTGGGGACCACTGTTGCAGCCTCTGGTCGCATGTGAGAATATTGGGTCTCCCAAGGGCTGGCTACTATCCCTTACTTGCAGGGTCAGATTCTGACAGGGTTGTCACTGCCGACTCTGGAAGCTTCCATTTACTCTCACGCAACATGAAACAAGCACAGGAGGGAACATTGCCTTTATCAACCTATGTCTCAGAACAGTTAGGCTAAGAGCACGATTCTCTCTGCATGAGTTCCTGTGCGTGTTGCATAGCAGTTGGTGTAGGTTGCTCTACCTTGTGAATTAATTTTCACCTTTCTACCAGCCTGTCCCTCGCCCTTGTGCTAGTTGTCACACTGATCTTATTGCAACTATTGTCTGATTTCCACACAGCACAAGCCAGCAGCAATGCCAGCCTTTACTGAGTCCCAATTACACAAATCGTCCAGGATTAAAACAGCCTACGCTGAAATGGTCTGGGCAACATTGCATTTTTTATAGAAATATATTACATTATTGCCAACCTGAACATGACAAGTGCCAAGGCCACTTGTATTCGTGCAGGGAGATGAATGAAAGGAAACACTTTCCTCAGGGATTTGATTATCCAAAAGCAAGTAGAAACTGTCCTGTTTAACTTCAGGTCGAACAATAGGTTTATGTCGACCAATAGTCCAAGATAATTTGCGAAGTCTGTTGGGGTAGGTAAGGCCCCCAGCCTATTTGGCCACCACAAGTTGGACCACACAGATGGTTGACTACCAAACATCAAAACCTCCATCTTCTCGCCATTGAATCTTAAGTAGTTTCTTTCCAACCATGTGGCCATGGCCTGCAAACAGTTTTTTAAATTGGAGGCAGTCGCATCCATGTCTTTGGAGATATACACGATGATTTGGGTGTCATCAGCATAAGACAAAGCCTGGAGCCCAGAAGATCAGTTTCGCCAGCGGGGAAACATACCAGTTGAACAATGTTGGGCTCATAGAAAAACCCTGAGGCACCCCACATGGCATCGTTATGGACTCTGAGCAAAACTGATCCACCATGACCATGTGAGGCCGGTCACTTAGGAAAGATGCCAAAAGATTCAGTGCCAGGTCTGTGACCTCCAGTTGCTGGAGCTGATCGACAAGCTGGGTTGGGAAGATGGTATCGAAGGCTGCAAATAGGTCCAAAAGGACTAACGCTGCAGCCTCCCCAGCATCCACCATGGAACGGATGTTGGCTGCAGAAACTCATGCTGTCTCAGTCCCATGGTTGCTCCTGAAGCCAAACTGAGATACATCTAGCAGTTGGAATTGTTCAAGATAGTTCATAACCTGGGCAATAAGTTGTTTCTTGAGGATTTTTGTGGGTTCAGGAAGCAGGTAAATGGGCTAATAGTTTTTAATTCTCTAGTGTCCAAGTTGGGCTTTTTGAGCACAGGCTTAACCACTGCCTTTTTCCAAACTCGAGGAAAGCACACAGATGTAATGACTTTATTCAGGGTTTCAGTAAGATGGGGAACTATACTCTTAGGGCCAGATGCATCAAGGCAAAAACCGATCGCAAACGGGCAGATTCGCAGAATCTGCCCCTTTGCGACCGGTATTTTTGCATTTGGGATGCATCATCCCAAATGCAAAAATCGCAATTTAAGTAATCGCAAAAATTGCAATTACTTAAATTGTGATTGCATTTAAGGAATCGCAAATTGCGATTCTTAAATACAATGCATGAAGTAAATTGAAATAGCGATTTCGCTATTAGGGGTTGCAAATTATCGTCAAATGAAACTGGACGGTAATTTGCTAAAACTTTGAAAAATGCACTAAAGTGCATTTTTCAAAGTTACATGTTAAACACACATGCCTTTGGGGCATGTGTGTGTGCAACATGTGGTCATATGGCAATTTCAGGGGTGCAACAGGGTGTCCTTTTGGCACCCTTGCACGCTTGAAATTGCATGCGCAATTTGCGAGTACCTATTTGGTACTCTCAAATTGCGCATGCAATTTCCATTGATTCCTATGGGCCTCTAGGCCCATAGGAATAAATGGGTAGCATTTCCTTAATTGCGACTCTCAATTTGCGAGTCGCAATTAAGGATTGTTTAGGAATCGCAAAATATTTTGCGATTCCTACATGCATAGGCAATTGCGATTCTTTAATTGCGATTCTTTGAAAATCGCAATTAAAGAATCGCAATTGCCTATTTTGATGCATGTGCACCTTAGCTCCTAATTGCTGGACATTAGAGAAACGAGGTTCAAGTGGGCAGCCCGATTTGACACTGAGGAGGTAATGTTCTGTCTGTTCTTGTGTCAACGGAGTGAAACACGATAGATTGGCTGTGGGGCTGTCTTTAGTGGACAGAATTTTTATGAAAATCTGGCCTGAGACTCTACATTAAAGAAGTTAGAGGGCTTAGAGTTGTGATGGTCAAGGTCTTTGTATATATCCACTACTTTAGAGTAGAAGAAATTGGCCATTCTGTCACAAAAATCCTGAGAGTTCTCTATGCTTGAAGTAGCTGAGGAGACAGATAAGAGGTTGATCAACTTAAAAAGATCTCTGGTGGATTTAGTTGAAGCAAGCTCATTAGTGCAGTACCAAGACTTTTCCTCCCTTAGCCACTTTAGAGTCCAGGGAGTCCCTAGAGGTATAACAGAGGCTAAATTAGGTAAGTACTAACAGCTCTCTTTGTGGTAGTGTGGGTGAGCAGTTAGGCTTATCCAGAGGATGTCTTAAGCATTTATTGTATTCACTCAATCAAGACTGATCCACACACTCAGAGACTTAATCCAGACCAATTAGGTAAGTATAAAAAAGGTATACTTGTATTTTATTTCTAGAATCAAGGAGGACTTGGTACAGGTAGGTAAAATATACTTTCAATGGTAAACCTTTACACAGAAATGCAATTGGGAATGGATTTGTACTTGCTACCGGTTGGTATGATCTTAAAAAGCAGTTTGAATTACACAGTAATTACTTTTAGGATACTTCTTGATTACTTTTAGAGTACTGGGGTGGTATGCCTAGATGCCACACATAAAGATCTCACAATACATGGTAAGTAAGACTTTTCTTGGCTTGAGTTATAGTTGCTGTTTTTCCCATACAAAACAATAGTTCAACACTTAGAACATTTTTAGGCCCAAAATCTCATAACATGGGTTCCTATGGGAGAAAAAAGGTTATCGGTTTTACAGGTAAGTAAACGTCTTACAAGTGGGCGTTTTGGGGGTTAGGACCAAGGTTCCCCAAAGTCTAGGTAGGCACTCGAGTTGCACCATCAGCGGCACTGGGGCGGCCGGGTGCAGAGTGCAGGGGCCCAATGTTAGCCTATGGGGCTAAGGGGGCCTTTGGTTAGGGACTGTTTATGAGCAGGCCACTCAGGTGTGAGAGCAAAGCTCCTGGGTTAAGGACAGCACTGCAGGGGCCAACAATCAGTTCAGGAGCTGCACAACCAGTGGCACTGGAGCGGCCGGGTGCCAAGAAGATGTCGGGGACCCTGTGATTTTCAATGGAAACCTTCGGTTCGGCAAAGTTGCTGCAGGCTCGGGCAGGGAGACTTCCTGAAGGCGACCACCAGCTGGAGAGTTAGGTTGGGTGCATGGGGGATGCCTGGACACTGTCGGTTGGGCCACCCAAGGCCGTGGGGTGTCGGGTGCAGGAGTGTCTTCTGGCATCAGGTTTTCTTACCAACTCCGGTCGGGGGGCCATTCAGACTGAGGCTGCAGGCCCCGTATTGGAGCTTGAGGGAGGTCGGGGTCACCTGATCCCAGGTCAGGCTCGCTGGGGAGACCTCCTCGTAGTGTTGGGCCACTTGAACTCGTGCCGTGGGCGTCGGGTGCTGACTTGTGCAGAGTCGCCGGAATCCGGATTCTGGTCTTGTGGGTCTTTGTGGAGCAAATCCGGTGCTCACGGGAGACAGAGTCTGTAAAGTGAGTGCAAGGCAGGCCCTCCAGGCTCTGGGGAGCTGCTGGCTGTTCTACAAGCCGGTTTGTTTCCCTGTAGGCAGGTCGTAGTTGGGACAGGCCGGTAGGGCTGGGGCCAAAGCAGTAGGTGTCGTCTTCTTCCTGGGTCAGCTTGGCTCTTCGGTTCTTCTTCTTTCTCCTTTGAATGTGGTGGCCAGGTTCAGGGTTGCCCCTAAATACTAGATTTAGGGGCGTTTAAAGGGGTGTGCAGGTCGGAACAAATGGGTCCCTTCCTTGGGGTGTGTACACCCCGTAGTGTGCCACCCTCCAGTGGGAGGGGGGCATGAGCCTCTTCCTGATTGGTTGGGTCCCCTCATATTCTAGATGGAGGGGACTGAGATGTGTGTTTCATGGGCACACCTCTACTCCTAGCTTGGTTTTCCCGCCGATTCTCCCACCTAAAGTGGGGGGCAGAACCGGTGGGAGCCTGTTGCTGGGGGCAGTAAAAGGCAGGGACAGCTCAGAAAGGCGGCAGGACTTTGAAGCTTCCCTTTCGTGAACCCATCCCATCCTCGGTAGGAGGCATGTCACCTCTGCCCAGGATGTGCTTTGTTTCTGGACCCAGAGAGCGGAGGCTCTCTACTTGGGGGTCCAGAAACCTGTCTGGTGGTGGCAAATGGTCGGCAGCCATTCAGGAACCGCACCAAGGCTGGTCGTTTTTCAGGGTGCATCTCTAAGATGCCCTCTGAGTGCATTTTACATTAAATCCCACACTGGCTTCAGTGTGGGTTTAATGTGGTGAGACGTTTGCTACCAAACTTCCCAGTTTTTAGTAAAGCCATTATGGAGCTGTGGAGTTTGTAATGACCAACTCCCAGACCATATACTCTTTATGGCTTAAGTACACTTACAATGTCTTAAAATGGACTTAGACACTGTTTGGGGTACAGGGCTCATGCCACTGTGCCCTCACCTAAGGCTAGTGTACCCTGCTAGAGGGGTGGCTTACCTAGGCCTCAGGCAGTGGGTTGCAGGGATGGCACACAGGGATGTGTGCCATGTTGAGACTTCACTTTTCTCTGCACCAAAACACGCAGCCTGCAATGGCAGTGTGTGGGTGTTGAGGTACAGGGCCTCTAAGGTTGACACAATAGTTCTCTTCCAGGGGATCCTCATCAATAGTCATAAGCACTGAATATTCCCGCCCACGTGCGGGGACCCCGGAAATATAAAAATTATATATGGAAATCACATATATACAGCTCTACATATATGCATATACATATATCATTTTTTCTCATACCAATGCAGCTCTCAATAGGAGGCTAAACAATGTAATTACACACATAAAAAACTACATTTGCCAATATATAAAAACACCAGAGGACAATTAGTACTTGAACTCTGTTTTTTAATGAGCAAAATACTCAAAGAGTAAAAACTGCAAAATAAGTAGACATTGTTAGCCTACAGGCTGCATTGTAAACCAATAGCATAGAAAATGAAAGCATTTTCAACAAAAACTGGCACCGTGCCTTTAAGGCAGCCATGACCCCTAGCTTCCCATCATGCCTCAGGGGTGACAGTTAGGTCAGTTGTTCTTTCCGGCTCCTTCAGTCAGGACCCTGGATTTTCAGCTCTTGCTTTTTTGACTTTCTGTCAAAAAATATCTATAAAGATCTAGTTTTTTCTACTTTCACTCGACGTCTTTTGGTCCTAGAGTGCAAGTAGCACCTTTTCTGTGTTTCAGAAAAGGTTTATTTTTTGGAAATGCCTTCTTTATTCGATCCTTGCCCGTCATGTGGCAAGAAGAAGGCCAGAACAGATACACATCCTGTGTGTATTCTCTGCCTCCCTGAGTCCCACTCTTCTGACAACTGCCAGCATTGTAAGAAGTTATCAAGAAGGACTATCAAGGAGAGGGACAGGATCCGTCTCTATGGCCTCTCTGAAAGAGGTAGGTCTCCTGTGAGGCAGAAGAAGAGGAAAACTCGGTCGACGTCGAGAGGAAAAGTCCCGACCTGTTCTCCGTCGGCGTCGGTATCGACGTCGAAGAAATCGGCGACGAAGAAATCGGCGTTGAAGACTTCGGTGATGCCGGCGCATCATCATTCGACTCACGAAATCTTCGTCGACGAAGGTAACAGGTCCTCCGTTGACGTCAACCAGGCGGCGCTCAACGTCGAGAGACAGGTCTCCGTCGGCGCCGGGTGGGCGTACGACGTCGAGGCACAGCGCTCCGTCGTCGCAGGTGCGATCGACGTCGAGGCACAGCGCTCCGTCGTCGCCTCATCAACGGCGATCGACGTCGAAGCACATCTCCCCGTCTCGTCAGCGGCGATCGACGTCGAGGCGCATCTCTCCGTCGTCGCCTCCTCATCGGCGATCGACGTCGAGACACAGATCTCCGCCGGGATCAAAGCAACGATCTTCGGCGTCGAGACACAGGACACCTCCTTCGGCGTCGAAGCAGACGATCCATCATTCCACGCCGTCGAGGCGGATGACTCCGCCGAGTGGATTTTCGGCGTCGAGACCAAGACCTCCGTCGCCGGCAGTCCAACGCCGGTCGACGTCGACACAGCAATCTCCTGAAAGGGTGCAGGGAGTGTCAAAGCAGGACACTGCACCAGTGTTGGAGAGACGTTCGTCGCCGAGAAGTCCACTTTCTAAGAGAAGAAAGTCAACGTCGAGACATACGTCTCCGTTGAGAGGGCAGTCGACGCTCAGACGCTCCAGGTCAACGTCAAAGCGCCCTTCTGGGAACACCTCACCTCCAGTGAGCCTGTCTTCGTCACCTTCAGGTTCGTCCAGATCCCCGGAGGTGGTTATCTCGACGTCCAACAGCCCAGTGTCAGGGGGACACCAAGATTCTCCAACAAGGCATGAAGAGCTGAGCTTCACACCTCCTGCTCAGTCTCCTAAGGAAAGAGAGAGCCACAGATCGCCTTCCATCCATTTATCGCCACGATGGCACAGGCCTCTACATCACTGGGCTACGGACAGGAATTACTCGAGCCATCAGAACAGATCCCCGTTGGCTCGTTTAACTCAGGATAAAGAGTGATCTCCTTCAAGAACAAGAGCTCGCAGCCGCACACCGGCGCACTCACACAGGAGGAGGTCTAGATCAAGAAGCAGGAGGAGAGCACACAGATCGCCTACTCCGTCCTCTTCTTCCACTCATACATCCCATAGAGACTATTCGCCTACTTTGACGAACAGTCCACCGTCGAGGGTCTCTCCGGTGGACGACATCTACACTTTTCAGGACATTCTTGGCAGAGGAGCGGTAAAGCTGGGTATCCCTATGCCAACTCGTCAAAGCAAGTCCTCGGTGATTTTTGAGACTCTACACCAAAGAGCAGCAACTAAACCTCTGCTTCCCTTGGTACCAGGCATCATAGAGCCAGTGATGGATATCTTTATCACGCCAGCGAGTGTTAAGACCGCCCCAGCGAGGATCTTAAAAAAGTACCGTTCACCAGAGGACGATCCGCTCTTCCTCAGGGCTGACCCTCCTCCGGATTCAGTCGTAATTGCGGCGGCAAAGAAGACTCATGCGGTGGCATCCTCCTCTACTGTCCCACCAGACAAGGAGAGCAAGGTGCAGGATTCCTGGGGAAGGAAGGTTTGTGGCACTTCGGCCTCCATGTTGAAGGTCTCCAATGCAGCGGCACTCCTGGGCCGCTACGACAGATCTCTGTGGGACTCACTACAGAGATTCACTGAAAAGTTGCCACAGGAAGACCGTAAAGATTTTGAAGAAATCTTAACAGAGGGGCAGTCAGGTGTCTAACCAGGTCATCAGTGCTGCGGCGGATGGAGCTACCCTTTCGGCACATGCTTATGCTCATGGGGTATGCGCAAGGAGAACATCATGGCTACGTCTTAAGCACTCAGGCCAGAAGCGCAGTCACGCATCCTCAATCTTCCGTTCTCTGGTTCCTCTTTGTTCGGGACTCACACGGATGAAGAGATGACGCGGATGAAAACGGAACTGGACACGCTTAAAGCGGTGGGCCTGGAGAAAAGAAGGAATTCCGTAAGAGATTCCGTCCTTACAATAGACGATCCTCCCAACAGAGGGTTCAAACCCCTCATTGGCAGAAAAATCAGGATCAGCAAGGCCAGCAAAAACGCAGTATCGGGGCAGACGCTCCTCCAGAGGAGGAAGAAACCAGCAACAAGGCAACAATTCCGCCAAGACGCAGTCGAAACAATGAACACTCACTTCCCCTGTCGCCGTTCACCACTCCAGTGGGGGGAAGTATCGCAGATCATCTCGAAGAGTGGCGAGCTATCACAAAGGATCGGTGGGTACTAGCCACGTTGCAGAATGGGTACTCTCTACGTTTTCAACATCGCCCACCATCAATCCCTCCAGTTCCTCCGTCGTGTCACCAGTTAAAACTCTTGCAGAAAGAGGTTGCCACCCTTCTCAGAAAGTCAGCCATCGAGAGGGTGCCAGTATCTCAAAGAGGAAAAGGGGTTTACTCAAGATATTTTTTGGTGAAGAAAAAAGGCCAAAAAGCAGAGTACAGACCCATTCTGGACTTGCGGTCACTCAACCTATCCATAAAAAAGGAAAAGTTTCGCATGTTGGCTCTCCATCAAATATATCCACATCTCAGGCAGGGGGATTGGATGTGCTCGCTGGATCTACAAGATGCATATTTTCACGTTCCGATCAATCAGTATCACAGACAGTACCTGCGATTCCTAGTGGGATCCGCTCATTACCAGTTCAAGGTTCTACCCTTCGGGTTGAAGTCAGCCCCCAGAGTGTTCACGAGAGTGCATGGCGGTGGTGGCAGCCGCACTGCGCCGCAGGGGCGTCTTCGTATACCCGTACTTGGACGACTGGCTGTTGAAAGGTCCTTCCCCAGACAGTGTGAGGATTCATTTCTGGAGCTGTCTCGAGCTGTGTCACCGGCTGGGCCTGCATGTGAATTTCGTCAAATCAACTTCACAGCCAACACAGAAAATACATTTTTAGGAGCTCTACTAGACTCCACGGTAGGAAAAGTGTTTCCTTCGGAGGAGAGACAGTGTTCCCTCATACAGAAATGCCAGCTGGTTCTGCGCAACAGAAAACTACCTGTGCGTCGGATTGCCTCCCTGCTAGGGTCGATGGCATCCTGCATCTTCCTGGTTCCCAATGCCAGACTACGAATGCGTCCTCTTCAGCAGGATCTGGAGGACAAGTGGGACCAGCAGACCGCTCGTTGGGACGAAAAATAAGTCCATCAAACGCGGCTCGAGCTTCCATACCTTGGTGGATGAGAAAACAAAATTTGCAAGTCGGAGTTCCTTTCCATCAACCTCCGCCTGCTCAGACACTGATCACGGACGCCTCGCTGCAGGGTTGGGGAGCCCACATGGGTTCTCTCCAGACTCAAGGACTGTGGTCTCCAAAGGAGCGATCCTATCACATCAACATGCTAGAGCTGAGAGCAGTACACCTAGCCCTCAAAGCTTTCCTCCCTCGATTCAGGCAACCTCAGTGTTAGTACAGACGGACAACACCACCACCATGTACTACCTGAACAAACAGGGGGAACTCGCTCACGCACACTTTCCCTGGAAGCTCAAGCACTCTGGCATTGGCTCTTGGCTCGGAATCTGGCAGTCACAGCAGTCCACCTGCCAGGAGAACAGAACGTGAGAGCGGATGCACTCAGCCGTCACTTCGAAGACAGAGAAGACTGGGTGCTCAACGACGAGGTCGTCGAAGACATCTTCCAGACATGGGGTCGTCCCACCATCGACCTCTTCGCGGACGACGAAAATGCCAAATGCCGAGACTTCGCCTCACGGTTCTACCGACCAGGATCGAAAGGGAATGCCCTTTTGATAGACTGGTCAGGGGCATTTGTGTACGCCTTTCCACCCCTTCCGCTGATCCCGAAGGTGGTGACCAAGCTGTCCCATTCGTGCACGAGGATGATACTAATTGCCCCGGACTGGCCGAGACAATGGTGGTACCCGGACCTTCTGCACCTATCAGAGTGTCCTCACAAGAGGCTGCCGTGCAGACCGGACCTGCTGTCCAAGATGAACGGGAGGATTCATCATCCCAACCTTCCCTCACTGAACTTGGCGGCATGGCTCCTGAGGTCCTCCAGTATGGCCACTTAGGACTACCGCAGGACTGCATGTCCATCTTGAAGGAAGCAAGAAGACCGTCCACGAGGCATTCGTATGCATGCAAGTGGAAACGGTTTTACATGTGGTGTATGCAGAACAATTGTAACCCAATCAAAGGTCAGGAAGAGGTCATCCTTCCTTACCTACTTTATCTGGCGAAAGCAGGTTTGAAGTTTTCTTCCATTAAGGTGCATTTAGCAGCTATAACTGCATATAGGCGTTCACCTTCCCAACCTTCCTTCTTCCAGTTACAGGCTGTTAAGGATTTTTGCAGGGTTTAAAGAAGGTCTACCCTCCGGTACGGCCTCTTTCACCACCCTGGGAGCTTAACCTGGTGCTATCAAAATTGATGGGTCCGCCTTTTGAACCCATACACAAAGCAACCTTACAACATCTTTCTTGGAAGGCGGCTTTCTTGGTAGCGATCACGTCAGCTCGCAGAGTGAGTGAAATACAGGCTCTCTGCTCTAAAGAACCCTATACAGTCTTCCATCTTAACAGGGTTGTGTTGAGGACGCACCCTCTTTCCTTCCAAAGGTGGTGTCAGATTTTCATGTGAATCAGACCATCTCTCTACCCACCTTTTTTCCCAATCCCTCCACTCCAGCTGAGAGGGCTTTGCATTCTCTGGACCTCAAAAGGGTTTTAAAATTCTATCTGGATCGGTCCAAATCTATAAGAAAATCTGATCAACTATTTGTTAACTATGGGTCGATCAGATCTGGGTTCGCAGCTTCAAAGCGCTCCATCTCCAGATGGATAGTTTCATGTATCAAGCTTGCTTATCAATTAGCGCAGAAGCTCCTGGGGTTTACTCCCAGAGCGCATTCTACTAGAGGAAAGGCAGCTACTACTGCTTTTCTTCAGAATGTGCCCATGTCTGAAATCTGTAAGGCGGCAACTTGGAGGTCCGTCCATACATTTACGAGGCACTACTGTCTGGAATCAGACACCAGAGCAGACACCCAAGTAGGCCAGGCCTCCTTGAGGAATCTGTTCAACAGCTGATTTCGGCTGTTATGTTTCTTTGTGTTGGGTCACTTTACTCTCATTTACCTGCAGGTGGTTGATGGGCTTGCTATTCTATTCAGTGCTTATGACTATTGATGAGGATCCCCTGGAAGAGAAGGATAAGTTACTTACCTGTAATCCTAGTTCTCTTCCAGGGGTATCCTCATCAAAGTCATAAGCAACCCACCCGCCTCCCCAGGTAAATGAGGGATTTCTAAAGTGTTAAAGGATATCTTTGTGCCCTGACCTTCAGGGTTATGCAAAGAACAACTGACCTAACTGTCACCCCTGAGGTCATGATGGGAAGCTAGGGGTCATGGCTGCCTTAAAGGCACGGTGCCAGTTTTTGTTGAAAATGCTTTCATTTTCTATGCTATTGGTTTACAATGCAGCCTGTAGGCTAACAATGTCTACTTATTTTGCAGTTTTTACTCTTTGAGTATTTTGCTCATTAAAAAACAGAGTTCAAGTACTAATTGTCCTCTGGTGTTTTTATATATTGGCAAATGTAGTTTTTTATGTGTGTAATTACATTGTTTAGCCTCCTATTGAGAGCTGCATTGGTATGAGAAAAAATGATATATGTATATGCATATATGTAGAGCTGTATATATGTGATTTCCATATATAATTTTTATATTTCCGGGGTCCCCGCACGTGGGCGGGAATATTCAGTGCTTATGACTTTGATGAGGATACCCCTGGAAGAGAACTAGGATTACAGGTAAGTAACTTATCCTTGCTGCAGCCCTTAGAGGTCTTCCCTGGTCGCAGTGCCCTTGGTACCCATGGTACCTTTTATAAGGGGCTTACCTCTGGCCAGGGATGTGGCAATTGTGGTTAAAAGGTACAGTTTTGGGAAGGAACACAGGCCCTGGGTGCCTGATTGGCAGGGACCCAGGGCACATTAAGTCAGGTTGCATCAGATGTCAGGCAAAAAGTGGGGGGTAACCATGCAAAATGGGGCACTTTCCTACAAACTCCACATGTAGTCACAGACACAGCTAGAACATGGGAGTCAGCAGATATGAGGGTAGTCAAGTGTTCACCACCTTTGATTCCTCCCCAACCTCCTACCGCTACATTAATGAATGGTAAGTACAGCTGTTCAGAAACATAACTCAGGACATGTCAGTGGCAGGTTGGGAAGATGGAGGATGCCACTCTCTATCCAGGCGAGGAGTTCATAACGTTTGCAGATGCCCAGGCTGCTTTTGAAGTGAGACCTGCCCGAGAGCTCTAGAGAGAGTTTCCAAGAGCTCCAGAGGAGTTGGCCACATTGGTGGAGCTGCTGGAACTGGAGCTATGTTGGGAAATAATTTTCCATATCTATAAAGTCCTGCAACAAGATAGACATAAGAAGGCGTTGGTAGCTAGGCAGCACTGTGATGCAGACTTGGATATACCCCTTACGGATGCTGAACGGAGATAGCATGTGCTCAGCTGCAAGAGGTGTCCAGCAACAGACAGTTTAAACTAATACACTGTTAAATATTTTCAGTCCACAAATTTTGCACCAATAAAACTAAGAAAATATATCCCGATAGGACCCTGAAATGCCCACTGTGTGGAGAACAAGAAGCTGCGTTCTTGCTTATGAATTGGATGTCCCCATAGATATTGGAATCTTGGGAAAATAAATAAGTTGAGAACAATGAAACCTGCGAAGTCCCACAAAACAATATACTCTGATAGAGACTTCTAATTGCACATTCCTTACCATGTGAATACCCCCTGACACTTCTCTGGGTGCAGAGATTTTTTTAATAGCAATTCCCTCTCATGCCAATAAGTGCTAACATGTGGCTCCACATCAGATCCACTACGCCTTAGATGTAATGTCGGGCCACTACATTTGTACTATCTCTGTGTGCCGATGTCAGTTCCTTTCTTTCCGCATCTTCTGACTTGTATCTAGAGCTCCATTTATCCTGTCCGTTTGACAGAATTATTTTCTCTCAATATTTCTCAGTGTGCAAGGGATGTCTCCTACTAAAACCATAGCTTTTACACCACTCAGGGACATTCATCACCAGATGTCAGTAACAGACCCTCACGATGTCTGTCTCTGGTGTGTCTGCTTTAAGCATGAGTCTGTGTCATGCAACTGCTGTCCGAAGATGAACCAAAGACCATCCTTAACCGCAAAACCAAACTTGCTACCGTGGAATTCCGAAGGAAGTTTAAGAAGGCTTGGTCCTGGTTGAGGGCACAGAAGCGGTCTCGCTCCCAAGATCAAAAGTCATCGAAGTTACAAAGCTCAGGTAAATCCAAACACTGATCTCCTTCGTCACATCACTACCACCGTTCTTAGTTGTGTGACACCATAGGTACCTTCAGACGGCAGAGTCGTTCCTCAACTTCGGAAGGGATTTCAGCCGTGCTGTCAGTGCACCCGATCTTCTCTGGTTTTCGGTAACACCGCAACAGCTGCATGAGCTGAGATAGGCCATGTACCAGCTTTTCGGTAACTATCTGAATCCCTCTAGAGCTCCTTTGGGCACCAAGGATTTGAGGTGTCCTCCAGTGAGATTACCCCCAGCGGATCCCCCCCCCGCCGATTGTGAGACTTGACCTCAACTTGAGGCAGTCCCCTTCCTCAAACTTGGCTCCACCGACTCAAGCTTCAGCACAATGTCAGACGCCACCTTCGGTGCCTCGATAGATGGCATCAGTCTGCGCCTAGACACTGCCACCAACGTCACTGATGCCGGAAGCGGAGCCAGTAGTTTTGTCAGACTCCAAGACTCATCTGCAACCCCCTCAAAGAAATTTTACAACACGCCTTTACTTGCATTTGGACCTCTCCAGAAATTGGCCTTTCCTCACCTAATCCTGCAGTGGCAACAGAGGAGCCTGCCTCCTTCGCAACTCTAATGAGGCAGTTTCTGATGTGTTGATTAGCACCCAGGCGAGACCAAGCTATTGCTGTCCAGGCAGCTGGCAGGTAGCAAGGCAGCATGGGCTGGTGTGGTGTGATGCAGCGGCCAGGGCAGCTGACTTCGGAGCACAGGGTTCACGGTTCGCTCCCCGGCTCCGGCGGCAGCTCAGCTCAGCACCATGTGACTCTGGGCAATAGCTCACTTAATTTCCACGACGGCCCCCAGCGCCTTGAGACCCGTAAGGGTGAGTAGCTGCGCTATATAAAAACGGACTTACATGGGCCTACTCTCAGAGACCTGAATTTCATCCCACTCTAGAAAGCCCAGTGATGCAGGTGTCCACAAGCAGAATTAAGTCAAATGCATTTTAGACCACCCGCCTGATAGAGAATCCAAACGCATGGAAATATTTGCATAACGCATATTTGCCTCTAGTAGCCTTGACCTTCGATCAGTCAAAACCAGTTGCATCCTTGGAAGGTACTCACACACATTGTAGGTCGAGGCTTCGGAGAGCCAGGCAATCTGGCCAACAGCGTCCAGGCCCAGCAATCTACTCAGCCAGTAGCTTGTCCCAAAACCTTATGTTCCTCCCCCCTTCCCCTCCCCCCACCTCTGCAGCTGCCGCAAAAATCACTTTCATTCTCGGCAGCCAAATTGTATAAAACTGTTACCCCCTTCCCTTCCTGTCTCACACCCAGATATGCCACTCACACCACAACACCATCAGGATGACCACCTGTCCATACTCCAAGGAGAAGGCTCTCTTGGCCAAGGGAGCCATAGAGAGGGTGTCAGCTTCCGAGATTGGGACTGGCTGTTACTCCCATGATTTTCTGGCTCCGAAGAAGGACTGAAGGCTTCTCACCATTCTTGATCTTCGGTCTCTGAACCCTTTCCTCTTGAAGGAAAAGGCCTAAGTTCTGTCTGTTGTGAACAAGTATACTCTATAGTGGCGTTGGATTTGCAGGACGCTTATTTTCAGAAACCCTGTCCTGCAATCTCACAGACGTTACCTGCAGTTTCAATGGCTCCCCTTTATCTGAGCCATCCTGGATACAGTGCTTTTCAGGGCCATTCCTCCACCTCAACAAGTCCAAGACATTTGGGCTATGATCCTGATGTTTCAACCCTTGACCCGGGTCTCGGTGAGAGCGACTTTGAGGTTCTTGGCCTTATGTATTCTGCTTGTGGACCATGCCAGGTGACACAGGCGGGTTTTACAGTTCAATTAGCACCAATGAAACCTGTCCGATTCCATCCAGGTGTCAGAGGCGACTGCAAAAGACCTGCAGTGGTGGCTTCTCAACCGCAATTAGACCAGCGGCAAACCCCTCTCCCTACCCCAACCAGAGCTAATGGTCATGATGGATACATTGTTGCTAGATTGGGAAAGTCATCTGGGAGAGGTGGAGATCAGGGACGCTGGTCTCCAGCTTAGACTCTTCTCCACATTACCCTGCTGGAGTTGCGAACAGTTCTCTTAGCATCAAAGGTGTACCTCCTGTCCATCAAAGAGAAATTGATACAGGTTCTCACAGACAGCACGACCACCATGTGGTACTGCAACAAACAGGGCTGTGTGGGGTCATGGGTCCTGTGCCAGGAGGCTCTACATTTCTGGTAGTGGCTGAATTCTCTGGGCATCTCCCTGATTCCCCCCCAAACACCTGGTAGGATCTTTAAACGTGGGTGGACAAACTCCGTAAACATTGCCTAGCAGATCACATATGGCAGCTGTTTTAAGAGGTGGTGTAGGGCATCTTCCAGCAGTGTGGTGTAGCACCCTGGGTCGATCTATTCGCAACCTCAGAGAGAGCAAATCGTTAAGCTTTTGAATGTTGGAGTTCCCAAGACAATTCTCCTTTGGGGGCTCCTTTCGCCTCCAATGGGGTTAAGGACTCCAGTATGCCTTTCCACCCCTGCCTGTCCTGCCCAGAGTACTGAAAATAATCAAGAAAGACCAGGCCCAAGTCGTCCTAGTTGCCCCAACTGAGCGAGGAGAGCATGGCACCTGGACCTTCTGAACTTTTTGCATCTGCCCCCCACTTTGGCTGCCTCTTCAGGAGAACCACCTGTTGCAATAGCAAGGTCTGGTCCTTCACCTGAATCTGCACAGCCTGCACTGCTATGCCTTGAGATTGAACAGCAACAGTTGATGGCTTACGATCTCCCTCCTGAAGTGGTTCATGCAATTTTGCAGGCGTCATTCCACCAAAACTGTATATTCTGAATGCTGGGCGAAATTTGTTGTCTGATATACTTTCCATGACATTCAGCCTTTACAGGCAAGGTTATCAGGCATTCTGCTGCTTTGTCTTTCCTTAGCCCAGCAAACCTTTGCTGGGAGAACAATTAAGGGTAATCTTTCGTCCTTTGTGTTTGCCAAATCAGATCTCTCTTTTCAAATCACCTGTTATGATGAGTTCCCACAAACACCTTTTGTAATGCGGCAGTGAGACCTCAATTTGGTTGTTACATACCTTTTTTTGAGCCGATGCACAGCTGCTCTGTCTATTCACCATAAAAACTGTATTCCTCATTGCCATAACTTCTGCTCGGCAAGTGAGTGAACTCCAGGCATTGTCCGTCCAACAGCCAACTTTCTTTCAGGAGAAGCTGGTCATTCAGACAAGAGGAACATTCTTGCCAAAGGTTGTGAGGCCCTACCACATAGGGCAATCCATCACCTTGCCGGCTTTCCATGCCCGCTTCACCCATCCAAGGATGTTGAACAGTTCTATCAGCTTGATCCTAAGATGCCTCTCAGTTTTTACATCGATCGGACCAGAAACCATCAATCGGACGACCAACTTATTCTTGGCTTCTCTAAAGCAAAAAAGGGGAAAGCAGTGCAGAAAAGAACCATCTCCCGATGGATTGTTTTATGCATTAAACTCTGCTATGGGTGAGCTAAAAAGCAGCCCCCGAAAGGCTTGCACATTTATTCCACCAGAGCAAAGGCTTCTACCACTGCGCTGGCGTATGGTGTGCCAGTCTCTGACATCTGCCTGGCTGACATGTGGACGTCCCACCACGTTCAGAAAACACTACTGCCTGGATGGCCAGGACCGGATGGGACGGGCACTTTGCCCAAACTATTATGCAAGATTTTCTGGTCTGAGTCATTCCACAGACTCACCACCTGGCGAGGTATTGTTTTGGTATCTATTCACAAAGAGAGGAATCTGCGGTCAGCAGCTCTATTAGAAGAACAAGTTACTTGCCTTCGGTAATGCCTTTTCTGGTAGATGCTCTGTCTAATCACAGATTCCTCACCGACCCACCCAGATCTCCATTCTGTGGATTGGACTCATATGGTCCTGATCCAGCGCGATATTAGCAAACAGCATTCATACACCAAATACTCACTTGGGCCCATACATTCATACTACGCTAATACTTACGCTGGGGAGTCAGTTGTACTCTTTATCAAAATCCCTGCTACCAATTTATTTTCTGATTGAAGAGTAATGACTTACCAATGAATCCTTTGCTAATTGGGAAGTTTAAAATGAGTGACATTCATTATAGTACATAATCCTGAAATAACCACTGAGTCAGGAAGTTTTAAAATGTTTATCTAAAGATTTAGCAGAGTAAATACAGAACCACATGATACTTAATCGCATATCAAGGATGAAGCATAGAATAATAATTATTGGTTAATGACGGTCCCTCAGAAAAAGAGAAGATAGAGACAGCAGCGCAACTAAAGGTTGCATTTATATTTACCTAAAGTGCGAGAACCAAACCCCTTGGCCAAGGAGTTGGAAAGATAGGACCCAGGAAGGATGAAGAGCAAAGACCTCCTCCAGGTTCAAGACAGAACCGGTGACCTCTCTACAACGACGCCTGCGTCGTTCCCCTCTCTGATACTCGGCTTCTCCTCGATTCTCCTGTGCCTTCCTTCTAATGGACTCCGCCGCCCCCTCCTCAGGACCTCTCTGGACAGCGATTCAGCCTGCAATCGATCAGCCTGTTGGTCTGGAGCTTCTGCCTGTCAGCATGAACGCCTGTTCTGACTAATTAACTAATGCTATATTCTATTATACCTTTCTACGCCCATGTACCTCCCCTTAATATTGCCAAAATATGGGACCACTATTTCTGATTGGACAGGGGGTTGATCCTCACACCATATGATTTAGTTCAATTTTCTGAAGACCATTGTTTTAAAATACCGCCCATCAATTTTAATACATTTGCTTTATTTCCCACCCGTCTCACGACAAAGTTTATAAATTCTTCATGTACATTGTTGCATTTTTAACAAGAACAACATGGGTACAGCAATGTTGGCCATTAGGTTGTGGCCTTGGACGACGTCCAGGTTGACTTCATCCCTTTCCTTGGCAGCCATGCAGGACGCATGTGCAGAATCCATTGTCTCTCGAGTTTCAGTTCAACAACCCCAGGCCCAAATTTACGAACTGATAAAAGTTAAGAAGAAAATTATTAAAATCACAAATAAAATGTTTCACTGTGTACCCACTCTTTCTATTCTATTCCCATTTAATTATAAATTCTATCCCGCATTAGTAGCGTTAGGAAAACGACAATTTAATAATAACACGAGAGCAAGCTGTAGCATGTGAAAACATCAAGCATCCATTTTAATGCACACTGCGCAGAAGCAGGAGTTTCCCACCAAGCAAAGAGAGACGTCACACCACGTGATGTGATTGAGACATGCGCAGTAAAGTTCCCGCGCTTTTGCGGCCATTTTAGAAAAGACAAGCGTTACTTGTTAGTTATAACACATAGGCAAGCTTCCTTGCTATTTATGTAGTGTATGCAAGAGTTAGTACAAACAATACAAGTTTAATAAATTAATACTGTTGAGGAGATTGCATCCGAACAAGTCTCATTTGTGAGTCCTTGCTCCATCAATCCCCTCTCTGATGGCGTTTAAGAGCCATCAAATACTACCCACAATCAGATGCCAACTTTTAACATATGATAGTTTCATTTTCATTTTTACACTTTCTATTTTTCACATCCCCTTTCAGTTTCTTGTATAATTCACTTCTCAAATCTTCAAGTTCAATTTCATCAAACTTTCTCTTCTTTCCTTTTCCTGTCGCATTATACGATTCATTCTTTCTACAACATTTGCACCATATTATTACTGACAGTACTATTATTGCTATTCCTGCTAAGGGTGTAAATATTTGACCTATAAGTCCTTTCCCTACATTAGCAAACCAGGTACCAATTGACGAAATACTATTTGTCAATCTTTCCCATACACTATCAACTTCCAGTGGTTTTAATTCTTTTTCAAGCTTCGTTATATTCTGTATATATGTTCCAATTTCTGCACTTTTATCAGGTATGTAAGTGCAACAATGTTTCGTCTTCAATAATTTACAGACTCCGCCCTCTTTTGCCAATATAATATCAAGAGCAAGTCGATTTTGCATAATCATAGATCTAATCGCAACCATCTCCGCATTAATCATTAGAAATCCTCCAGCAGTATCCGTTGATAAACGATCAACCACTGTAGACAATTTACATATTTTTCTTGAGTTCAGAATTATTCCCACTGAAGGTATCAATGCACCAAATATATCACCTACAATTTCTGAAAAACTAGCTCTTTTACTACGTGTTAATTCGCTATTGTTTTCATTGCTCCCAGTGTTTCTTTTTACGTGGTATATCTTTGGAAATACTATTCCAAAGTAACAACTTCCATACCACCTTGCAGGAAGCCTAAAGTAAGCCTTATTCCCACACACATAATATATGCCAGGAAAAACTGAATCCGTTCCTCCTTTTATTCCCCAACCTCCAAGAATTAAGAAATTGTGTTCACACTCACTGGTACCAATGAAAACATTGTTATAATCAGTTTTTAATCTATGTAGACAAATTTTCCCTGTCTTCACGAAATCCAGAGCCATAGCAGCTTGAGCCTTGCCAGGTGTGTAACTCCCTTCTTTCTCAGCCCAAGGTGGCAAATGAGCCTTATGCTCAGAAGCTTTCTTTTGAAAATCTTGTCGTCTGTCTTCTACTAAATTCAAAAATATCTTTTCTTCTTCATGTAACGAACATGTAACGAACATGTTAGATTGTTTCTATGTGCATGTGTTATATCTATCGATTTCATTGTTAAGAAAAATTCTCCCATAAACTGTGCGTCTTGACTACTAAGCACTGGGTTCATACCCTTTCGAATCGGAACCTCAGAAAATATCACATCTATCTTTGAATAATAATACTGAAGTCTCCCTGTTCTATAAAATAAACTAGCCAATACACTACATGATATGCCATATGTTAATGGTAGGTGATATGTTAACCCTTCTGCTACTGATTCAGGTAACTTCATACAGACATAACAATTACTAACTTCCATAGTATCTACATATTGAAACAATAACTTTGTGAAAACATTTAAACTAGTGTCGTTATCAGTTATTTCATGATGAAATTCTGGTTCATTTTCTGTCATCAGTTCTACTCTATTACTTTTCAAATTTGCTGTCCTTTCCTTAGTTTCGTTGTTAATCTTTTTATCCATTATCATAAGGTAAGGAATTGCTACAATCAGAACTAACCAAACTATAAGCACCATTACTAGACTACATATGCATACTGCACAGCATCTTTTACAACATTTCTGTTTTGATCTCCCCGCAACTCTATCATCAGGCATTTTGACAAGGAAGATTGCTCTTCCTATCTATTTTCGCTTTTCTTTATATGACTCTTTTGCGTAGTCAAGGTGGTCTTGTTTCTTTCTCATACGTCAGTTCTGCACTTGTTCCTTCGTCACCACTTTCACTTGACTCTGAGCTCTCGTAATCTTCAAGAATGATGTAAGTCCAATCAGGACCCTTGAATTTGTTATTCACAAGTTTCAGTCTTTCACTTCTTCTTTTCTCAGTTTTACTTTCTTGTCCTGTTTGGCTTGTTACTTCATTTACTTGATCTGGATCTTCACTTCTGGTTGTTATGTGGTATTTTACTCTTTTAATGACACTAGGCCAATGATCACCTTTTCTTGCTTTCTTTGTTTGCACTGTTTCTTTATTTTCATCTTCAGAAATCTTTTTATTTTCACTGTTTAGCACTGTTTCGTTTTCTGCAATTACTGTTTTTCTTACTTGCTCTTTTTCAGGTCTGATTGGTTTCTCTTCAGCAGCTCCTCTGTGAGTTTCCAATAACTGACCTTGTTCTTGGTTTATTTCTTTATGTTCATGTTTCTCGAGATCTTCTTCTTCTGTATACTTTTCTGGATCTAACTGGTTCTGATCAGGGCTTATTGCACTTTGTACTTCTGCAGCCTGACCGGGTTCTTCTAAACCTGCCTGTCCCTGCTCAAAATTTGTTGGTTCGTCGTTAATTTGAGCCCAGTTTCCTTTCCCTATCTGGTCTTGTTCAGGTTCTTTTATTGTGTCTTCTTCTTTTCCCTGAGCTGCTTCTTCTTCACCTATCTGATCTTCTTCAATTTCTTCCAAATTCGTTTGACTTCTTGTTCTGTGGTAAACTTCAGGAATTTCTACCACCGGTATCCAGTCCTGACTTGTGCTCGGTTGTTCTTCTTCAGCTTCCCTTGAATCTCGAGCCTGAGATTCTTCAGCTGGGCAACCTTCAGCTTCCTCAGTGATTGATGCGGACTGAGAATTTTCTTCTTCAGTGTCTGGTACTCTTTTGGTGTGGCTTACATGAATCCAATTAGGAAATCCTGCACACTTCACTGCTGTATTGGTGGTCAGTATGACTTGACAAGGTTTGCCCCATCTAGGTGATAGACCCGTTTCTCTGGTGTGATTCTTCACTACCACCCAATCACCAGGATTCAGATCATGCTCTTGTTCAGGCTGCCTGGAAACTGCGTCTTCTCCAACCTGGTGAGAGACAGAACGCACTAGGTCACCCAATACTTTGCAATAATCCAGAACCATATCATCAGATATATTCAGCAGTTTGTTTATGGGGACATGTGCTTGTCGCATTGCTCTTCCCATCATTATTTCGTGTGGGCTCAATCCGGTATTTCTATCTGGAATGCTTCTGAGTCCCATTAAAACTAGTGGCAATGCATCCGGCCACTCTAATGATGTTGATGCACACATTTTTCCCAGTCTGGATTTTATAGTGCCATTCAATTGTTCAACCACTCCAGAAGCCTCTGGACGATATGCACAGTGCAGTTTTTGTTCAATTTGGAATGCTTCACAGATTATTTGGATCACTTCACTATTAAAATGCTTTTCTCTATCTGATTCCAAAGTTACTGGGAAACCAAATCTAGGAATGAGTTCTCGTAGCAACAACTTTGCGACTGTAATACTGTCATTCCTCCTAGTAGGGTAGGCCTCCACCCACTTTGAAAACAGACACACTATGACAAGTACATATTTCAACCCTCTACATGGTGGTAACTGAATGAAATCAAATTGCAGTCTTATGAATGGTCCCTCTGCCTTTCCAATCTTTCCAAACCCAATTATTGTTTTTCTTCCTGGATTATGCATTTGGCAGGTCGAACATCTCTGGCAAAGACTCTCTGCTACAGCCCTGAACTTCGGATTGTACCAGTTTTGTCTGAAGAGGCTAATCATTGCATCTCTCCCTATGTGTGTGTCTCCATGATACATCCTGGCCATTTGTGAAAGCAGATAGTCAGGCATGACTGGTCTGTCATCAGCGCAAATCCACACCTCGTCATCTCCCCTTTGAGAACAATCCACCTTGACCCATATTTTCTTTTCACTTTCATCAGCATCATCTTGCAATCGTTTAACATCATTCCATGTTTCAGGTGGCACATACAGCATAAGTTGGCAGCTGATTCCCATTCTTTCCACCATTTTATTGATTGACAATCTATTTTTGGCACAATGTTGAGCCACAAGATCTGCATATCGGTTGCCGATTACCACCCAGTCATCTCTTGACTGGTGTGCGGCACATTTCACCACAGCCAATTCTTTTGGTGATTGTATTGCTTCCAGCAGTTCCCTTACGAACTGTCCATTTTTAATGGGGGATCCGGAAGAAGTCATGAAATCCCTCTGCATCCATAGTTGGCCAAAATCATGCACAACCCCGTAACCATATTGGCTATCTGTAAATATAGTTACTTTTTGATTCCTCCCAATTTTGCAAGCCTTTATCAATGCAATTAATTCAGCTATTTGTGCAGATTTGACTCCTGGTAAATAGGATGCTTCGACTATTCCAGTTAATTCACACACCGCATAGGCAGCAGTTAGTTTACCGTCTTCATGCCTTTGACATGAACCATCAACAAATAGTTCCCTGTCTGGCTTTTTGAGGGGCTGTTCCTCAATATCAGGACGTGGTTTCGTGCATAACTCCTTTACTTGTAAGCAATCATGTTCTTCTTCTTCGTCATCTTTAATTTCCTCATGATATGGGTCTGGTAATAAGGTAGCGAGATTTACTATTGTGCACCTTACCATGGTCACATTTTCAGCACCCATTATTATTCTCTCATATTTAGTCAGCCGACTAGGAGTAAGATGCTGAGTTCGGGTTCTTGTCAACAGAATCACAACCACATGTGGAACAAACACCTTTACAGGGTGTCCCATTACAATTGACTCACTTTGTTCAATGCTCAAACAAGTAGCTGCCACTGCTTTTAAACAGCCTGGCAACGCGGCTGCTACTGGGTCCAATGTAGCAGAAAAATATGCTATAGGACGTCTATCTAGACCATGTCTCTGAGTTAGAACTGAAAGTGCGCAATTTTCTCTTTCATGACAGAATAATGCAAAATGTTTCTTATAATCAGGCATGCCTAGGGTAGGTGCTGAACACAGAGCATTCCTCAATTTTACAAAAGCTCCTACGCTCTCATCATCCCACTCAACTGGGTCTTTTGCTTTCTTTTTCGTCATGTGAATTAATGGCTTGGCTAACAGGGAAAATCCTAGTATCCATTGTCGACAGTAACCTACTATTCCTAGGAACATTCTCACTTCTCTTTGCGTTACAGGCATTTGCATTTTCTTTATTAATTTTACTCTTTCGGATGTTATTCTTCTTTTTCCCCTCCCAATTTGGTGTCCCAGATATTTAACTGCTGTTGTACAAAACTGCAACTTTTCAGGGGAAACTTTATGTCCTTCAGCCAAATGATTTAATAATGCAATGGAATCAACAACACAGTCCTCTCTGGTGTTTGATGCCACCAGCAAGTCGTCAATATATTGTACTAGGACTGAGCTTCCTGGCATCACTAGTTTCTCAAGGCACTTTTTCAATATTTGTTTAAAGATAGAAGGACTTTCCGTGTACCCCTGAGGAACACGATTCCATACATAGACTTTGTTCTCAAATTTAAATGAAAAAGATACTGGCTATCTGGATGCAATGGTATTGAAAAGAACGCTTGGCATAAATCAATCACAGTGAACCATCCTGCACTCCAAGGAATCTGGTATAGAATTACTGCAGGATTTGGCACTATAGGACAACATGGTTCCACAATCTTATTTATTTTTCGCAGGTCTTGAACAATCCTATATTTTCCACTAGGTTTCTTTAAACCCATTATTGGTGAATTACATGGGCTACTCATTACTTCTTTTAGTATGTTTTGTTCTACCATTCGGTTGATTTCTTCAACGACTCCTGCTTTTACTTCTGCACTCATTTTGTACTGTCTGGTATTTGGGAAAATCGCACCTTCTTTTACAGTAATTTTAACTGGGTCTATTTTGGCCATAAGTCCTACTTCTTTTCCTGTGAAATCCCATACTATGGGGTTTACTGTAGTTTTTAATTCTTCTGGTAGCTCATCTTTTGTTATTAACGAAAACATCTCATCTACCTCTGTACCTTGTTTTGCAATCATAAACTTATGTACATGATCTTCATCTGGGGTCTGAACTGCCACACCATCCGGTGTGCAGAAAATTGTGCAATTCATTTTGCATAACAAATCTCGGCCCAATAAATTTACTGGACTGGAATCACACACTACAAATTGATGCATTTCTCTAAAATGTCCAATCTTAACTTCCATTGGTTCAGTAAGAGGTGTTCTAATCTTTCGATTAGCTACCCCCACTACTTGGATAGCTTCTCCAGAGAGAGGAAGGTCTGGAATGTCTGCTGTTCTCACAGTAGACCGAGTAGCACCAGTGTCCAAAAGAAAAGTAATATCATTACCTTTTACATTCCTTTCAACATATGGACCTGACTGATCTACCGGTAAGGATGCGCCAAGTACGCACTCCTTCTCCCCTCTCCTAGGCACCGCCATGAACTGTATTGACAGAAATCGTCCTGTAAAAGAAACTGTGATGTTACATAATCATTCTTACCACTTCCTCCTTGATATCCGACGTCTGTACCGTGCTTTGCTCTGCTTACATTACCCTGTATAGGTGCAGGTGGCAACTGACTCTGAGGATTTACACCCTGCTGTGAGTCATTCTGCGTCTGTGGATTTAAATTTTGATTTGGGCCATTATTCCGAATCTTTTTACATTCATCCTTCCAATGCCCCAATTTTCCGCATCCATGACAAGGAAATTTCTTTTTAGCCTCTTCTCTGCTCATTCGTCCTCTCACTTTTCCACCATTCCCAGTGTCACCATTCGTTCCAGAATCTTTTCCCTGATTTTCACTCGGATTATCCAAATTAATTCCCTGTTTCTCGGCCATTTTCACCTGAGCCCACATTACTTTCTCCTGCAATTTCTTGTGTCTATCCTCGATATCATCTCCACAATATTGTGCATATTTCAAAATTTCATCTATGGGCTTCCCCTGCCAACATAACATGTGCTGCTTAATCATTTGACAAATCTCTGGCTTCAGACCATAGACAAATCGGTAAACAAACTGACATGTTCTTATCTCCAATGTCCTCAAAGCCACTATATTGTTTGAATACCTGCAATAAACGCTCATAATAGGCGTGTACCGATTCATTGGCTTCTTGGGTAGTTCGATCTATTTTTACCCAATCTGTTTCTTTTGGTGGTATTTTCCCTTTCAGGTAAGTTATTACCTGCTGATACTTTTTCATTACATCACTTGACGGGGCACCTGTCTTTGGATCTCTAGGATATTCTTCACTAGGCCAATCAACTGTGATTTTACAATCTGTCCACAAATCGGCAGGTACCACTATGTCGAACAAACCATCCAAATCCTTCAACAATACCTTTGACACCTTCACAAACCTCTCAAGCTGCTTGTACCATTCAATTGGCTTTTCTCTCAACTTTGGAAAATCATTCGTAAATGACAAAATATCCTGTCTGCTCCATGGGACATGTACATATCCTCCTCCTGGAACTTCTCGCATCGTATACATTTGATCTGTCTTTCCTGTTTCCTTCATTAAATATTCAGATACTGTTCTACTGGATCGTGCCTCTTCCTTTTTCTTGGCCCATCTAACTCTCCATTTATCTAGGTCACCCCATTTTTGCAAGACTGTCATTAATTCCTTTACTTGTAACTTTCTTCCAGAGGCATTCATGTTTTCTAAATCTTTGTCTGAAAAATCTGCTCTATAGGGTTTCTGCAGCACTTTTGATCTCCCTATTTCAATTCCCATCTGCAGAGCTAAATCTGATAATGTCTCATGGAATAATTTTACATTTCTGGTGATACTTCTGCATACGAACAATAATTCTTCTTCATCATATGTATTTAGGCGATCTAACCCTACATTTCCTGCTATTATTTCTTCTAATTCGACTTTTAATTTATAAATATCCATTATTTTTGGAGGTGTACACTGTTGATCTGATCCTTGTGCCCACCTTTCTAAGTCTTCGGGTGTTACTACAGTGACACTTTTTGCTCCCGATGAAGTTATTAGGTTTATATCTTTCGAACAACCAGGTGTAGCCCTTCTGGGGGTGCTATTTACAGAATCTCGAATGGGTAAATCAATTAATGAAATCACAGATTCACAGTCACTAAAGTGATCCTCAACCATTACTACTGCTTCAGGTTTAGGAATATTCACAGGAGTAGGCGTAACTAGTGGTGGAGGATAGTTTCCCTTGTCACTATATAATGGGACTACTGGACCAATTGTTACAGGTATGGTCCAAGAATCAGGATGCACTTTTATCTGTGTTATTTTCTGTATTAATTCTGCTCTGGTTTTCTCTAGGGCTTCTTTTTCTTTATCGTGAAGTACCCTACTTGTTGGGAAATCATGCAATACCTGCGGTACTAATGGGGTTTTTAACGGTCGTGCACTTGGGGTGCATCCACTTGTTCCTTCCTGATATGGTGGGGGGTTCTTTAATATCTCTTCCATAAATTCATCTTCAGAATCTCCATTTCTCATTAAGTGTTTTGTCTTTTCTGTGCATTTGCTCCCTAACAGTTCTTCTGCTGTCAATTGTCCCTCTGCAAGCATTTCCCTCCTCCATTGTTTCATCTGACCGTCCCTAGACTCATGTTGGTTTCTGGGAAAGAATCCTCGATAACCCCTATTACTCCTGGATCGATCACGCTCAAATGCCTCGGTTTCCCATTCTTCTAAGGCTTCGTATTGAGTTA
Organism: Calotriton arnoldi; assembly: GCA_963921515.1. Classification (NCBI taxonomy): domain Eukaryota; kingdom Metazoa; phylum Chordata; class Amphibia; order Caudata; family Salamandridae; genus Calotriton; species Calotriton arnoldi. The sequence goes on along the minus strand of CAWUFW010004378.1, from coordinate 698,113 downwards.
ATCTAGGTCTGAGTTCTAAGTCATTCATCCTCAATCTCAAATTTTGAAGAATTCTCCCATTGAAAGTGCCATTCTCGGGAAATGCTAATATTCCATCATTTTTGGTATATTCTATCCAATTCTCTATCCATACACAAGTATGATAACCTCTCTCCATCATCATGTATGAAGCGGCCGTTTTAGCTGGTGGAATGATAATTCCTTCCCTAGTTTTGATTGGTTTATCCTTTTTAAAATAATTCTTAATCTTTTGCAGAAATGACATTTTTCTCTTCTCTCCGTACATCTTGGGTAGATCTCGATGTATAAAATTATATTCCGCAAAGCCTAAATATCTCCTATCTGGACGAGTTCCTGTTAAAGTCGGATCGCGTTTTAACATGCAATCTCTATCCACTAAGATTTTAGCTTCTATGATAACAACCAATCAAATGCCAGCTAACTTTTATCTCTCAACCAATCCTAGCGCGGCCTTTCTGTGACGTTTGTTTGCCAACCCCTCCTTTACAATCTGCGCTTTTCTGTCCCTCGCTGTTTTCAACCAATCCCAGCGCAGCACCTGTGACGTCAGTACTGCTCCTGACTACTGACCCCTCCTTTACAAGAGTCGTTCCACACCCGCTGTTTCAACCAATCCCAGCGCGGCGTTTTGTGACGTCAGCTCCCTCACCGGCAGCTGACCCTCCCTTTACAAAATCGTACGTAAAACTTTATTTTCTCTTCTGCTTTTAATAAAATTTTTTAGTAACAACATAAAACATTCGCTATCGTGCCAGTTTCTCTAGATTGTGAAAAGATAGTTTCTCTCACACTTAGTAAAACCTTTCCGTTTACTAAACATACACTACGAGTAAAACCCTTCCGTTTACTCTTCACATAGGCTTCAGAAATACCTGTTACTTCTTCAATGTTACCCTTTCTAGGTGATATAACATCAACATTTTTTTTTTTTTTACCAGCGTACTCCTTTGCTATTACTCACACGCATAGAGTCCCTAACCAGTACTGATAGTCCTGCTTAACTTTTCAGTACTATTTCTGCCTGACAGATAACCTCACTGCAGTATGGCTTGCACTTACCATCCGCTATTCAATTTTCCCCGGGGAATTCTAGACAACATAAAACAACTTATGAACACATGGATGTTAATTCATAAAAATAAAATTCTCATTACCCAATTAACAAAGTACAACCATCCTCTGATAACCAGAAAACTGATCCAGCGCGATATTAGCAAACAGCATTCATACACCAAATACTCACTTGGGCCCATACATTCATACTACGCTAATACTTACGCTGGGGAGTCAGTTGTACTCTGTATCAAAATCCCTGCTACCAATTATTTTCTGATTGAAGAGTAATGACTTACCAATGAATCCTTTGCTAATTGGGAAGTTTAAAATGAGTGACATTCATTATAGTACATAATCCTGAAATAACCACTGAGTCAGGAAGTTTTAAAATGTTTATCTAAAGATTTAGCAGAGTAAATACAGAACCACATGATACTTAATCGCAGATCAAGGATGAAGCATAGAATAATAATTATTGATTAATGACGGTCCCTCAGAAAAAGAGAAGATAGAGACAGCAGCGCAACTAAAGGTTGCATTTATATTTACCTAAAGTGCGAGAACCAAACCCCTTGGCCAAGGAGTTGGAAAGATAGGACCCAGGAAGGATGAAGAGCAAAGACCTCCTCCAGGTTCAAGACCGGACCGGTGACCTCTCTACAACGACGCCTGCGTCGTTCCCCTCTCTGATACTCGGCTTCTCCTCGATTCTCCTGTGCCTTCCTTCTAATGGACTCCGCCGCCACCTCCTCAGGACCTCTCTGGACAGCGATTCAGTCTGCAATCGATCAGCCTGTTGGTCTGGAGCTTCTGCCTGTCAGCATGAACGCCTGTTCTGACTAATTAACTAATGCTATATTCTATTATACCTTTCTACGCCCATGTACCTCCCCTTAATGTTGCCAAAATATGGGACCACTATTTCTGATTGGACAGGGGGTTGATCCTCACACCATATGATTTAGTTCAATTTTCTGAAGACCATTGTTTTAAAATACCGCCCATCAATTTTAATACATTTGCTTTATTTCCCACCCGTCTCACGACAAAGTTTATAAATTCTTCATGTACATTGTTGCATTTTTAACAAGAACAACATGGGTATAGCAATGTTGGCCATTAGGTCATGGCCTTGGACGACGTCCAGGTTGACTTCATCCCTTTCCTTGGCAGCCATGCAGGACGCATGCGCAGAATCATTCTCTCGAGTTTCAGTTCAGCAACCCCAGGCCCAAATTTACGAACTAATAAAAGTTAAGAAGAAAATTATTAAAATCACAAATAAAATGTTTCACTGTGTACCCACTCTTTCTATTCTATTCCCATTTAATTATAAATTCTATCCCGCATTAGTAGCGTTAGGAAAACGACAATTTAATAACACGAGAGCAAGCTGTAGCATGTGAAAACATCAAGCATCCATTTTAATGCACACTGCGCAGAAGCAGGAGTTTCCCACCAAGCAAAGAGAGACGTCACACCACGTGATGTGATTGAGACATTCGCAGTAAAGTTCCTGCGCTTTAGCGGCCATTTTAGAAAAGACAAGCGTTGCTTGTTAGTTATAACACATAGGCAAGCTTCCTTGCTATTTATGTAGTGTATGCAAGAGTTAGTACAAACAATACAAGTTTAATAAATTAATACTGTTGAGGAGATTGCATCCGAACAAGTCTCATTTGTGAGTCCTTGCTCCATCAGTCCATTAATAAGATCCCAATCTAACTATATTGACTCTGGCAAAATCAGATTTCTATAGGCTCTGTGTCCATCGCCGCAGACCGATATCAGGAAGAAATTGACTTCTGGGCACAGAGATGGTACATCGATATAGTGGCCCTAACATCATATGCTGGGTATCATGGATCCGACGCAAAGCTGCATGACACCACCTTTTGGTGTGCAAGGTTAGACTTTTAAAAAAAATCCGGAACCAGTTTGGCGCCTGGGGGTAGTCACAAGATGAGGAATATGTGGTTAGAGTCTCTACCAGAAAAGGTGTTATAGAAGGTAACTTTTTCTTCTGGGGATTATATCCAGACCTATGCCAAAAAAACACAGCATAAGTTTGTAAGTTTGGGAGTGGCGCTGGTGAGTAAACATATAGTGATCAAATAATTGCGCCATCAACCAACAGACATAGTTCAATCGGAAAAAGATATGATCGAATGGTCACTGGCTGAGGAAATTGAAATGTGTGAGGTTAGAACTGATGAGAAGGCAGTGGAAGATACGTGCGTGTAGGCTGAAATGATTCACGCATTGGTTGGGGAATAGGGGAGCTAAGTTATGTTATCCCCCAAAGAGGAATGTATGACCCTTCTGAGGGATAGACTATGTAAATAACTCGAGGAATATGATGAAATACATGAAGTTACACAATGGCTGTGTATCAAACTGATCAAGAATTGTAATGCTCATGTCCTGCTAAAAAAGACAAAAAATAGAGGCAAAAATATCAATGTAGTAGCTGTATATACTTGCAAGAGATTTGAACGCTGGAAAGTACTGCTTGAAGAGGTTAAATGGTCAGTCAACATAATATGTAAATAAGGAATTATGAACTGATAATGATAAAATAAAAAAAATGTAAACCAGATTGACCCATGTTAATGAACCAATGTATGCATTTCAAAGCACATTTTTAATGTCGGTTTCTTGACTCTCAGTGCACTCACCTGCACTTAAACTACCCTCTGAAAGAAGCTGAGCTTCCAGGCGACACTGCTGCAGCATGGCCACTCTTGAAGATGTGCAAGACAACCTTTGGCAGTTCTTTCACTTTCTATTCAAAGCATAGGCATCTAACCCACTCTCCAAACAAAAACGTAACCACTCTCTTCAAAGATTAAAAAAAAACAAAAAAAACACACACACAGCCAGTGCGTGGTTCCTTGCCATTCTCGTCAAAGTTGAACGCTTATGCGAAACCTGGTACACTTCTACTTTCTGCTTAGAGCAGTGAGGCACCTTAGATGCCCTTTCTCTTCAATGCTGGGAGGATCACCAAGATTCTTCCTTTATTCCAAAAACCCTTAGTGCTAATGTAGTACTGCACTATCATTCTGCAATGGTGGACAAATGTGGTCCTTCTCTTCCATGAGTTGTTCTGATGGCATTGTTTAGAGTCGTTCGATTCACTCTAGTGTTGGCTTTTTTGAAGATCATTCTATGATGATGATTTTCATATAAGTATTTATTGTTTAATGCGCTGTGAGTTTCAGGTGGCTACTGAGATCGAGAAGCAGAGAAAGACATTCTACCTTTTGTTGTTTTACTTTTTTTCCCCAGGCTACAGATTTATCAGGATCTGCGGGATGAGTTGGCAAAAGTAAAATCCTTGGAAGGAATTGTGGATGTGAACCGGAAACTGAAGCAGAAATGCCAGGTACAAAGAGTAAACTTTAGGCCTCTCCTCTTTTTATTTGTCTCATAGTATCCCAGAAAACCCTGTATCTAAATCTTCACCTATTTCTTCCTGCAGCTTCTCCTCCACATCTCTCTAGCTTTTCTGCACCTCCATAACCACTACCTGGCAGCACCCTTCCACTTCTCAATGGCACTGTCCACCTTCTGTTTTTTCCAATGCCTGGTGGAGCACTATCCATCACAACACTTCAACTACCATGTGAGAGTGCTCATGCATGCCAGCTTTCCACGGTTCTCCATCCTTATCCCGCTTCCTGCTGACCCCTCTTCTTGTAGCTCCCAGCACGTTGCCACTTGTGCTGCCCCTTTCGCACCTGCTTATTTTTATACAGAATTAGATCTTTTATAGATTTGCGTAGCTGTCATCAAGCAAGGAGTTCTCAGAACATTAAAATAAGTATTGATGTAAACACATTAACATATTAGTCTACCCACCTCATGTATTGGGCTGGTTTGAGCCACTGAGATAAGGTAGGCCTGAGACTGCAAACCTCTGCCAGCCTTCAGAATGTACTGTAAACTTAGCATCCCTCCTCCAGGTCAAAGCATTTTTTAGATTGCTTCTCTAGTCAAATGTTTATGGATATCTGACAGAATCCTCTAATGGTGAAGGAAAAGTTACTTCACTCTAATTCTAGTTCTCTGTCATGGATTTACTCTCCGGAGAGTTGTACTGTATTTTATTCAAAAACTAAATGCCTCACCAGCACACCTCTGCATATGGAAAGGCTGCTACAAAACAGTAGTCTCTTCAAATTAATTTCGGATTTAATTTAGCTGACTGGAGGCATTTTTTTAAAACCCTAAAAAATGTTTCCTCTCGAAGGCATGTTCTCGTTTAATGTTTTCTTGGATAAGAAAAGCATTGTTTTAGAAGTGTTACAGGGATTCTGCTTATGCTCAGATATTTTAGTCTTTAACAAATCAGAGAAAATACCAATTACAGAGAAGGGGGTTTACAGGTAAGCAATATTTCTTTCTAAAAGATTTTCAATTTTAAAACCTTAAAAGATAAAACATTTACTTTTCTTAAATAAAAAGGCATTCATCTGGAAATGAATCTGCAAGAAGTTGTGCCCCCATTTTTCTAGGTGGAAAAATACTTTGATGCGTTATCAAGAACTTGAACAAGCTGCTAGTCCGTTTGTGATCCCCTACAACAACGAAATTTGATGCAAGCGCTTTCTCATTAGGGAAGCTGCTGACGGTTGTCTGAACCAGCGGTATGAACCGGAGTGTTGATTTTTTTAAATTTCTTTTACCCCAATTAATAAAGCAACAAGTTGTCTTGCCTCCACAGAGACTGTTCACTCTGAGGAGTTATAGAACTACAAAAAACACATGTTTTAAATGTATACAGCACTGGCTGTTCTTGAATGGTCGAGCAAATCCTATGAATACTGCAAAGACTGAGCTGATGGGCTGCTTTTCACTACATTTACAGAGTTCTATTGAGGACACTGTAAATCTACTCAATGTGTAGGCATTCACGCCCCAAAGCGGCAGCCAAATTTTTTACTAAATACCACTCTTTAGACTCCCTAATTTCAAACAAGGAAAAATTAGCTAAAACAGTCCATGGTGGAACTCGATTGGCATAATACTGCATAACAAAAATGTCTCTGGACAGTGAAGCAATGATGAGAAAACAATGTTTGGGAATGAAAATAAATAAAGTAAGAAGGTGGTTGAAACCCTTCAGGAAATAAATCATGATGCTCCTCCATATCCGAGTGCTTGAAACAAAGGAATAAAATCTTTTCACGGAATCACAGGTAAAGGCTTTGATTGGGGCAGACGGTCCTTCTCCAACTACATCTAGGTGCATAATAATTTAGTGCATATCTGAGAGATCTCATGAGGAACCCTTTGTTCTGTAGAAGCATAAGGATCAGAGAGAACCAGAGCAATCCTTAAGCAACCGCCAAATCAATATCCTTGGTGCAGTTCATCAGTTTTCAGAACCGGAAAAAATGCCTTCTTCTACTTTGTGTGCCCCACCTAGTAATTCATCTTGAAACAACAACAGAAATGAGGGTATTTAATTTTGAAGAAATGTTGTTTTTGTATTGAAATTCATATATCACATAAAAGGCCAATATGTGTTTCACAACTACCATGTCTTTTCTTCAGGGCATAAATTCCATCAGAATCTATGAAAAAAAAATATCAAAGTACATGTATACAACAAAACAATGCAATACAATTATTAATATCCATTACAGTGTATTATTACAAATAATTGAGGAAAATAAATCTAAAACAATTATTGATGACTACACTTGATTGTGATTTTCTGTAACAGCTGCCATCAATATCTTAGGTGATTTACATAATTGTTATAAATGGTAATTTGATATGTGAATATATGTTTTTAGTGATTGAAGAAATAGTCACAACTTAATCGGAAATCAGAAATTTCATACTTATGGAGTGTCACATTAAAGCTACAACACTGGTGGGGAGGAATACATGGTATTTACCAGTTTAGTATTTATGCTAAATGATTCATTCAGATCTGGCATTGAGTTGTAATTAATTTTGCGAGGATGCAAAATTTGTTATATGAGATTGTTTAACACATTTCATTGACTGCCCGCCTTAAAATTAGTGGATCGACCTATAGGATTTCCTGCAATTATAATTTTAAATTGTAATATTAATTTTTTATTGTTTTGTCATAAACATATTGTGTTTTCAAAGATTCTTGTAGAATTTGGGCCCTGAAGTAAGACATGGTAGTTGTGAAACACGTGTTGGCCTTTTATATGATATATGAATTTCAATAAAAGATTTCACATCTCTGGAAAAATGGATGCCGTTTTCTAAACCCTCATTTTTGTTGTTGTTTCTTTAGCATTGGTTGCTTGTTTCAATAGACACGTGTGTCCCTTTGTGAAAGATGGGGACATAGTGACATTTATTAAAAGACCAACAATATCTAATAAATGCTACAAGCAAAAACATCTCTCAGGTAGAAGATATCCTTGGTATGTTATTGAAGAGGGTGTTGACAGAGCCACATTCAAAAGAAAGCAGCCAATAAGTCCACTTCGATTACTTTCTGGTCAAGAGAGACAAGTTAGTGGAGATTAATCTTGGACCTTTGCGCAGATGTAGCCAAAAGCAGCAGAGTGCTGCATAAGGTCAAAGACCAGCATACAGTGAACGAGTGGTGGAAGAGTTGGCTGGATTCTTGGATAAAGAGTGTATTGTTAATGCATTGTGCTGTAATGTTCTTTAAAGATTCCTTAAAGCTTTCCCTAACTGGGAGCAGTGTACTCACACCCCCTACGGATATGGGGATGTTGTTGCAGATTCTAGGTGCATAGATGTAAAATGCCTGCTGCCTTGTTTTTTTCTTTTTTACATTTCTTAGTCTCCAGTCTCATGGTGTCCTGGCTGCGAGCATGCCAAGTGCCACCAGAGATGGTGAGCTTGTCTGCAAGATAAGCAGGGGTTCTGGTTGTGATGGTTTTATAACTGACATACAGATTATGAGCATGGTGTGATCCTATTTCTTCAAGCCTCGAAGAGATGTGGTGCAGTGTGCAGGATGCCTTTTAGGAGGATGTGGGGTGGGGGGGGGGGACAGTGTGGAGCTTCGGAGGCCATGGAGCAGGACACTACACCATTCAGATGAGACAGTTTATGGTCTTAAACAGCAGTTCTGAGGTCCCTTTCTGGAAGAGACCTTCTAGATGATACCCCTTCAAAGATCATTCTGGTGTTGCAAAAATTGAGACTTTTGGCAGCCATATATTTGAACAAGAAGCACGTAAATGAGGGGGAAATGGGCGCTTTACAATAGCAGCCCAGTATTATAAATCAGGTAGCTCGTCTACTAAATTAATTCATCGAATTCAGGCATGGCAATTGTAGAATAAATTGCCAGAATAACATTTTCTTGGAAAACATACACAATAAAATAGAATAGATTTATTTTGTGTTTGCGCTACCTCACCAAGACCCAAGATATTGCAATTAGAAGAATTGGGAATAACACATTTTCTGCCTGGTAGGAGTTTCCAGATGCTGTAGGCAGTCTTCTCCTTACTTTTATGTGAAAGTGCATAAGAAAAATGCTGAGGTCATTTTATTCCGCTCACAAACCAGCCCCTGATTTGAAGCTCCTCACATTTCCATTTACGTACGTCATCCTTTTGAGCCCTTACATAAGGTCGATGTAATGCTCGTTTCCTTAAGGACAGCTGTCATAACAGTGTTGACTTTTGCCAGTATAGTAAACAGCAACAAGCATTGTTGGCAAGGGAATGTTGCACCAACCTTTATATGAACAAGGTAATTCTGAAGATGGATCACAGTTTATTGTAAAAGCAAATGGGGTCCTTACAAACATCTGGACTGAAATCGGAATTTAGTAAGTATAATCAGTTATTCATTGTCTTGGAAAAAGGAAGGCAAGGTCAACATCTTCCAAACTAAGGCATTACAAAATTGATTAATGCATACATTGCTATGATTTATCCCAAAGCTAATGTAAGATGTAACTGAGGAATTGAGCTTCACTCAAACAGAGGAATAGACAATAATGGCCCTCCTCGCAGTGGTCCTTTTGTAAGGCATAGACAAAGCAGCAGCATTGCAGACGCTGTATGCTTTTACTAAAAACTGCTTGTCCATTCATTACAATTTTGAAGCAAGAGTGGGAAATGCGGTGGTGAAGATGTTAGCCTCACTTCTGCCTCTCCAGTTTTACATACTCTAGTTATTCCAATTCTAAGTATGTATAAAAGATCCAGTTCAAGAGCAGAACATTGCTTACCAGTAATTGCAATTCTATAGCACTAAAATCTTTGTTAGAGCCACATGCAACCCACCATCCTCCTCATTGAGGTGATAATAGTTGATAAAGTGTGCTTTAAAATCTGAATTTAGTTAGCAAGACCAGGAATTGGCACTTATCAAATTTGCTATCTCAGGCATAAAGGTCAAAAAATGAGGAGGATAATCTAATATGTTATTTTATTTACCACTGTTATCTTGAGGAGTCTGGGTTTTATTACAGCAAGTAATTGAAATTATGCAAATCTTTAGAATATACCAACAGTGAAGAGCTGTAGTTACAGATATTCATAGTTCCTTCCTAAGTAGCCCATGTTCACCACTGACTCCTAGTAGTGTGAACTGTGCAGAAGCGCAACAAATTTATAACATTTTTTAATGCAGCTGCTCAGTAGGAAGATATGAATCCACTCTCTCAAGCTATGGAACTCTCATAGCCTGATTGGCTGCATCCTCTTAATGCATTGCAAGTCACTTTTCTTTTAGTCTCCACAGCTTTCTGATCATATAGTACTTACTGGTCTGTGATCTCTTAATTCGCATTGAGTGTTTTTTTTCCTTTTTTTGACGAGTCAGTTTTTCAAAGATTTAGCTGCTTCCTTGTTGCCCTTTGCAGGAGGAAATGGCCAGTCAGAAAAAAGGAGAGGAGCCACACGGAGGGTTGCCATTACACCACTGGATCTGCCAGCCCTACGTCAGGCCAGGGTGAGTCAATGAGAGATGTCCCCACCTCAAGCCATACCATCTTGAAACATTGTTTAGTCGTAGGTTGCCACCATGGGGAGGATGATATCATTAGCAGTAATACTTGCTTCAAAGAACAATTTGGAAAGCGTAACACGTTTCTCAGATCAGGCACTAGAGAGGGAGCTGGACTATGGGCAGAACTAAACAGCACATTACTACCTATGGAATGCAAAAGGGGGCATATCAATGCAGAGCGTTTCCGAGCCTGGAATGAATTGGTACAGGTATTCAAGATAAGCATTATGATTACAAGCCTCCTTGATTTTGGACCTTCATGTATGTACGGTTTGATTGTCATGGAGTTTCAATAGCAAAATTGTTCCTAGTAATTGTATGGGAACAATATTGCCCGGTGGAAGCATCCTCACTTTGCACTGCTTGTGAGCTGTTGTGAAATGAGAAGTTACAAAAACAGATCCTCTGCACACGTTTAAAAAAAAATGTAAGCATGAAATAGCATCTATATATCACAATACGGCATGTCTTGTATTTATCGTGGTAATTTATTCTGGTTCGTCTGTAAGCGAAGTGTGAATTCTTTTCTTTTAGACGTGATTGCTACGTAGAGATCCATGTGGTGACTGTTGCCGTACATACAGATAGTGCATTAGTCTTTAGTGCAACATTAAATGGTGCAGGCTGTATATGTGGGGCTAACAAGAATGGAAAGGCTCCCCAGCTGCTATTATTTTACATCGTTGCCTCTAAGAAATGCATTTGGTATTAGAGACTCCTTCAATGTACGGCAACAGTCACCGCATGGATCTCCACGTAGCAATCACGTCTAAAAGAAAAGAATTCACACGTCACTACAGTCGCCCCAAAAAGTAAATTTTATAAAAACATTTGTAAAAACTATCAATGTACACAGGAACAAGCACTTGTTTATGTATTCCCTTAGCCCTGAAGAAGTCACGGGGTAATCCCATGTAACGGCGACGAAACACGTGTTGGCTAAGAAACGAACCGAGTGAAGTACAGAGACTACTTTGCTTACAGACGAACCAGAATAAATGACCACGATAAATACAAGACATGCTGTATTGTGATAAATAGATGCTATTTCACGCTTACATTTTTTTTAAACGTGTGCAGAGGATCTGTATTTGTAGCTTAAGTGGTCTGTTGACCACGCATTTGGGGATGTGGTGGTTTTCCCCACCTGATTCACCGTGCCAGATTTTGCTATAATTACCAGATATATGTGAGAAAACCTGTGAGCGCCACTCACCTATTGTATACCACCATTTCTTTGTTAGTGAAATGAGAAGTGATGGTACTGATCGAGATGCTTCTTAGTTTTCAGTTTAATTCGTATTGTTACTTAAAACGGATCTTGTTTTTTTGCTTACTGTTGCTTTGCTGAAAATAAGTAAGAAGTAAAGGTGCCCTTCAGGGATAGAAATGTTCTTGTTTAGTGGAGATGGTTGTGCAGACTATATGATTGAGTGCTTTTCATTACGAAAAATAAATATGTAAAAGAGAAGTTAAGATCATTAAATGCCAGCAGCCCCCTGCCCAGCAACCTGAGCTTGCTGATTGGCTCCCTAGCTTCCAAGCAACCCTGAGCCCTCCTGTCACACCTGCCCAGGCCCCTTAAAGTTTGAGGAGTGAACCCCAAGATAGGCACCTCCATCTTGTGAAACATATCTTCCCTGAGCCCAGAAGCCCAGTGAACAAAGGACCAGGAGGTGGTAAGGAGACAGACTTTGTGCTGTATTTTCCTTGATACTCTACCTGTGACTGCCTCTATTTTACCTGTTGCATTGTGGGCTTTGTAGTTTATAATCTGCTGTTTTTCTGCCAGTGAATGGCTCAATTTCCCTTGTTTGTTGGTGGGTTTGGCTGTTGATAATCTGGTTTTACCTGCCCAGGAAGGCCTCAATATCCTGTTTGTTGTTAGATTTTGCTGTTGATGATCTGTGTTTTTATCTGCCTGTGACTGCTTTACTTTTCCCTCCTGGTTTCTCCCCTAATCTGTGCTCAGACCTGTGTGTAATCAATCCACTCCCAGCTCACTTGATTTACTCAAGTGAGTAAATCAAGATTAAACATCCCCCAAAGAACAGAGAGACAGACTTCAGAGATTAAGCAGAGGGTGCTCTGAGACTGCAGTAATCTGCTCTCAAGAGTTTAAACTGTGTTTAGAAAGTGCATGTAACACTTATTTTTTGGCTAGGAGAGTTGGTAGTTTAAGTGTGGGAAAAGCAGTATTGTTAGAGGCCTGGTTTAGGCCCTTACCTGCAGCACTCCAGAGTGTGGATTGAACCTGTCTGTCTCCAAGGAGGTTCGGAATAGCGGAGTAGCGCCCTGCCCTCTGCCTAGCAGCCTGTGCTTGAGGTCACACGCCCCTTATATAAGATACTGTTGGATGTTACATTTGTGTTCTGATTGGAAGCTGTATCTGTTGTTTGTATTGGGCTTAGGGTTATTGTTTTGTTTGGCTGATAGGGTACTGGTCAGTGTTTTTATTGGACTTAGGGCTTAGGGTTCTGATTGGTGGGTTGGTTTAGGGTTTCTAATTGGTTTCTGGGACTAGGGTTTCTATTGGACGTAGGACTTAGGGATTCGTACCTGATTGGCTACTGGAACTAGCACTGGGGCTACGGTTTCTATTGGACGTAGGGCTTAGGGTTTCATGCCTGATTGGCTGCTGGGACTAGATCTGTGATTGGATGCAAGAGGCTGGTGTCATATTGGTTCTAGGGCTTAAGACTAGTGTTCTGATTTGTTAGGGTTAGGGCTATGGTTCCCATTGGCCGAAGGGGTCACCTGATTACTAAGGGTTATTTACGGTCAGGGTTTTCAGGGCGTCTCAGCCCAGGCGTCGAGGCTAAGGGCAGAGAGGACAAAGGCAGAGAGGACAAGGGCAGTTGCCTGTTTGAGCCTGTTCGAGACTGGTCTGGCCTGAGACCAGAAATGCTGCCCATTATTACATACACCAGCACCCACCCTACCCCATCCATAACCAAATTGACACACTCACAGCAAACTTACTCCACTCATTTACTACAAACTAACCCTACACAAAGCTCAATGTCTCAAAACCCACTACAAAACCCAATAAACCACACCTATACACCCTTCTATCCTAGCTACCACACATTTGCACCACCACTTAAAACAATACACCACTCTGTCCTATACCACTAACCAATCCACTAATTACAAACACAACCCAAATCCACACAATAAATTATATCCCATCCAGACCCACACTCCCTGCTCTAATTACTCAACACAGACCACTCTTTGTCACCAACAAACCTTTACTCAGCCTTCCATCTTTTCATCCACCAACACCCTTCTCTTCTTTCTACCACAATAACACAACCACACAACACTTACACTCCACTGCACCACACTCATTACCTCTTTCAGCAATCACATCAAACACTCTTAACTCTACTTCATCCCCTCTTACACACCACATACACTCTATTCACAAACACACCACCCCCTTTACCTTACAACTTCTACTCACCAACAATACTTTACATATAAATCCTTCTCAGAAAACAAATACATCAGCACTTCCTTTCACAACTCCTCAAAAACAAAACATAACACACACACCAGCACAACAAAATCTCTCACACACAACAGCTCATAATACTTTCCGTCACAAACTACATACACCCCCCCACCTTCCTGACTACACAAATTATATACACCATGAACTTACACCAATGTCAAGCTTTCTTTCTTCCCCCACACCTAACACATACACAGCAACTCAGCAACTCTTTTAACCACCTCTTATCCATTGGACAATTTAGAGCCTTACAATATGACCCACATGCTGCACTTCCACCCCTAACTCATGCACCTTCCACCCTAAACAGACACAAATAAAATAAGCAACATGCCACTCCTCACAACTTCACTTTGCTTCGTGTTTACAGCACAACAAGGCTGCACTACAAAAACAACACAGCTCACCATCTCACTCTCAACTCCTACTACCTACACACTCAGACCCATCAAAATGGCTTTTGAGCCTGCTAGACGAGTAACACGATACAGAACAGCTACACTATTGCTATCCTCATACCGCTCATACCAGCACTAAGGACACACCTGCTACAAGCTCACAAAACACTGCTCACTCTATTACAAAACAAAGTCACACTATCACCAAAGCACATTCCCTGAACTGCCTACTAATAAATGCTCTATCGCTCTCTAAAAACAAGTATCACATCTTCGTCCTTCTTACTGACACAAAACCTGACATACTCTTCATCACTGAATCATGGTTGGTAGATGATATGGCTCCAGTCTTCCAAGAAGCAGTTCCTCTAAGCTATCAAACGATCACCCAAAATCGTATAGGCAAAAGAGGAGGTGGCCTAGCTGTTGTGTTCAGGCTAACATTAAATATCACTAAAACTGACCGTCTTCATGCAAGGTTGTAAAGCCCTCTTCACCAGATGCAACCCTACACTGTCTTCCTCCTGTAATGTCCAGCTCCTTTACAGGACTCCACCTAGCAATGCAACATTCCCAGACACACTTGTAGACACTGTTTCAATCCTTATCACACTACACTTTAACCTATGCATTCTGGATGACCTCAACATTTGGTTTGACAAACCTAATATGCCCCATCCAAAAAGAATCATCACTGGCTTAGACGCACTGAACCTGCATCAGATCGTCCACAAACCCACACACATTGATGGATACATCCTGGATGTCATTTTTGCAAATACACAACTAGTTACCTTTCAAACGATGACTACACTCACATGGTCAGACTACCATTTGCTTGCTTTCCAACATAAAACAGTACCAGCGACACACCTAAAACCACCTTACATGAATCCACCTATCGAACGTGGAACAAACTCAATTTTGAGCACTTAGAAATACAGCTAACGTCCAGTACAGATCTAGACACAATAAATTCAATTAAAAAAAACTGTACGAGTGGCTACAGAAAGCTTTTGATATCCTAATACCACTAAAAACGACACAACAGAACCAAAGAATACAGGCATCCTGGAGAAATACAGAGCTAAAAGAGATAAAACAACAAATTAGAAAGCTGCAACGTGCCTGGCTCAAAACAAACACCAATCAAGACAAACTTTGCCTACAGAAACTTAACAGATTATACAAGTCAGCTATCAAAAAACCTAAAAAAAAAAAAAAAAGATACTATTCAAACAAAATTCAAAATGCTAAATGTGCAAATAAAGAATTCTATAAAATTCTCACTGAATTTCGCTAACCAAATTGCCTAGAAGGAGCTCATCCCATTACACTATCTCACAGACAACCTGGCAAATCATTACACGGCCAAAGCAGACACACTGGACTCCTATTTAAAACAAAAAAAAACACCAGCACCGACCCTTTTCCAAAACAACAATCAAAGAATACGCTAAACCAGTCTCTCCATTCCTTCCAACAAATTTCACACAATGAATTTATGGACCTGGTCAAAGCAAGCAGGCCTGCCAGCAGTCCTTCTGCCCTCTGTCCACCACAAACCTTCAAGAAAATTCTTCTAACAACCTCTGCTGCCACACCCGTAAGAAGAATCATCAACAATTCCTTAACTACGGGAATATTTCCGGAAGAAGTAAAAAAAACATACATACGCCCATTACTAAAGAAAACGAACCTGGACCCACTGAACCCCAACAACTACAGACCAATTACAAATGGACCTTTCCTGGGCAAACCGATAATGCCATACTTTCAGACTTCCAAACGGGAAGAGGCACAGAATATGCTCTCGTTGCCATCTGGGATGACCTTAAGAACACAGTTGACCGGAACGGGGTTGCTGCACTACTTCTCTTGGACCTCTCAGCTGCCTTTGACACGGTTGACCATGACACTCTGATACAAAGACTCTACGAAGCCGGCATAGAGGGGACTGCTCTTGACTGGATCACATCCTACCTTCACAACAGAACTAATGTCATCCGTGCCCCCCCCCTTTCTCTTCCGTACCGTACTTCACAAAAGCAGGGGTCTCTCAAGGCTCGATCATCTCACCAGTGCTTTTCAACATCTACATGAAGTCATTACTGGCACTCATCAATAAATTTCACCTCACGTGCTATAATTATGCACATGACACACAAATACTCCTTCAACTGGAATGCTCCAAAGACATTGGAAACTCACCAATTTTTAGTTGTCTCAGAGCTGTGGCTCAATGGATGACATGGAGCTATCTCAAATTGAATGCTTCCAAAACGGAAATACTCACGTGTGGCAATTGGAAAAGTTTATGACCCACTCGCCGCATGGCCTGATGACCTGGGAACGTCGCCTAAAGTATCAAAGGAAGTAAGGAACCTCGGAATGACCATGGACTCCAAGCTATCAATGAATGCCAAAGTGGACAAACTAGCAAGCTCAAGCTTTGTTACTGTAAAAACTCTGCGACGCATCTTCCCCTACCTGGGATTCCCACACAAGGTCCAGGCTACCATCTCTCTTGTTCTGTCCAAACTCGATTACGCCAATAGCCTCGACCACGGATCCCCTTTAACAACTATGAAAACACTACCATGTATTCAGAACTCTGCTGCCAGACTACTCTTACATATAAAACCGCAAGCTCACATCTCCCCTACCTTGAAAGCCCTACATTGGTTGCACGTTGCCAGAAGATCCACGTTCAAGCGGCTTTGCATCACCCACAAAGCGACGCATGGAACAGGACCGCTCTTCATCAGGAATAAAATCACAAAATACATTCAACAAAGGAACCTTTGCTCTAGAGTGGCACCTCGCCTCAAAATCCCACGAAAAAGAAAAAGAACATGGGTGGCACATCCTTCTCTATCAAGCAGCCAAACTATGGAACTCTTTACCCCCAAACATATGATCCACAGATAACCACCTTATCTTCATAAGACTACTCAAGAATTGGCTCTTCCACACATAACCACCATACTCAAACATAAATATGCTGCCTATCCCTCTGCATATAAGCCTTTATTTGGTCTATAGATGTGTACCTACATATGTGTATTGCTTTGTATAAACATGTATAATAATTATGTTTTTAAAGATATTCATTAGATTTGCTTAACAAATGTACATATTACTTCTAGTTACATTATTCTATGTTTAACATGTATATAAGTGACTGCATAAATAAGTAAATATTTTCTCACAGCTGTTTATCTACAATTGCTTCACTATTGAATTACACACAAAAAAGGTTTCAAGTACAGCAACACTTTAAAGTCTGATTTTATTAAATGCAACTTCAATCTACATATATTACCTTCCTTATACATATATACCTTCCATGTACTTATGTATCTTTATATTTATTACTTTTCTTCTAATTCAGCATATCCAATGCACTACCCTATATCTCACCCTATGCATCGCTCAATATTTCCTCTACCTCCACTCTGACTCATCTCAAACCTCATTCTACTACTGTTTCCAATGCACTACCCTATTTCTCACCCTATACCTCTCTCAATATAACCTCTACCTTCAATCTCTCACTCATCCCTATTCCCATACAACTACTATGATCCCCAAAATAACCCTTTCTTGACTCTTCCATCTACCCCTCCTTGCATCGTCATTCCTCTTTTGCTATTCAGATCTCCCAAACAAGCCTTTCTGAATCCTTCTCTGACATTTCCCCCTCCACCTCCCCTTTACTCATCTCAAACCCCCTCCTAATGCTATGAACTCCAAAACAAAACCCAAAACTTTCTACATCCTTCCTTCTTCTAACCCTCCACTATTCATTTTACAATCCAAATAACAGACTAACATGTCCACCGCTCAAATCAAATTAATTTCATATTTCCCGTAACTAATTCACCACTAATCCTTGTTGGGTTCCAGAGTAGCCTGCTACTCGCCGAAAAATGCTACACCCCACCTCATCAGGGGTAGCAAGCGCTATATAAATGCAAACCTTTTCCTCTTCTAGCCCTCCACTTTCCTTCTCAATCCAATTAACAGACTAACATATCCACCGCTCAAATTCATTTCATATTTCACTACACTAATTCACCACTAATCCTTTTTGGGTTCCAGAGTAGCATGCTACTGACCAAAAAAGCCCTTTGGCACCTTGTCAGGGGTAGTAAGCACTATATAGATGCAATTACAATACAATAATAGGTAACTACACTCACTGTGAATGTTAAGCTATAAAGTTTTTCTCCAAATACTTTTGGACAAAAAAGGTAATGTGCTGTTCTTTTCGGAGCTCTGAAATGTGGCTTTTCAGCAACAGTTCACTAGTAGTGTGACTTTTGTCTTTGTAGCTGTTTGCACAAAATCATGATCTGGTAGGTGTGGAAGCAGGTGAAAAATCTGGTTAAGCTACTTGCATAGAGCACAGTAAAGCAAACAAACTCCAGATGCTGGTGAGCACTAAAAACTACTATAATCTTCTACAGAAATTAAATGACCGCCGACATAGCTACATGGACTTGTGGACTTTGTGCTTCCAACTTTAGTGGTGGTGAACAAATTTTACTTCGGTGTGTTGAATTTTGCTTCTAGTGGTTTACCTAGGAGCTTTATTGATACCCCTTTTATTTTGCTTTGCAAGGCTTGTAAAAAGTGCTTATGCATTTCTCTGCTGTCAGATAGAGATGTTGATGGATGGTGGGTATTCCTGCTTTTGACTGTGTCATGTGGGTTCACCTGTACTACTTTTTGGGGCATGGTGATTGGGGGTTTGTGAAGGGAGCTTCAAAACCATGCGCTTTAAAGGGAAAATAGAACTCATACTCTGAGCTTTAGTGGAGAGTCAAGACTGAATGTGCAGCTCCAGTGCATGTGGTGGTTGATACACTGCATATTGTGTTTTATGGACGTTGGAACTGGGCCCTTGTATTTGTGGGTGTGTTGGCTGGTGACTTTTCAAAGTGGTGGGCCGTAAAAGTTAGGGGCAAGTTGACTTTGACTTGGCTAGTGAGCCCGACTGACATGAGGGTGATTGGGGGGGGAGGTTCTCCCTCTGAGAAATGTTTAAAAGAAAGAGATGGGGCAAATAGTGTATATTAAAGCTAATTCATGATGCACATGGCCACTGACTTGTCTCTTAGTTCATTAATGGCATTGTTGCTAGGAGGAGGCAAATGTTTCTAGTAAGTTTATGTTTAAAAACTTACACTTTTAATAAATGCCACTCAATGCAGTGTTATAATAATTCTAATGTACTGAGGTGAAACGCCTAAGCACATTAAACATACACTTTTTTTTTTAAGAGGCTACATAACATGCGTTGGATGGTTTACATTGTATTGCTTCCTATTGGAACTGGTGATTACGCCGCTGATGAGGTATTGAAGCACTTTACGGCTTCACAGAAAATAAATAGGCACGCGTAGCATATATGCCGAAAGGTTTTATGGGACATATTTGTTTTAGAGCTATGATACGTATCTGAAAGAGACAATTAGTTATGGATTCCTCGCCTTAGAATTACCCCCAGGCGTCCGACTGAATCCGGAGAATTTTTTCCTCAGCAGTACCCCTGCGCGTCGATAGGTGGTGTCGGTCGACTCCGCGTTCGTCGTTGGCGTCGTGGTCGCCGGAATGACGTCGCAGTATCTACTTAGACGCCGCCCTCGCGCCTGACATCAGTTCTTTCTTTTTCCGCACCAGCCAGCGCAGATCCGGAGAGAGCGGTACCTCGAGTCACTTTTTTACTCCGTATTTGCGACTTTTGTGGACACCTTTTTTGAGTCGATCGACTCCTGTTGCACGGAGGGATGTCACGTCGGACCGGCTTCAACGCTTGTGACTCCTGTCACAAATTGATGTCCGTCACGGACCTGCACCTTGTGTTCCTTTTGTGCCTGGAGCGCGCCACGACCCGAAGTCGTGCTCCGACTGCCGGGCCATGAATCCGAAGTCTTTGCGGGAGCGGTCCCGAAAGCTTCTCGAGGCCCCGCAGTCCGCTCCGCGCCGTTCGAGGTCCCGGTCAAGAGGGAGGTCGCGGGACCGGTCGTGGAGCCACCACCACCACTCTATATTCGAAGTCTTCGTCTTCGGTTAAGTCGAAGCACAAGAAGAAGGCGAAGAAGCATCGTCGCTCTTCGCGTTCTCCCCGTCCGTCGGCTTACGCGACGCAGTATGCAGCAAGGAGTCGTACGGCTTCGCCCGCGAAACCTGTTGGGTCGACTCCGGCCTTCCCTCCCTTTCCGGGACCCGGAGCGACCCCTGCCCAGCTTAGAAGCTTTTACAAAGCCTTAGATTCGATCTTAGGGCAGCCCGACTCCGCTGGCGCGCCTTCGGGCCCCGCGGACTCGGATGGGGGCCCTAAGCCTTCGATGTCGGCGGCTGCAGCGCCGCAGGGCCACCAAGGATCCAGGCCTGGATCCGGATCGGCGCCGGCCTACCTCGTGACGCCTCCGGTGTCGAATCCAGTGACGACACTCCCGCCGCCTCCGACACCGGTTGTGTCCCCAGCCGGCGTCGACCCCGGCCTCCCCCTCGATGAGGACACGGCACCGGACCGACGTCGCCCGAAGTCGGGACCGGCGCGGACCGGTACTTTTGTACCCCTGTTCTCTCCTGATGTTTCCTACTGCCCTGAGTGGCTCACAGGAGAAGTTGAGGAGAACTGTGAGGGGTCTGTGGGCCCTCTTGCAGACCAGTTGTAGGAACCAGACTGGAGAGAGGAGTTGGGTGAGGCTAGTGGTCTGGACACCTCCCCAGATCTTGGCATGCTATCTCCCCCTACCGTGGCTATGGAGAAGGGTGCATCTTACGCAGCGGTGTTGCGTAGGGCAGCCTCGAGCTTCCTACGATGGCGGTCAGGACTAACCTCCTGACAGAGGTGCTTCAACCGGCAGCGGCCTCCCCGGAGCCCCTGCTGCCGTTCAATGAGGCTGTTACGGACATCCTTTTGGGCACTTGGTCCAAGCCCAACACAGGGGCTCCTGTGGACAGGATGATTGCCCGACGCCACCGCCCGGCCCCGGGCGACCCCATTTTCCTCTCTTCGCATCCTACCCCAGAGAGCTTGGTAGTCCAAGCCTCCACGTCCAAAGGCGCATTCCCTAACGCACCACCTGATAGGGAATCCAAGATGCTGGACCACCTTGGGAAGATGTTTTCTTCCTCCAGCTTGGGGCTGCGGTCAGTGAACAATGCATGCCTATTGGGCCGTTACTCCCACTCGGTGTGGGACGTGGTTGCACAGGTGCTGCCACAGAGGCCCGGGCCGTGCTCGCCCGTGCTTTTGCCGAAGGGAGAGACGCTGCGAAGTTCACCATCCG
Source organism: Calotriton arnoldi (assembly GCA_963921515.1). Taxonomy (NCBI): domain Eukaryota; kingdom Metazoa; phylum Chordata; class Amphibia; order Caudata; family Salamandridae; genus Calotriton; species Calotriton arnoldi. The sequence continues at coordinate 676,814 of CAWUFW010004378.1, read as the reverse complement.
GTGTGGGCTGGACACCGCCGACTCACTGGGCAGGACGATTTCCACGTCAGTAGCACTGAGACGCTACGCCTAGTTGAGGTCCACTGGTTTTTCAGGGGATGTCCAAGCAACGCTTTTGGACATGCCCTTTGATGGCCGTCGCCTGTTTGGCGACAAGGCAGACAACGCGCTTGAGCGATTTAAGGATTCTAGGGCTACGGCCAGATCCTTAGGCCTCGCTTCCACCTCCCGCCCAGCGCAGTCTGCCTTTCACCCCTTTCGTGGCTACGGAAGGGATGCCCCGCCACGTCCTGCCCAGAGCCACAGGCCTGCGCAAGGTGTCCAACCTCTGCGCGGCCGAGGACGTGGATCCCACCACCGTGGGTCTGGGGGCCAGCGGGCGGGCCAGTCCACCAGCGCCCCATCTGCAACAGCCTCCAAACCCTCCTAGTCTGACCTTTCAGGCCCATCATTCGCCAGTGGGCAGCAGGATTCGCCATCACCTCCCCCACTGGCTCAACATCACGTCGGACAGGTGGGTTTTGCAGATAGTCCAAAGGGGCTACTCCCTCCCCTTCGAGACTACCCCTCCATCCATGCCACCTCAATTCCATTGCATGTCGGAGGATCACCTGGCCCTTCTCCAACAGGAAGTTACGGCTCTCTTGGCCAAGGGAGCCATCGAGCGCGTTCCTGTCCCAGAAGTAGGTAGTGATTGTTATTCCCACTACTTTCTGGTGCCCAAGAAGGACAAGGGCCTGCGTCCTATCTTGGATCTCAGGCATGTCAACCACTTCCTCCGGAAGGAGAAGTTCAAGATGTTGACTCTGGCTCAGGTCCTGTCTGCTCTCGACCCTGGAGACTGGATGGTAGCGTTGGACTTGCAGATCGCTTATTTTCACATCCCCGTCCTGCCGGCCCACCGGCGTTACCTGCGGTTCACGGTAGGCCACGAGCACTTTCAGTTTACTGTGCTCCCCTTTGGCCTTACCAGCGCCCCTCGGGTGTTCACGAAAGTGATGGCGGTGGTCTCAGCTCATCTGCACAGATCAGGGGTTCCAGTCTTCCCCTATCTCGACGACTGGCTGTTGAATCGGGCTCGCCCCAGGCAGTCGTCTCCCACCTCCAGACTACGGCGGACCTCCTCCATTCGCTGGGGTTCACTATCAACCAGCCGAAGTCACACCTGACTCCCTCTAAGAAGCTCCTTTTCATTGGAGCGGTTCTGGACATGACGCAGTTTCTGGTGTATCCTCCTGAGCAGCGATTCCGGGATATTCGGGCTATGACTCGATCTTTCAGCCTCTATCCCGGGTTTCGGTCGGAATGACCCTGAGGCTGCTGGGCCTCATGGCCTCCTGCATCCTGCTGGTGGACCATGCCAGGTGGCATATGCGGGCTCTGCAGTGGTACCTAAAGTTCCAGTGGCCACAGCATTAAGGGAATCTGACCGATTGCATCCAGATCTCGGAGGGCACTGCTCAACAATTGCAGTGGTGGCTCACGAACAAGTATTGGGATAATGGCAGATCCCTCTCCCTTCCCCAACCAGAGTTTACAGTGGTGACGGATGCATCACTTCTGGGGTGGGGTGGTCACATGGGAGAGGCGAAGATCAGAGGCCTCTGGTCTCCGGAGGAGTCCGGGCTCCACATCAACCTTCTGGAGCTTTGGGCGATTCGTCTTGCACTAAAGGCATTTCTTTCCTCTGTCCGGGGAAGAGTAGTGCAGGTGTTCACAGACAACACCAACGCCATGTGGTACTGCAACAAACAGGGCGGGGTGGGGTCGTGGACCCTATGTCAAGAGGCTCTCCTCCTTTGGACATGGCTGGAACATCAGGGCATATCCCTGGTGGTTCAACACCTGGCAGGTTCTCTGAACGCCATAGCGGACAAACTCAGCCGCAGGTGTATGATGGATCACGAATGGCGTCTTCACTCTGAGGTGGTGCAAGGTCTTTTTCAGCAGTGGGGAGAGCCTTGGTTAGATCTATTCGCCACCGAAGAGAACGCGCAATGTCAGCAGTTCTGCGCATTGGAATTTCCAAGGCGGCACTCGCTAGGCGACGCTTTTCGTCGCAAGTGAAGTTGCGGTCTTCTATACGCCTTTCCGCCTATACCACTTCTACCCAGAGTGCTGAAGAAGATCAAGCGCGACCAGACCCAAGTCATTCTTGTGGCTCCGGATTGGGCACGAAGAGTCTGGTATCCCGAGCTAAGACAAATGGCGGTTTCTACACAGGAGGTAAATGGCGCACGCTTAGTAACGCCCAGTATTCTATATGACTATCTCTGCGGTGCACAAGGTAGGGGAAAGAAACCACAAAACCCCTAGAAAAGTGAACCAAGGTCCCTGTACAATATACAATGCCTATGCACACGCTATAATATTCATTTGATGGTTCAAGTGAGTACACATATATGAGAAAACTTCTTGTGTTATTTATTAGAACTTCACGACGAGGTCCAGCCAACACGTGTTTCGTCCAAAGGAAAATTTAACCCTGGACTTCTTCAGGGCTGATATGACAAAAGGAAATACTACGACCTAAGGCCGGTGTAAATTCAAACCGGCAGATACTGCAAGATGTAGTCTTTATGCGTGAGACCAGGTAAATCTAAAAGTCAATTAAATCCAAACCGGTAAGTCAATACTTGATATAAGGTATTGGAACCAAATCTTGAAGGGAGTACGCTAAAGTCCTGCTACACGACACTCATGGTAGCGCGTCTAAACCGGTATATCCGGTTTAGACGCGCTACCGGGAGTGTCGTGTAGCAGGACTTTAGCGTACTCGCTTCAAGATTTGGTGCCAATACCTTATATCAAGTATTGGATTGCCATCTGACTTACCAGTTTGGATTTAATTGACTTTTAGATTTACCTGGTCTCACGCATAAAGACTACATCTTGCAGTATCTGCCGGTTTGAATTTACACCGGCCTTTAGGTCGTAGTATTTCCTTTGTCATATCAGCCCTGAAGAAGTCCAGGGTTAAATTTTCCCTTTGGACGAAACACGTGTTGGCTGGACCTGCGTGAAGTTCTAATAAATAACACAAGAAGTTTTCTCATATATGTGTACTCACTTGAACCATCAAATGAATATTATAGCGTGTGCATAGGCATTGTATATGGTATCCCGAGCTGTTACACATGGCCATCGATCCTCCGATCAGACTGCCTCTTCGGGAGGATCTTCTGTTGCAGCAGCAGGGGACGGTCCTCCTCCCGAACCTGTCCAGTCTCCACCTCCTTGCGTGGAGATTGAGCGGCGGCAGTTGACGGCTTTCGACCTTCCTCCCGAAGTCTGTAACGTTATCTTGGCAGCCAGGCATCCCTCCACTAAAATGGTATACGCCTGCAGATGGAACACATTTGTGGCATGGTGCACAGCAAAGGCTGTGGATCCCCTTTCCGCCCCTCTTTCTGAGGTTCTCTTGTTCCTCCTTTCTTTGGCCCAGCAGGGCTCTGCTCTGGGCACTCTTGAGGGCTTTCTCTCAGCCATTTCAGCCTTTCTTAGGCTTCCTGATCAACCTTCTCTTTTCAAGTCCACTATTGTTAATAGATTCCTTAAGGGCATTACTCATCTCTTCCCTCCTATTCCTTTCGTAATGCCTCAGTGGGACTTGAACTTGGTTCTGACTTATCTTATGTGCGCTCCCTTTGAGCCGCTACTTAATTGTCCTCTCAGACTATTAACTTTGAAAACTGCCTTCCAGGTTGCCATCACCTCTGCTCGCAGGATAAGTGAGTTTCAAGCCCTTTCTTCTAAACCTCCTTTCTTGGCTGTTCACCCGGACAAGGTTGTCCTTCGCACTAGGCCTTCTTTCCTTCCCAAAGTGGTTTCCTCTTTCCACATAGGACAGACCATCACTTTGCCCACCTTCTTTCCGCCTCCGCATCCTTCTAAAGAGGAAGGGCGGCTCCATTGTCTGGATCCAAAACGTGCGCTTTCCTTCTATCTGGATCACACAAGACAATTCCGGGTGGATGACCAACTCTTTGTTGGCTATGTGGGCGCCAAGAAAGGTCAGGCTGTACAAAAACGGACCATCTCTCGATGGGTCGTTCTTTGTATAAAAATCTGCTATTCCTTGGCGAAAAAGAAACCTCTAGTAGGGTTGCGTGCCCATCCCACCAGGGCAACGGCAGCTACTACTGCTTTGGGATGTGGAGTCCCCCTTCATGACATCTGACAGGCAGCTACGTGGGCGTCACTGCACACGTTTACCAAACAGTACTGCCTGGACAGCCAAGTCTGGAGAGTGGTTTCTTCGGCCGTTCAGTTCTCTAGGACTTTCTGGTGTGAACTTGGTTTGCAGACCCACCACTGGGGTTGGTATTGCTGGGGTATCTATTCTAAGGTGAGGAATCCATAACTAATTGTCTCTTTCATATGAACAAGTTACTTACCTTCGGTAACGATATATCTGTAAGAGACATAGATTAATTATGGATTCCTCACCGCCCCACCCATCCTCCCCGTTCTGCGAACTGACTTCTAGAGTAAGGGACTCCCTTTCAGGGCCATAGTTTTCGTGCACCAGTGGTCAGTGTCTTGCATGGCTCTGTGCTTCTGGCATGGAATGTCGTGTAAAGAACTGACGTCAGCGCGCGAGGGCGGCGTCTTAAGTAGATACCGCAACGTCATTCCGGCGACCATGACGCCAACGACGAACGCGGAGTCGACTGACGCCACCTGTCGACGCGCAGAGGTACTGCTGAGGAAAAAATTCTCCGGATCCATTCTGACGCCTGGGGATAATGCTAAGGTGAGGAATCCATAACTAATCTATGTCTCTTACAGATATATCGTTACCGAAGGTAAGTAACTTGTTCATTTTAGCCAAACATTTAGAAACTTGAAGCAAAACACTGCAATGTGGATGGCTATGAAAGTTGGGATATGTGTCCGATCGCAGCTGTTTACTCACAAACTAAAATTAAACAATCAGTGCCTGCTTCCCTAAATACAAAAAATGCCAGCTCTATTGCAAAGTCCTTGATTATTTACATAAACACAGTGTGTGTTAATATTCACTTATTCCCAGAATTAATCCTTCAGCGTCTCTGCAAACATGATTATTACAAGTACAGGCCCAGGAGTACAAGAATGGGTGGAGCATTAGAGAGACCTTACTATGACCCAAATACAGTACTGAACACAGAGGCAGATATTGCTAAGCTGGCTTCCAGGCGTCAATTGCTCATAATCTGTAAGTGAGCACTGTGAAGAAATAAAATGGAAACTCTTACTCATTCAAACATTTCAAGTGTATGAGAAACAGCTACACATCAGCTACCTGCCAGAGTCAAGTAAGTGAAGACTGAGGTAAAATATAAACAGTCCTTTATAGAGCATTTCAGTGCCTCTTTGAATAATTCAGAGCTGTGGAATTACAGTGATATTTGGAAGTGTGTTGCCTTATTTAAAGATAAATTAGCCCATTTCTTTAAAATCCACTGAAATAAACCAGCTTTTAGTCGTCCATCTTATTACATCAGTGGTCGAAGTGGGTGGGGTTGGCAGGGCACGGCGTGCCCCTACTTCTTTAATATACTAGATTTCGTTCCCCTACTTTTTTTTATTTTAAACACGTGTCCCAGGACGGCAGAAATAGCCAAGGCCTACAGATAAGGCTTGGCGTTCATGGCCTTTCGAGGACGGGTGGTGGGCAGAGAAGGAAAAGGAATGTCTCTTCCTTCTTGCCTAGAGAAGACTAGGACAGTGCCCACGTCTCCTGCTCTGCTGCTGGCAGCTGCCCCCCCTCTTTCTTACTCTTCCTCCCTCTCTTTCTGTCCAGCTCCTCCTCCCTCTCTTTCTGTCCAGCTCCTCCTCACTTACTGAATACCGTTACTCCCTCTTTCCTCTCCTTTCGTTTATTTGTTCCTCTGTAAAATAGATCGAAAAAAGAAAAACACTTTTGCTGGAAATGTCAACTCTTCTGTACATTTTTCTATTCCAAAGTGCAGCCTTGGGACGGAGAGAAATAAAAGGTTAAAAATGTGAAAAATATCTAAATAAATCAAGAAAGAGTGGTCGCAAAGTGGCCAGATTGATTTTATACATACCCAAGCACATTAGCGCCACTTTACAGAGTTTGTCAGTGAAGCGCTACTTTTGTTTTCTCGTCTTTCTTTGAACAACATTGTTTTCCCTGGGTGGGGAAGTGCACCGTTCCTGGAGGTACTGTGGAATACATGCTTAATGGGTGGATTGGAAAACAAATTGTTTACAGCGGCTCTGTGTTCAGGGATGTGGCCTTTTAAAACCTTACTGCTTATAGTTTTGTAAGGATATAAGCAATGGACATTGAAACGAGTCCTTTCTGGGCCCCTGTAGTCATGTCCTTAACTTTTTAGGCAAACACACTCACTGATTTATGAATAGTGAGTGTAAAAGCGTTAAGGTAACCATGTTATTCCTGCTTATTTCACATGCTCTACTTAATCTTGCATTCCTATGAGTGTTTGCTTTTTTCCAGGATGTTGTTACTTTTTTTTTTTAGGCAGCATATTACTCTTGCCTAGTACGTAATTTGAATTGAGTCGCATCCGGGTGTTTATAGCGGGGCACAACTGGGTTGTAGTTGAAGGCAGTGCAACTTTCTCCCAGTGTGGCAGTATGGTGCTCAGTGGCGGAGAGGATGTGGAACTATGGTCCAAGCTGCCGGATTTGGAACTGGGGAACCCAGTTCAGCCTTCATGACCAGTTCACTAGACCACTCTCCTGAGGGAGCACATTCCCGTGCTAGACCTTAGAAGGCCTGGTGTCTTTGCACCAGCAGGTGGACCCTAGCGGTGGCAAGTGTGGGTTAACTTTAATGGCCTGTTCACAATCAATGCTGAAGTTCACCCCCAGTCTTGCGGGCAGGCCTTTGTAGCAGAACACGCTAGAGTGACAGTGACTCTGTCACTGAGATCACTGGACCCTTGAGCAGGGCGGTGCGACCTGTGTGATTGCACCGAGCGCTGATGTTGGGTGTGGGCATCATGTTTGCAAGTTTATTATGTTTCTAAAAGCACTTGCTGCCTCCTTCCTGACCTCCAGCAATTTTCGGCAACAATAAAAATGTCATGATAACTCCGGTGATAAATGTTCTTCCTAGAGAGAGATTGAGTTTTTTCAAGTGGAAGTTTTGACTCATGGAAAGGTAGCGCATAGGGTTAATGTGCCGGCTGCAAAGAACATGTACCATGCAGATCACAAAGTGCACATAATGTAAATAGGTCAGTGGGTTACTGCTTTTGTCAATGAGATCCTTTTATTACTTGCAGTTTATAAGTCAAAATCCTAACATAGAACAGTGAGCTATTAACTGTCACCTAAGAGCTGCATGCAAACTGCAAGGTATAAATTAGAGCGTTATGGTTTTTCCCCCCCAGTCTTTGATTAGCCTAATCTTGCAAAAAGTGTTCTTTTGGATAGCAATCAATTCTAATTATTAAAGAGAACCCCCAACCATGGTATTACGTTATAAATTCAGAGTTTGTGTTTTTCAAGACCAATCACTATTAAACTATGCTGCCTACTAGGATGGTTGTAATGTGACTCCTACACCTTGTAGTCCTTTGACTTATGTAACATTTCCTATACAGTGATTTACACACGGATGATTGATTGTCTCTGTGTAATGTGTGTAATGTAAAGTGCTATGACACCCTACACTGGTATCAGTGGCGCTGTAATCAAATTAAATGCATCTGAGCGACAGTGTAGTTATGGAGACTTGAGGGGCACTGTTAAAGGGTGGTAGTGAGGGAATCCGTGGCAAAGGGAGTCATTGGGGGGGCACCAACAAGCATTGTCGCACAGGGCTCCACCAGCGCTAATGCTGGCCCTGCCCTTGAGGCCAGTCCACATTACCCATTAGTACCTCCATTGGCCTTGTTTCAGCAGTAGTAGCTGCAACTCACCAGGGGTCGCCAATGCAGAATTTGCACGCACACCAAACTAAGTTCACAAACTTCATGGTCTCTCTGCTTCATCCTCAAGCACTTTTAACATGTGCTGCCTGCTTTGGAGCCACTGGAATTATGCAGCAATGAAGGACAAAATTATGCCACAGTGTTGACTAAATTATGCAGCAAAAAAAAAGGCTGCAGCGTAATGCCGTATATTTTCTGATACTTTATTATTTTGACATTTTTACACATGCTAACAGTCTCTGCAAAGATGTTGCCTTATTAGTAACAGTGTAACATACAAAGTAGCAGTGAGAAAGGTGATCAGTCAACCTTTGAAAAGGGCTGGCCACTCCGGAGAAACAAAAGTCACATTTTTTAATACCTTTTGATCTGTTTGAGCTACAAACAATTTATTAGTTAAAATCTAATTATGCAGCAGATGATGCATTATGTGGTAAATATTGCAGAGCCATAATTATATAGAAAACATTAGCAAACAAGGACATTTTTCTATTCATGTTTGAACTGCTCTTGTGGAAAAAGGAAGAAGAAGTGCTGATAACAGAAACTGCATGGCTTGTAGACAAATGACTTGTGCTTCCACTTTTAAGCGTATTTGGGACATTATGTGATTGGAAACGTATCCCACTTTGTGAATGTATTTTAATCTCAACTCATATTAAATCTTAAATAACGTGTATCCATTGGCTGAATTAAATAACGTAAAAAGCTGTAACTGGGTAGTGAAATGCCAAACAAATACTAAAAATAAGAATGATTTGCTTTTTCTGGCTTCACCTCTGACTCCGCCCACTGACCCAATCCTCAAGTTATTCTGGCCCTCTTATTCTTCGCCCACAGTTTTCTTTCCCCCACTGTACTACATCACCATTACAAAAAGCAGGCGCTGCTCATTTCTTCATGTTTTCACTCTTGACAAGTGCCAGAATGCCCGACAGTGAAGGGCGTTAAGACTGACATGGCCAGATTTATGTAGCGTTTCGCTTCAGAAACAAACCCGAGGTCTAGAACAAGTTATATACAGACTGAGGCAACTGAGACTAGGGTCAGGACTTTAAGTGGAAAAAAAAACTGGGGGTGCTCTAAAAGGGGTGGGGCAAACCTCAAAGGGGTGTGGCCTATCTAGTAGGGGCGTGGTCTAAATAAAGATAACTAGTGTAGCAGTACCCCCTGCTCTGACAAGCCGTCAGCTCTAGGACTCCTCAGAGTGTCATCAGATTTGGAATACCCTGCTCAGGCTCGCTCTCTCCCCTCCTTATTACAGCAAGGCTATGTATGGATAACGCCATACACCCTCCCCAGTACCCCAAGACCGGTGTCGTCATCCCGGGAAATGCCCAGGCAGACACCTCCCGTATAAGGTGGCTTCACGTGAGGCTGAGTGTGTCTTGTGGTTTGTGGCATCCTGGCCCTGGCCTGCCTTGCTAAAGTTGTCTTGGGACTGGCTGCCATAATGCTTTTCTTTGCACACATTACTCTGAGCCGTTGTTCTATCGACCTCTGCTCTTGCCAAGTTCTTTTTGCACTGTCTGCATTTTCTATCTTTCACCTTTTCTCCTGTTCACTTTGGGCTCAGACTGCACAACATGTACAAGGTCGAATAACAACGTTTCCTTGTCTTGCTGCTTTGGCCAGTCCCTCACACCTAGACATAACACTAGGTACAGCTGCCATGGAAAAATTAGTGCACTTTTAATATTGCGGTTGGCCCGCGCTAGACACACTTGGAGACAACCTTTCCAGGGAGAAGAGCTGTGATTGTCTGCTGATGTAGTTTTGCATCTAGAGACTGAGGTATGGGGGTTCGCTAGTCAAAGCCCAGAGGTCTTCTATTTTTATAATAAACTGGCTTCCAGCACGGGGAGGGTGGTAATGTTAGTTAGACATATATCCACTGCTTTATGAGATGCTTTCCCCGTTCGTATTCTATGGAGTTGTAACTATGCTGATTATATTATTCATATGTATTATGCTAGTAGTACAGACACGTGTACTGTATCTTAGAGCACGTAAGTTGAAATAAACATTTTAACCTATACAGTGTCTCTTCTTACGCATGTTGTGGACAGGTACGAGTGAGTGACGAAAGAGTGTTCTTGCTTCTGCGAGTCCTGAGATAGAGATACCGTGTTCTGGGTTGTCCAATCATTGGTACATTGGTGCCAATGGGACGCTAAGGCTAGTTGGGTTGGGGTTTTAGGTGCTAAGGGCTATGGTTGGCTCACCACTATATTCCGAGGTTCTATTATCCTGTGCATAGCTCTGTGTGTGCAGAATCCCTAAGACATGGCGCGACCAACGAGTGGGGCTGCTTATCTGCGAGACGCTTGAGTAGTACTTGTGCTTGTCCACGACTCCCTCACATACGCTTCCGGAAGCGTGTGTGACGGCGATACCTCCTATATTGAAGTTTTTGTAGGTTCTTTCAAGCTTGAAGTTGTTAAAAAGGTTTCTTAATCATAACCCTTTTGTGCTGCCTCTTGTAAGGTTGTCGAATAATCCCGTTAGTAATGGCGGGTATAGACATAGCGGCGTATAGCCGCACAGCACTCCGGGATCACTTACGGGTGTATGGAGTGCCAGACACGGGAGTCGAACTAGTCTTTGTGGTTCAAGCCGATCCGGCTTTCCACTTTGAGGTGTTCTACTCTTGGATCACTTTTCCAGCGGTGGACGCGATGATAATCTGTTCCATGAATATGAACCCACTACTGTTCCTGCTGTCTATCGACCTTATACTACTCTTGAAGTACCGCTCACGGCTTGGCAGCACCGTGTTTGGTTTAATGGCGCCCTCCCACAACCGACTACCACGGTTCGTTTAGGCCCCTTATCTATTGAGGGGGCCACTTGGCCTGTTTTGGCCGGGTACACCCCACATCCGCGCTATATGACTATACCAGTCGCGGAACTGCGCACTATGTATGCAGCTTTGGTGCAAGTGCATCGAGCCTTAGTGCGATATGTTACAGGCAACATCCATGGCGCCGCTCCTGGAGTTGCCGGCCAACCAGCTGGTGAAAGCGGAGTGACCATAAGTCCTGTCATGGTGAACTCGGTGATGGGCAAACGTCCACAAAATAAGGATGATTTTCCTTATTGGCTTGCAGAAAAATTTGACCAGTTGGAGGCAGTTTTTCCACACACAACCCCGGTGGATAAACACTGCATTCTTACGATTAGTTTGCCAAAAGACTTAATTCCCGAGTTGACAGCATGTGACAACTGGGGTAAGGTATTCGCAGCAGTATATTCTAAGTGTTTTGGTACTCCTTCCATGACAGTTCTCCCCTCATTAATTAAAATAGTACAGGATGAACATGGCCCTGAAGCGGGTGTAGAATTAGGGATGAGCCTGGTGGGAGTGTTTGAAGTAGTAGCGGAGCTGATCCTTGCGAATGTCAAGGGCGATGCAGTGAACTTTCAAGTAGCGAATGCTTTGGCTTTGGTCCCAGAATTGGACAGGCCTCGAGAATTACCGAAAATTATTACCCAGGCTTATAAAACTATTGGCAGAAATAGCCTGGGCAACAAGCCTTTTGCAAAACAGCAAACACAATCGCAACAACAACAACAAACCAAATCTCAGCCTGAGAAAGATGAGAAACCAGTCTTCACTAAAAAGAGTTGGAGGCTGAAAAAACAGGGTAAGCAACAAAAGAAGCCGGGGTCGAGAGGCGCATCCCCGGTTTCAGTCTCTTCTGAACGCACTTATGATTTACGCGATAGAGCGAGAATTAAATCACCGGATAGGTTTCAGATCCCTGATGCGCGTTCTCCTCGTTCTTCGCAGGCACAGACTTCGTCACAGGCCGGTGGAGGAGACCGCCAGGATAGAGGAAGGGACCGAGAGGCTCCCCAGGGACGAGACCAACCTCGACAACAAGTCAGAGGAAAAGCAGAAGACTTTCAACGTTTTCGACCACAATTTCAGAAGAAGAAAGTTGCCGCTGTAACAGCGAAATATGCCGCAGGCGGTGAGAATGAGACTCCTGAATTGGACGTGGGCAGTAACCCTCCTAGACAGCGCCGCGGAAGTTACCATAGTGCAGGAGGCGCTACGTCCTCATATGGAGGCGACAGCAACTGAAACATTCATTACTGTCGAGACAGCTGACACCAGAGTGGCACCCCCTGATAGACTTTTTAATATTGTCATTCAAATTGAAGGTGATATACAGCGCATTATTAAAGGGATTTTTTGGGAAAATCTAACCTCTTCATATGACATTTTATTAGCGGAGGTGGATTGACCACCCCCATTCGTTATTGCTGCACGTACAGGGGAGGAGGTAATCCTTCCGAGCTTTTCTCGACATGTCCCAAAGGACAAAGCGGAGGCTCTGGCAGCTGAGTGGGCTGTGTCTTTGGCTCCTGCGTTATACCGCAACCACGTGGGTTGGGACGAAGATTCTCCCCCCCATGAAATACCTTTGCGGTCACTACCGCAGCCACAACCCCAATATCCCATAAAACGTGAAGCCAAAGGCCCCGTTTCCGAAATTCTGACTCAGTTGGAATATCAGGGAGTAATCGAAACCTGCGTATCACCTATGAACAATCCCCTTTTCGCGGTTTCTAAACCCAATGGATCGTACCGCTTAGTTTTGGATTACCGGCATTTGAACTCTCATTGTCGGACCTTTGCGGTGCAAAATACCCATAGTTCTGCGCTTGTAGACAGTCTTGTTCGTAAAAAATATAAAACGACACTTGACCTTTCAAATGGATTCTACACGCACAACTTAGCCCCGGAGAGTGGCCAATGGTGTGCTTTTAGTTCCGGTGGTAAAATGTTCAAATTCAGGCGTCTTCCTATGGGCTACAAGAATAGTCCAGGCGTATTCGCCGTCTCTTTGTTAGACGGCATCGATCCAGACGCATGTTCGTACGTAGATGACATTTATCTAACGGACGACGAATTGTTCCCGCATCTGACCCGAGTAGACCGCATTATTCTGGAATTTGCGGTTCAAGGTTACAAATTTAACTTTGCCAAATCTCATATTGCTGAATTTACCGTTTTGTTCTTGGGCTACGAGCTCAACAATGAAGGTAAGGGCTTAGCCCCCATTTCCTAGAGAAATGTGCACTTCTGTGCCCTCCTACTAATCTGAAGAAGCTTCAGTCCTTGCTGGGTTTTTGAACTTCGGACGTACATACATTCCCGAATACGCCCAGCGTATCAAGCCACTGTATGCCTTGATACAACCTACTTTTTCGAAGTCTTGTTGGCTTCCGGAGCATACCTCCATTCTACAGTCTTTACAGACTGACCTTCTTGAGTCTAAATATCTTCTGACGCGGGATAACCACACAAACCTGGTGATTAGAATCATTCCAGGGGCGGTGGGTTTCACGTACTTAACCTTTAACGAAGGTGATACAGTACCCATCGCATACAAGTCACATCTGTACACTTCCGCGGAAATGTGGTTTTCCTCTGTAAAAAAAGTTCTAATGGCAGTGCAAATGGCGATTCTAAAGGAGCGCGCACTGGCACAGGGAAAACGCATTCTGGTGGTAACACCCTATCCTGCCCTAGAGGCGGTGACAAAAGCAAGTGTACCGAACTCTAAAGCTTTGCACCCCCGTTGGATTCAATGGGCAACATCTTTGACGTCTCCGGATGTCACTTTCATATTCGATTCTTCTCTTCAGACTCAGGAGTTTTTACAGTATGAATTCGTTCATCCTCCTCCTCTGTCTTTACTGCCGCTTGAGGATTACGACTGTGTGATCTACACCGATTGTTCGGCACAACCGGCCACGGGGTCCAAGCATGCTTATTCAGCCGCATGTGCTATTGTTGCAGGTACCTTTGTGAACGGAAAGTTCAAATCCACTGTAGTGCACACTCAGACACTAGGGGATAGTACCGCACAATTGGCCGAGTTGCGCGCTTTGGTGCTTGCACTTGAGTTCGTTAATCCTGATGTGACCACTCTAATTGTGTGCGATTCTTACTACTGTGTTCAATCATACAATGACAATCTGTTCTTTTGGTTGCAAAACGACTATAGAGACGCTAAAGGCAACACAATCAAGCATAAAATGCTTTGGGTTCGAGTGGCAGAATTACAACAACGTCTGCCGCTCACACAGGTGGTTCACACCCTAGGCCATCAGCGGGTGGGCGCACACGCTGTTGGTAACAGTCTGGCAGATGAAGCTGCCAGATCAGCAGTAGTCACGTGTTCAGTGGCAGCAGTTACTAGATCCATGTCTAAAATAGACACCGATATCTTGGCAGCTATTGCTGCGACAAAGGAAGGCGTTAATTACCCTAGGGGTTTTCCTTCCAAATATTCTTATCAGTTAGGTCCCGAACAGGCTCCTTATGTAACAATACCCGGTGTTGGGGATCGGCTGATCCCCAACGCGGACCGTAGGTTTTCCTTGATAACGGCAGCACACGAAGGCATGGCTTCGGCTCATGCTGGTGTGTCTGCGACAGTTTCCATCTTACAGCAGCGTTACTGGTGGCGTGGTTTATATAAAGACACCCGTACTTATGTGCTTTCCTGTGACGTTTGTCAACAGATCAAGCCTTCCACAGTTACACGACCACCTCAGACCCCGCTAGGCATTTCTAACAGACCCTTTGGGTGTGTTTACCTAGATCACTGCGGTCCATTTTCCTCAGACACTGCCTATAAATATATCTTAGTGGCAGTGGACTCGTGCACACGGTTCATCTGGGTCTGGCCACAACGGAGTGCTGACGCTCGAAATGTCATCAGGGATTTGCGTGTCTTTGTGGGAATTTTCGCATGCGGCACCTTCCATTCTGACCAAGGTCCGGCGTTTGCCTCTAAGGCTTACAAGGACGCAATGGGTTCATTGGGGGTGCGGGTGAAATTTTCGTCTCCGTATAGGCCTGAGGGCAATTCTATCGTTGAACGAATGAACCGTGACTTAAAGCAATCCTTGACAGCTAGAGTTATAGGTACTGGCAGGAACTGGCTGGCCCACTTGTATACCGTACAACGTGCACTTAATAATCTCCCTAGAAGACCTCTGGGTGGGCGGACCCCATACAAAATGCTTTTTGGCATACGAATGTTTGTGCCTGACCTTGATGGTCTAGACATGGCGGCGCAATCCGCCAAGTTTGATGTAGATAACCATTCTGCTATGTTACAGGACTTACAAGAAGCCCGAGACAAACTTGCAATTGCACATTTGCCTTCAGCCACAGACCCCGCTCTGCAGATTCCGCTTGCCGGCTGGCTTCCGAAGATTGGCGGCCTGGTTCGAGAAAAGGTGGAGAACAAAAAAGAATTTGGCCCCTCTTTTCGTGCATCGGTTCCAGTTCTGGGCTTGAAGGGAACACGTACAGTAATCTTACCACCGCTTCCTGGTCGCAAGGAGAACAGATACATCTCAGTGGAAAATGTCAAGCTACAACATCTGGCCGATCCTGAATAGTGTTACACCAGCGGTCTCTTGTCCTGCCATTTATCGGACATGTGTTCGAGGCACTCCTGCCCGAACGGTCACTGGTGTTACCATGGAGATGGTTGATTTGCCTGAAAATATATTCGAACCCCCTGCATCCCCCTGCATCGACGAGGACGAGTATACCTATCCCGCAACAGAGTTGGTGGCACACCAACCAACAACGCCACTGAGCCCGACACGTTTTTCCTTTGACTCGGATTCCACCTCTTCAAATGTCCCGTCCAAGTTCAGTCTTTTTGTATCCTGGTTTAGAGACAATTTTTTGGTTCCACCCTGGACATATCTCTGGTTGGTGCTTTTCTTGATTTTTTTGTTCATGTCCATTGGCTTTGTCACAGTGTTTTTTCTACTCATCAATGGTCACTATTTACCTGAACGCTCTGCTGTGAACAGTGTTGCTGGAACTTTGGCTCCACATTCCTCCTCTCACATCATGAAGCGTGACCACACATTTGTGAACATTTCAGCGTTTCCAGTTGCTGATGGCATCGTATGGGATGCGGTAAACTTTCAAATCCATGGTCCGACAGAAATTATTAATGTACCAAATGTCCTTCGAGTTTCGATGGGTGATGTAGTAAAAAGTAATATTCATTCTGACGATTGGGATGTGCATGCCGTTGAAGCATTATTTGCTGATTTAAAATATTATGCTTCTTTTAATGCTGAGGATTTGTATATGAATTCTGCGAATTATGCCGATTTGTACTGCTACCAGCATTGGGGCAACCATTTTCTCCACAAACCGAGTGCACTACGTAGCCCTGTTACATACACCCAATGGGAACATTGCCCAAACCCCATACCAGGTAGCTCCCAGACTCTTAGAAATAAATTTACCTATTTCACTGATTTCAATCGATCAAACCCTGGGTCCTATTATTTTAAACTGAATGCCCCATTAACTCAGAAAATCATGTTGACCCACACAAAATTACTTTATTCGGGTTCCTTTTTGAAAGCCTTAGCTGTGGGTGGTTATGAGTACTGGAGGGACACTGTGGATTTGAAATCAATCTGGGGCTCAAAGCCATGGCAGGTGCAGGGCACAGAGGCTTTGCACCGTGCTTGCCTTATCCCGGCCCAAATTGTGTTTCTAAATGCTTCCATCTATCAGTCTACGTGTTGGGGTTTGGCTACTACTAAACAATTAAACGCACCTTCCCTACCATCCCTGTCAAGCGCTCCCAATGATAGTTTGCGTTTTAATATGTCCCTTGCGACTTTGCAGGCCATGTTTCAGGACAATTCATTCAATGTTTCTACACTTGTACAGTCACCCTGGTTGGTATGGCCCATATCGTCTAATGCATGCCAACTGCGTTTTCACGGCTCAGTTCCTGGATACAAACAGGACAGGCCTGATCCGAGGTTTTCTGATTCCCGTACTGTCACCACATATTCTGTTGGTAAATTATGCAAACAGTGGTTGCAGCATTCGTCCCTAGATTCTGTTAAACAGCATTTATCCCTCCTTTCAGGCAACATTGAGCTGTCCGACTTTGTTTTGGGGCCTCGTGGTCCACGACCAGAGATTCATTTATGAAGCGTATAATGAACTCTGGAAGCTATCACAAATGGAAGCTGCATCCCGTCTTCGGGAAATAGACCAAGCAAATTTGGAAAAGGTGCTTGCTGTTGTTGACAATAGTATAAATACCCTGTCTTCCCGCATTTACACATTAGAGAATATTGTGTCCTCTGTTGTTGATATTGTACAAGATGATGTTTCTATATTGTACCATGGTCAAAATCAATTGCGTTCAGTAATGCAGTTTGCGTGGACTTTGCAAACCCTTAAGTTAGGTAAAGTTCCTTGGAATTTCTTGAACACCACCGCCCTATTTCTGCCTTTTAATTTGACTGAAAAACAGCAGTTCATGTCCATGAAAGATGCATCTTACACTTTGTTACATATTGAGAAAGTGGATCCTTTACCATTCTCTGTAGCGGAACTAGATTCTGCTGTGTGGCTAGTTCATGGGGTTATCGCTTTACCTTTTTCCTTGTTTGAATTTAGCTCATGCATGAAACATTATCCTGTGGGCCGTTTCCAGCCTTTGGGTAGTGCCTTCCTACATGAACTCTGGTCCTTGCCTTTCATGTATAAATGCCTTAGAGACAGCAAGGAAGTTTTTCTCACGGGGGAGTCTTGTGATTCAACTGTAGGTCATTCACTTATTTGTAAACATATTAAGCTGCACGGAGCTTGTAGCGTTTCCGTTCCAAATCTTGCATGTGTGCTAAAAGGTATTCCTGCTCCTGCTATTTCTCCCACCTTTACTTTGCTTACTAATGGTAGCTATTTGCTTTTAAATAACGAAGACTGTTGTGGCCTACAGGCAGGCATTCCGTATATTGTCACGGTTTCGCACAGAGTTGTCTGCTGCAAGAATGTGCTTTTTCCTCCCCCTCACAACATCGTTGATAACTCTATTTGGCCTTCCATTCCTACCATGGAGGCAGATTTCAATAAGTTGAGCAGAATAAAGGCCCTATTATTGAATGAGGAGGTTATGCTCACATCCGCCCGGGAGACATTCATTCTCCAGGTGGCGAGTACCCACAGTGAAATACAGGCCCTTTTGAACACTGACCTCCCCCAACATTTCGGGGAGTTAATTCATCGTATTTTTAACGCATCAAACACTGAGGGTCTGGTGCACTTTTTTAAGATTGTGGGGTCCGGCCTGGTGTCCACCTTCCAAACTATTTTCGGTGTGATACCGGCGTTCATTCATTCTATTTTTTCCAGCGTCTTTGGTGTATTCCCATTAATCCTCGCCTTGGCGGCTGGTGTCTTGCTGTTGGTCTGTTTTCTGCGCAATGGCTGCTCCCCGATGGGCCCTTCTCGATCCCGAACGCCTCCAGCTGCTCCGTGAGCGACTCCTGGCTGGTTTCGGTGTTCTGCCATTGGCGACCATCAGTGTGTCATATACCCTTTCTTTTCGCTTTGCGTATTTCACTTGCGTGCAACCTGTGATGTCTTGCATCCGCTGTCCTTTCACCTGGACCATGGATTATTGCCTCTCCAATTCGTCGTTGTCTGTTCCGGATTTTGTTCGGTTGGTGGGTCCCTTGGAGGCCCATGAACAGGACTGTTCCGTTACTGGCTGTATGACGCGTGCGGCTGCACTTGGGATTTTGGCACAGTGGGATATCTGGGCGGCTGCTCAGGATCTCCTACAACAAAGCTATATTGAATACCACGCAAGCTGTCCCGCATTGCTTTTGGATGCTCCGTTCTCTGAGGAACATTCCTGCTCGTTTGATCTGTTGGACTGGATGGCGTCTATGTTTTCTGACACTTCCAATGATGTCCTTTTGGATGCTATAGCGTTTTTCTGCACTTACACGCTTCTGGATTGAAATGGCCTGCCTCGCTGGCTCCCATTTGTCATCGGACACTTTTGTTTTTTTTTTGTCCCTCTCCCTCCTGGGGGCTGCATAACCTACAGATGTTTCTGTTCTGCTCGGCCCATTTGAACTCTGTCTTCGTCCTTTGTCTTGGCCGATGGACTGTCCAGGGGAGGGTGTCTTGTGGTTTGTGGCATCCTGGCCCTGGTCTGCCTTGCTAAAGTTGTCTTGGGACTGGCTGCCATAATGCTTTTCTTTGCACACATTACTCTGAGCCGTTGTTCTATCGACCTCTGCTCTTGCCAAGTTCTTTTTGCACTGTCTGCATTTTCTATCTTTCACCTTTTCTCCTGTTCACTTTGGGCTCAGACTGCACAACATGTACAAGGTCGAATAACAACGTTTCCTTGTCTTGCTGCTTTGGCCAGTCCCTCACACCTAGACATAACACTAGGTGCAGCTGCCATGGAAAAATTAGTGCGCTTTTAATATTGCGGTTGGCCCGCGCTAGACACACTTGGAGACAACTTTTCCAGGGAGAAGAGCTGTGATTATCTGCTGATGTAGTTTTGCATCTAGAGACTGAGGTATGGGGGTTCGCTAGTCAAAGCCCAGAGGTCTTCTATTTTTATAATAAACTGGCTTCCAGCACGGGGAGGGTGGTAATGTTAGTTAGACATATATCCACTGCTTTATGAGATGCTTTCCCTGTTCGTATTCTATGGAGTTGTAACTATGCTGATTATATTATTCATATGTATTATGCTAGTAGTACTGACACGTGTACTGTATCTTAGAGCACGTAAGTTGAAATAAACATTTTAACCTATACAGTGTCTCTTCTTACGCATGTTGTGGACAGGTACGAGTGAGTGACGAAAGAGTGTTCTTGCTTCTGCGAGTCCTGAGATAGAGATACCGTGTTCTGGGTTGTCCAATCATTGGTACATTGGTGCCAATGGGACGCTAAGGCTCGTTGGGTTGGGGTTTTAGGTGCTAAGGGCTATGGTTGGCTCACCACTATATTCCGAGGTTCTATTATCTGTGTGTGCAGAATCCCTAAGACAAGTGTACTAGAAGCACTGCTCCCAGAAGGCAACGCGGCTTCACAGGGGTGAGTTTTAACAAAGCCACCACCCCTGTCAAAACATGCCACAGAGTCCTCCTACAACGCGGCTCACCTGGCATGACGTCATGCCTTGACCTCCACTACTCAGTAGTGAGCAAAATTGAGCATGCGCACATCAATGTGCATGCTCTCACTGCAGTCCAAGAAAAAAAAAAGATAACGGACTACCTCTGCGAGGCCCGAAAATAGAGCCCGATAGAGACCCGTTTCGAGGCCCCCTGAAAATAATTGCCGGTGCTCAGACCCGGACAGACCCGGCCCACTTAAAGCCCTGAGTAGTGCCATCTACTACCATGTTACTCCGAACTCCTTATGTAATTTACTTCACTCTATTTTAAAGCACTCTGACACCTCTGGGTAAAGTACGCGCTTTATAAAAACACATAAATAAGAGGCGTCAAACTAGCAGTTGCGAATAGGATTGACTTGTTCGTGAGATCGGGGGTGGTTCGCAGCGCGGCCATTCATAGCCCTGCCGAGTGCACGTGTCTCGGTTAAATAATAATATATGTTACTAATTTCCTCTGATCCCCCACAAGCATTGCAAATTGCCATGCACATGTTGGTTGCCGTTAAGCAAAAAAAGCTGATAGCGACGCTCCTGCTATCTCTTCTTTGGTTGCTAGCAGGTGAGTGGCTCTGGGCTGGGTTATGGCTGGATTGATTAATGTCAGGCAGAGGTTCAAGTAAGGGCGAAGTGGGCACTAATTCTAGCACAGGAAATTGGCTCCTGTGTGAAACGTCACTTGTTAAATGTATTCCAAGCGATGCTGTAAAAATGAACTTGCTTATAAAAGTAATAAACGCACCAGCAGCCAGGCGCGCAACGCCCATTGGGCGTAAATGGCTTCACTCCCCCCGCTCCTCCCCTCGTGTGTCAGCCCGGGCTGAGACAGCTTCCCGGGCACACACACAGCTGCACCCGAGTACTTCACGGGTCTTTAAAAGACCATTTACTTGCTAACGAGGCTTTGTTGTTTTATGACCCCTTCTTAGAGCCCCTGCATCTCCACTCTGACTATCGCTGGAAGAATTAGCCCCCAAACCCCAGAAATGTGGCTCTAGTTGCGCCTCTGCCAGCAGCCCGAGCAAGCTCCCAACTTCAACTGCTGAGGAGGGGAACATTTTCATTCATACATTCGGATTCTCTATTCTAGAATGGTGACGTAAAATGCAACATATCTGTCTTTAAGAACAATAATACAAAATGAGACTATATACTGAATGATACCCATAGGAAATAAAACAATAAATGCAAATATATTCATTTTAACCGTGAAAATAATGCAACTAAAGCTACCTATTACTTAATGCCCATTGGAAACAACACAGGACCACAAACATACCCTCACGCGTAATCGCTCAACCTTGATGGTATCTTCCTTTGATGTGCACTGCTTCGCAGATCCACTCGTTCTGTCATTCAGACCTGCTTACCAGCCAAAGGGGCCTGCTGTTCTAAATCACCATATTGTACATCACCAGAAGATTCTTTCCGTACTAAGCTCGAGTCCAGACGCACTCCCACTTTTTCTCAACTTCCCCACATTACTCACGTTCCATCGCTTCCTATCTTCCAACACAGCTGTAAACCTTCCAGTTCTACTCACTGCAGTCCAAGAAAAAAAAAGATAACGGACTATCTCTGCGAGGCCCGAAAATAGAGCCCGATAGAGACCCGTTTCGAGGCCCCCTGAAAATAGCTGCCGCTGCTCAGACCCGGACAGACCCGGCCCACTTAAAGCCCTGACTAGGGTTATCTTCGCAGCTTTATGTACTTAAAGTTTTAAAAAATGAAACGATGTGGTCCACACAGCGCGACCTCGGCGTCTGCTTTTGGTGGATGGCCATTTTACTGACGGCTCATCCGCCTTCAGAGAGGTCATGAGCCAGCCTGTGCTGGTGCAGTATTCATTCATGCTACCCACGCGCAGAGCAGGGTTCTTTTATCCTATGCTCGAGGCGCCGCAGCACTGTCGGGTAAACATAAACACAATCCGGGCACTGCAGGAATATCTCTCTGTACATTCACAATGAAACATTGACTAGTTTAAAGAAAGCAGCGTGTACACCAGGAGCCGGCGAGCAGCCTGTGACCACGGCCCGGGCCGCAATCTTTGCCTTGTTGTCAAACCTGAGTGGACACAACAGCGCACGAAGTGTAAGTTCTAGAATTTTGTTTTTTTAAAACCACTAAGCGCTTTTGGAGTCTTGGCGCCATCTCTATATGCTGTGATTCTGGGCAAATTACTTGACCTCCTGGGGCCTAAAAATATTTGACCTTGCAGAATGTAGCCGGGGTGCTCATGCAATATATACCAATACCTTTGAGAAATGGCTTGGGCTCAGGCTCTGCTTCAACTACATAACGCTTTCAAAAGTGAAAGCACACGACGACACAAAGATGGCAGTGCTGATTCTGTTGGATCTCTCGGCCGCATTCAACACTGTTTCCCATGTTGTTCTGGGTAAACAGCTAAGAAGAGCAGGGATCTCACAGAAAGCATTGGCTTGGCTAACATCATTCCTGGGGAACAGAAGACAATCAGTAACACTCGGCAATTACACTTCAACAGAGAAGCAGCTGCTCTCGGGTGTGCCTCAAGGCTCAATTTTGAGCCCCACACTTTTTAACATATATATGGTGCCCTTGCTAGACCTGGTGTCATCTTTTGACATTGAGACTGTGTCTTACGCTGATGATACACAGCTCATCCTTACCCTGGATAAAGAATCCACAGCAGCAGAAGAAAATTTCCAACAATGTCTCTCTGCTGTCTTTGAATGGATGAAGACCAATCACCTTAAGTGCAACAGCCAAAAGACGGAGATTCTGTTGCTGGGAAAATGTAATATCTTCACACCCAAACTGTGGTGGCCAACAGATGCAGCCCCACCCCCTAATACAGTGGACACTGCCAAAAACCTAGGAGTCCGATTTGATACTTCCCTCTCCTTTCATCGGCAGGCATTGTCGGTAGCAGGAACCTGTTTTCATTGGATAAAAACTCTGAAAAAATTCTTTGACCTGCTTCCAGCCATAGCTCGCAAGTCCGTGGCAGTGGCTTTGATCTTATCACGTTTAGATTATTGTAACAGTCTCTATGCAGGAGTAAAGAAGAGTACTCTGAAAAAGCTGCAGACTGTACAAAATGCAGCAGCCCGAATGGTATTGACATTACCAAAGGGGTCATCTGCCTCGGAGGCCCTCCAAATTCTCCACTGGCTGCCAATACACAAGAGAATTCTCTTCAAAATCCTAGTGATAACTTTCAGAGCTGTAAAACAAAGCGGCCCCAAATACCTCAGGGCCAGATTAAAAGCCTATGTACCTGCACGAAATTTGAGATCCTCCACGGAAAATCTGCTAGTACCCCCCCCCCCCATTTCCGTCTGAAGTCCAGAGGAGGAAAATCTATGGCTGTACTGGGAACAAAAGCTTGGAACTATTTACCCACCCAACTGAGACTTACACAGATGGAGTCCATGTTTAAGAAAAAAACTGCAAACTTGGATCTTCACAGTACCAGATAGTCTGGCCCTGTCCCTTATCTGACCACGGCGACATCAGAGATCACACTCCTCGACACTCAGTCTACCCGCTTCCAGCGCCAAGATGCTCCATTGGAGTGAAAGCCAGCGCTTTATAAATGACATTCATTCATTCATGAGAGGAACGAGGAGAACAGCCAGCTGCACCCCTCCTACAGCCCGCCCCACCTTGTGATGGCTATTGTTACCACCCACTACCGCATTCTCCCTATCACCCTGCCTGGCCTTTGCCATTGAAATGAATGGAGTTCTGTGAACTCCTCCCAGGGCCATTGTGTAAGAGCCCTAAAAGCAACCTTAACCACAGCATTCTAACGGGGCACACCCTCTGCCATGATGTCACTGCTGTAGCTTGTGCCTGCAGGCCGAAGAAGACGTCGCTCGACCGGAACATGCGCAGCAGGATATCTGCAGAGTTCATCAGAGCTGCCCCATTATAAATACGAGAGCAACAAGTAGTAATTTCTTTACAGCTTCTTGCATTTCTTTTCTTCTCTTATTGTCTCTCCCCTCGGGGTAGAAGGTCAACGCCCCTTTTGCCTATTAACACATGTCGCCCCTGGGTGGACTATATCAGATTTTTAACGTTGTTGCTTATAACTTCTCCATCTTTAGGGGTTTAACCTTAAAACTCAACCTTTTTGGTTTAGATTGCAATGTGCTGCAGAGGAAAGAAGCAGAGGTCATTTATCCTGCACTCTGGTTCTTTTAATAGGTTAGCTGGAAAATGACACTGAGAGGAAGTTGGTTCTATTCAGGCCCACTGGAATTATGCAATTCTTTGGCGATTTCCACATAATTATGCATTTGCCACATAATCCATGTGCATTATCTGCAGATTTTAAGGGGAAAAAAAGTTTCTAGCGTAAAACGATAGACAATTACTAAAAACGTGGCGACATGTTTCCCCATGCAGTAAAACGGTCTCTGCAAAAGTTGACTGGTCATCTTTCGATTGCTTATTGTTCTAATTGGGAGTTAAACTGGTACTAATAAAGTGACATCATTGCTCAGACAGTAACCTTGTCTAAAAATGACAATAATGAAGTAATACTATCACAAATTGTGCCGCATTATGCTGCAGAATTTGCCTGTTTTGCCACAGAATTTAGTCAGCCTTGCCCTGTAATTTGATCCCAGTCCCCCAGCGCACCTACTGCAGGGTGAATTCAATCAATCAATCAAATAAACTTTATTCGGTTTTGCATCAAAAAACCATAAAAGTTATACATATATGGGTACATAAAAACATAAAAACACTTACATAAAACAGTAATTCATTAAAACATATTAAAATCAAACCTCTTGTACAGATTATAAAGGCCCAAAACCCACCCATCCTAATTGGTTCGGGGCCTACGTGTGCAAAATACCGACAGAGCATGACCTCCAGGTTAAGCTGCGCACAGGATCAACTAAACCGTTAAAACCTTAATCAGCCATATCTACACATCCATACAGGCCCTCGATTTCATAGAGGCTTTTAAAAATCCTACTATGAAAATAATGCAGTCCTCTTTCAGCAATTGAAGGTACATAAGGGCAGGACGGGCTTGTCTAAAATTCAATCTTTTTAAAATAGGAACCAGAAAGTGCCTTCGGGGGATTTCATACAACTTACATAAAAGCATAAAGTGTAGCAAGTCCTGCGGAGACTGTCCGTCGCAGCCGCAGGGAGCTAACACTTGACCTCTACTGTATCCCTTGGGCCTAGCTAACAAAAAGTGAAAAAGGTTCATACGAAACCTAGTTAGTAAAAATTTCTCATGTGTCTAAAAATGACAATAATGAAGTAATACTATCACAAATTAGGCTGCAGAATTTGCCTGTTTTGCCACAGAATTTAGTCAGCCTTGCCCTGTAATTTGATCCCAACCCACCCCAGTCCCCCAGCGCACCTACTGCAGGGTGAATTCAATTAGCCTTGGTTTTATTCCATAGTAATATTTTAACGGCGTGTGTAGCTTGGTATGCAATTATACCTGCTTGATGTATATTTATTTCATTTTACTTTTTATTTATGTATTTAAGAGTTTTATATTGCGCTGGCTTGACCTGAGGGTATCAGAGCGCTTTACATCGGTACAAGTTCAAATGACAAAAGAAAAAAATATGTATATAAACAGGGCAACTGTGATCAGATTATACATTATCCTTCACTTTGTGGGTAGGCTCTGTGGAAATACTTTGGAAACCCTTTAACATTACTATTACAGGCCCAAAGAGCAGAAGATGGGGAACGGTGTCCATGGCCCAGAGAATGCAGTGCGGGGGAAGCGGGCACTGGAAGACGAGGACGAACCACCCACAGAGTTCCTCTCAAAGAACAAGCAGAAGAAGAGGCTCCGTAACCCGAACAAGACCTTTAATGCCTCCCTGAAACGTATGTGAGAATAAAATCGGCCATTTAAGGGAAAGCAGAGTGGTCTTGGACTCTGAGAGGCAGAGTAGATTGGTCAGTGGGACACTCTCAATAGACAAATATGATCAGGTTTTTTTTAAATAGAAGAGGAGGAGGGATATCTTTGGTAGATTTGGATGACATTTCGTGTTGAGGAATGGGTCTTTGTATTTTCTGGTCTGAGATGGTTTGTGGTTTGGCAAGATGCCTTTTATGGTAGGATTTTTGTTGTTGTGGATTTTGGGAATTGTCAGCTCTTGGGCCTGACACTGTCTGAATTTTCAATAGACTAATAAACATGTTTATTTTTTGCTTTCAGCAAAATATGTAAAATGTGAACAATGCGGAAACCCAAAGGTGAGTGAGTCTTCTGTCTGTAAAGACACTTGAGTATGTTGCGCTTTGTACCTCCTTTAAAGCTGCATTGTTTGAAATTACTGTGTCACGACAGCTCACAAATGTTTATACAAGTCAAGTGTTTTAATTGGTATCATAAATTGAATACAAATGCAGAAAAGTGTTCGGTGCTCAAATATGGCAATGGCAAGTTAAAAGCCGTGCAGGTGTTTACGTACAAAGAAAGGGCAAGGGACCATGGGAACTAAATTAGAGTGCCCAAGCAGTTTATTCTAGACAGTAATTCACGTATCTGATTTTCTTTAAAGTATTAACTATTACAAGTGATCTTTCTGTTCTTTACAAAGTGTTTCTGTGTTATGTCTGACATTTGAATCCCAACACAGCCTCTCCTATTTAGTGCTCTCACAATCTCTTTCCAGTTGTATGCAACTCTTTTTCTCCCATGATGCACCATGTTTTCAAAGAACACTGAAACTGAACGTTGCAGTACTAAACTACAAATAAATTCCACCCTCCCATTTATCTGAGTACAAATCGATAGTTAAGAGTCTGGAGGGCAGTTCATCCCATCATTGTGTCTCTTCAGACATCCGTCAACTGCAGGCGCATACAGTTAGGGCTTGATGACCAGGATTAGGCCGCTCAGTGGCCTTCCAGCACCTTTTGTTCCATCTTTGGTTTTTCTTTTCTGTATAATCTCCCCTACAGTGTCTGTCCATTCTGGTGACCATTGCACTTTCACAGATAATGTTTGTATTGATTAAGAGTAGTCTGAACATAACAGAATGTGGTGGCCGGGGGGTGGCAAAGGGTTTGTCTCATTCCTTCCTTTTGACCCTTGATAAGCGATCTTTCTAGTGTTGCGTGCTTTTTCATCATGGCTTTGCTACTTTGTTAATTGATAGCAACTGTTAATGTCCTTCACCCTTTTAGTAGTTCATCAGAAATGACCCATTTTGCAGACAAGTCCAAGGAGCTCTCATTTCTTCCTATGAATGGAACACTAATTGGTTTTATGCATTTCCAGGGAAATCGGTGTGTATTCCACCTGTGCAGAGGATGCTGTAAGAAAAAAGCTTTCAAAGAAATGGCCGATTGTCCAGGTGAACGCATTTGTCTTACTGATCACTGAGACTCTTGATGCACAGTCATTTATTATTTCCATCACTGCCTGCAAGAAGCCCTGTGCGTTATATATTGTCCTCCTCCAAAGATTTAGACATTCTGTTCCTCCATTAGTGCATTTGCACAGCCTTTGCATCTCCACCACTGGCTTTACCATAATCGTTCACCTCCTTCACTGACTCAATCCAATCCTCTACAACCATGACCTGCCTGCTGTTACAATGTGAATTTCCACCACTCATCCCACCACAATTCCTCTGCTTCCACCACGGAACTCCACAAGCCCTTGCATATATTTCCACACAAACTCAGTACCTGCGCCACCCACTGTGTCTGTACACAAACAGAAAACATATGTGCGGGCCGAATCAGGCTGTTACGGCCAGACACTTTTAGAACTTGTTCAGCACCAGAGGAACCCACAAGACAAATTTTCCCCCTCTCTCAACACAGCACCAAAGCCCTGAGGTTGGCACCGCATTGACAACAGTTCATTCCTTCTCAAACTACTTTTCACCGCAGATGCAACATACTTTTTATTCACACCACTTCTTGTGCATACTTCTAACAGCAGATTCCTCACCTTCGAATATCTACTGGTGCCAGTCTGGATGTGTTGAATTTTATAGCAGTACCCCACTCTCTAATAGGTGTTGTTGTGCAGCTCCTCACTGATTTAATAACATAGTGGAAGTGACATGGAATAGTGCCACATATAAGCTCAACCCCTGTGCTCTGACATCAGTTCCTTTCTTTCCATGCCATCAGACACAGATCCAGAGCTCCTCCCCCTCCTTTCTCAGTATTCCAATGACTTCAAACAAGTCTTCAGCAGTCTAGTAGGTAACAACATCCCCACTGAAAACGACAAGGTTCAAGCTGTGTCGCGACTGCAGGATCCAGTTGTCGGTCTTGGAGTGCCTTTGAGGCCATGACTTGAAGTTGTGTGACATATGCTCTTTCATGCGCCCAAAGACGATTCAAGACTGTAAGGCGAAGCTGTACATCTCGGAACATAAGTCACAGTATTGACACAGGTTCTGCACCAAGTAACAGTGCCGTGTCCCCAACCACTCCATCTGCGAATAAAAATATTGGGGTAAGTCAAAGTCCCAGTACAATTATAAGAATGCGAAACACGACCCCATCCCACCACTCTCATTCCAAATAGAAGGCACAACGTCATCAAGATCTGTGTCGCACTCCATTTAAGTCACCTGCTGCGGGACCCATATCTCAGCTGGTCCTGACATTCTTGGAGTTCCCTGGGTCATTGTTAACCCCACAGCAGATTGAGACCTTCAAGAACGCCATGTTGTAAATTAAACTTTAACGTGCTTCTGGCTCCTTCTGCCATGCCTTTCGATACCCAAAGCTGCAAGTGCCTTCAGTCAGGTTACCTCTGGCTGGCGGCCCTTTCCCAATGCCTTCATTCCCCATGAGACCTTTTACTAGGCCTGTAACGACTCTGGTGCATGGCCAAGCAACATAGACCTGCTTAGATACCATTATTGGCAGGGCAGTTGGTACGAGTGCTGTACTGTGCAACATGCGTGAATGAGGTCAACTAGATTTTCAGGTGATGTACAGGCTTTGCTGCTGGGCATGCTGTTTGTTTCTTCAGAGAGACGGGGATTCGTCACTGGAACTGTTTAAGAATAGTGGAGCCAAAGCGTGTTCCCTGCCTGCTGACTCCTTCAAAGCTATTTCCCCCATCAGTTGTAGGGGCTACTCCAGGAGGCTAGCCTATAGGCGGTGACGTATTCAATGCCTTTCCTTCCGTGCAGCGAGTCCAGGACATTCAGGCTAAGATTCCAATATTTAGGGCTCGATATTGTTGATGGTGCTCTGAGGCTTCTTGGCCTTTAGACTTGTGCATCCTCCTTGTCCACTATGCTAGGTTGCCCATGTGGGCCCTGCAGTGGAATCTGAAATCCCAGTGGGCCCTGCTACAAGGCTATTTTTTGGAACCCATCCAGCCAGCCTAGGATCTGAAGTGATGGTTGATCGCTGATAATGTGTCCTGCGGCAGGTCGCTCTATTCCCATCACCCCCCATCCAGAACTGGCATCGGTAATGGACGCTCCTGGGTTGAGGAGGTCATCTATAGAATTTGAAGATCAGAGGCTACCCGTCTGCAGCAAAGGGCCAGCTTCACATGAGCCTACTGAAACTCTGGGCTATCCATTTGGCTCTGAAATCGTTTCTGACATCCATCAATGGGAGGCTGGTGCAGTTTCTCACAAGCAACACTACCGCCATGTGGCACTGCAACAAGCAGGGTGCATTGGTGTTCTGGGGGCTGTTGCTTGTGGTTGAAGCAGCATAACAAGACTAGACTGGACACATTGAGCAGACATTGTATGATAGATGTCATCTGCATCCCAAGGAAGTACAGGGCGTATTTAGTCAATGGAGATAGCACTGGCTAGAACTATTCGCCACCATTAAATTCCTATTGCCAACCGTTTTGGGAGTTACTGCTGTCTCAGCAACAGGGTAGGAATCTCACCTGAACCTCCGCAACTTACATCTCCATGTATGCCGGCAATCTATTTCATTTTATTCCCCCATCTGAAGTCGCGAAAATCCACGTACGCTGGGTGCTGAGATAAGTTCTTAACCTGGTGCGCTGCCTTGGAGTCTGATCCCTTACAAGTGAAGCTACTGGGCATCCTTTTGCTTGTTGAGTTTTTAGCCCCACAAGGCCTTGATGTAGGCACTCCGAAAGGTTATTTTTCATCTTTGTCAGCCTTTTTTTAACGTTTGCCTGATGAATAGTCTTTGTTCAAATCATCGGTTGTGATGAGGTTTATTAAAAGTTTTTGCATTTTTACCTCTCAAACTGTTTTTGATGCCTTAGTGGAACCTTGAATTGGCGGTGTTCGAGCACATGCAGATTGGCTTGCTGCATCTCTTGACTCTGGAAACTGTCTTACTCATTGCAGTTATGTTAACTCGCATGAGTGAACTGCCAGTGCTTTCAATGTGATCCTTCTACAACAATTTCTAGGACAAATTAGTGTTGAGGAAATGGGTGACCTTTTTACCTAAAGTTGTGACTCCCTTCCACATCTGGCAGCCAATCATTCTACCTGGATTCTTTGACCCCCCCACACCCCTCAAAAGCGAAGAGGCTTCATTTGGTGGACCCCACAAGGGCTTTGAGTTTTTTCATGGATCACACCACGGTCCATTGATTTGGGCGATCAGTTTTTTGTGGGGTTTTCTGGAGCAGAAAAAGGAAAGGCTGTACAGAAGAGGATACTGCTGAGGTGTACATTATTTCTTGCATAGATCTTGATGCAGCCCGAAGGGTCTGAGAGCCCATTTCGCCAAGGACTCTGCCACTGCATTGGTGCAAGGGGTGCCTGTTCGTGCAATGTTCCAGGCTGCAACATGATACATGCATTCACAAAGCAATAGTACCTTACAGTCGGGTTTGGTGGGAAGGCCAAGACTTTTTGGTTTGAGTCAACTCCACAGACTAAACCTTTGGAAGATACTGCTTTGGTATCTATTCTAAGCTGATGAAGCTGCAGTTGAACAGAGTACCCACAAGAAAGAGTGTTACCTAGTAGGTAACTTCTTCCTTGTGTCTTCGCGTGTACAGCACTTCACCACAACACTATTGCCTAAGGTTTGATGGTCCAACAGCACATTCCACTACTTACACAACATTCGGCCACAGAGCCATTTGAAGAGGCTAAGTAAATCATTACATGTCCCCACATGGATTTTGTTGCTATATAACTATGCTTTATTAGCATTTGTATGAGAACAGTTATGTACAGATTAAATGGGTGGCAACAGCTTTTGTGGCCTGTAAGAAGATCATAACATTTGTTTGGGTGATTTCCTTTGAAGGTACAAGAACCACCTGTGTTTGTCAGTGGTGTGTACTTTTCAGACATTTAGTGAGAGGGCAGTAGCACATATGACTTACTTTGAAGTGGGAAGATCTACTGCAGAGAATGCTTGCCTTGTTTTTTTTTGTTTTTTTACTCTGGGGGCGCGGGGGTGTCAGTGGTTCTCAGTTATGTGCGCTGCGTGTTCGTTTCTGATAGTTTATTTTCTTTTTTCCATTTTGCATCTTATTGGCTTAATTGATCGCCATTCTCTTTCTCATTAGGTCATGGCTTACTTTTCAAAACCAAACATGAAAAATCCCTTCAGTGGAAACTGGATCAAATGGAGCAAAGCACCAAGGAGCAAACTGAAGGGCTACGGATTGCTGCTGAAAGCCCTGTCTGAAAGACTTTTCCATAGTCTGATGTGCCTGATACACAGACCCATCTGCAGCCTCATTCTACGGGTATCTGAAGTGCCAAACTTGCCCTCTGAGAAAATGCTGCTCTCACAGGAAAAACGCACATCTGCCAGTCACTGGCAGGCTCAGCATAGCCGGTTGCTTTTTAACTTGGGTGTGCAAGTCAAATTGTTGCACTATTTTAAAGGACTATCAGCAGATAGAGGGTGTGACCATTCTGCCATGAACAGCTGTGCCTCTGTC
>CAWUFW010004378.1:0-30000 GCA_963921515.1 Calotriton arnoldi | reverse complement strand
CAACCCTAGTAGAAATTATGAATTTGGGCAAGTCACACTCAATGCTCTGACTTTCACATATAAAACTGCATTTTAGTGACATAGGTCTGGGAAATTTCTGGACGATCTTACATCAATCAACGAAAGTACTAAGTCCACTCTGAAAGAGGAATTCTGGAATTTTAAGATTGATTAATGTCACAGAAGTTCTAAATCTAGTGGATTTACGGAGGGGTTTCTTTCCCCAAATCTGTGCCCTCCTTGGAGCAGTATATGGATGCCATTATACCTTCCCGGGCCCAAACACTGTTTATCAAGTTCAGACTCGGTACGTTGATGGTGAATAAGTTTACCAGCAAGTGGAATCCTAACTTATATAAATCTCCACTCTGTATGTTTTGTAGTAATATGATTGAGGATGTTGATCATTTCCTTTTTTTTTGTTCAATTTATAAAAGGGGGAGGAGGGTGTAGATTAACCCTGGGCGGTGAACTACGCTACGCTCGCGGAGTTTTGGTAACTTCGCGATTCGCGTAGAGTGCGAAGTTACCGAGCACTACGCAATTTGCGGCGTAGCGTAGCTGTTTTTCTTCTTCGCGCGCTCAATATGCGTTCTCGCGCGCGCGGTAACGACCTACCGTGATTCTGCGTTCACCGACGCGATTTCCTATCCGTTCGCGGTCGCCACAAGATTTGGAATCCGGCCGCATGATCCCGCGAGAGTGTGCGAACACGTCATTCGGACGCGCGATCTGACTTCCGGCGGCAGTGTTGGTAAGATCGCGATCCTGAACACGAAGAAACTACAATCTGGCGAAGAATATCTCTCGAGCATCATAAAACCTTCTCGAAAATGATTATTTTGCTCCAAAAAACTCCTCAGATTGTGATTTGGCTGTAGTTTTTTGTGCAAGGAGTCCTTTTTCTTTTTTTACTTTTTTTTTCAAGAGGAAGGAAGTGCCCCTGAGTCTCAAACTTCCTGTTCCTGTCCAGCAGGCTCCTCCCAGTGCTTTGTCCATGTGCTGTTCACTTTCATTTGGATTTGGAGCTGGAAGGATCACTTTTTGTGTCTGTCTGCTGCATCATATCATTGGATTGGATTTGAGGACTTTTGGATTTGAGATTTTACAAGTAAGTTGGAGAATTGGTGTACTTGTTTGTTTGATTGGGGCTTGTTTGTACCTACATTTTTTGGGATTTTCATCGTTTTTAAAATTTATTGTTGTGGCCTGGGTGGCCTGTAGTTTCAGTAGGGGCCTAGTTGTTTTTCTTTGATTGGAATTTCAGCCAGTAGGCCCAGAGGTACCCATGGGTGCATGTTTCTGTGGTGTCTGTTGAATTTAAACATCATGTAGGGCATGGATGGCATTGGATTGAATTGCTAAATGTGGTTTTTGGGGTGTATTTCACTTTTTGGGTGTGTGTTAATAAATAAATACCTTTGTTGGATGTGTGTGTGTGCTTGTTGTGTAACTTTCCAACCTTTCGTAGCCCTGTGGATTTTCGTTTTTGCATTTTTGTATTAAAGCTGTGTTGTTTAGCAGGCCTCCTTTGTCTGGTCATATTATAGGCCTGCTTGAGTTCATTGTTTTCCATGGCCTGTTGTGACTGTGAGTGACCATGTGGCTTGGGGCCATTTTGTGGTGGTAGTTTAGTAGTGTGCTGCTTTTTCCATATAGGCCTGCATGTCTTTTCTTTGTTCCCCTTGGCTTATGCTTGTTGTTGTTGTGGCCTGGCCATGTGGGTGGTGGCCATTTTGTGAAGGCAGGCAGTGTGCTTTTGCCATAGGCTTGCATTGTCTGTCTTCCATTTCTTTTTGTTGTGGGTGGCTAGCGGCCATTTTGTGGAGCCATCCAGGCAGTGTGCTTTTGCCATAGGCCTGCATTGATTGTCTGTCTTCACTTTCTTGTTATTATTTGTGGGTGGCCTGGCCATGTGGGTGGCGGCCATTTTGTGGAGCAAGGCAGTGTGCTTGCTTTTGCCATAGGCTTAAGCTTGTGGCCTAGTCTGCCAGTAGGCCCAGAGGTAGTCATCATGGGTGCATAAAAACTGTTTCTGTGTTGTCTGTTGAATTTTAACATCATTTAGGGCATGGATGGCATTGGATTGAATTGCAAAATGTGGTTTTTGGGGTGGTATTTCAGTTTTTTGGTGTGTGTTAAATAAATAGGCCTTTTCAGCCAGTAGGTAACCCTGGGCGTTCAGCTCGCGGACTTTTGGCAACTCCGCACTGCGCGACAACGCGGGCTTACACTTTTTTCTTCTTCGCGCGCTCAATATGCGTTTTCGCGCGCGCGATAACGACTTTTTGTGACGATCGCGATGCCGAACACGCATAATTTACAATCTGGCGAAGAATATCTCTCGAGCAGCATAAAACCTTCTAAAAAATGATGATTTTGTTCATTTTGCTCAAAAAACTCCTCAGGTTGTCATTTAGATGTAGTTTTGTGAGCAAGGAGTCATTTTTCTTTTTTTTACAATTTTTTTAAAGAGGAAGGAAGTTCCCCAGAGTCTCCAACTTCCTGGTCCTGTCCTTTGTCTTCACTTTCTTGTTATTGTGGGTGGCCTGGCCATGTGGGTGGCGGCCATTTTGTGAAGCCAGGCATTGTGCTTTTGCCATAGGCCTGCATTGTCTGTCTTGTCTTCCTTTTCTTGTTGTTGTGGGTGGCCTGGCCATGTGGTGGCGGCCATTTTGTGGGACCAGCCACTGTGCTTTTGCCATAGGCCTCCAAGCTTGCGGCCTAGTCTGCCAGTAGGCCCAGAGGTAGTCATCATGGGTGCATAAAAACTGGTTTGTGTTGTCTGTTGAATTTAAACATCATTTAGGGCATGGATGGCATTGGATTGAATTGCAAAATGTGGGTTTTTTTGGGGGGTCTATTTCACTTTTTGGGTGTGTTAAATAAATGCCTTTTTTGCGTGTGTATGTGTTGTTGTGGTTGTTGTGTAACTTTCCAACCTGTTTTTAGCCATGTGGATTTTAGTTTTTGCATTAAAGCTGTGTGTGTTGTTTATCAGGCATCCTTTGTCTGGCCATATAGGCCTGCTTGAGTTCATTGTTTGCCGTGCCTTGTGCCTGTGAGTGACCATGTGGCTGGGGGCCATTTTGTGGTGGTAGTTAGTAGTGTGCTGTTTTTGCCACATAGGCCTGCGTGTCTTTCCATTGTTCCTCTTGTCTTACTGCTTCCAAATCCATCCCCATTGCCAGCTGCAGCTCCCTGATGCTGCATCCATCCCACGTGATGCACAAATTTAGGCCAAACAGGCTCCACTACATTTTTGTTTTTGTTCTTTGCTATTCTTATTCTTCCTGAGTGTACACACTACACAGTACACCAGGAAAGCCCTGGCCTTGTTGTCAAAGTCTCATAAATGGCTACACTGTTGTTGTTCACTGAGTTTCTAAAATTTAATAATTGAGACAACCACACACTAAGTTATATATTATATTAGTTTGATTTGTGCTATCGTTTGACTGATGTTCTTCTGGCTTTTTTGCTTTTAGGTGCACAAAAGACTGAGGAGGAGGTGTGTCATCATTGCCCGTTGTACTGCCAGACAGACGTCCTGCTGCTGTACACGACGTGACGTGTGACCTGACCAGACATCTCTGCAACTTGTGCAACTGAGTGCTGCTGACATCTGAAGAAGATGGGCCCAAAGAAAGCAGGTACCAGGTCCTCCAGTACCAAGAAAGTTGCTATTGAGAAGAAGGAACAGAAGAAGGAAGTGACACTTAAGTCTGGTGTGCCGCCCAATACCTTTTTGGGGAAAAAAAAATTACGCCTGCAGCAGCGGTGTCCGGGGGCAAGCTGGGGGCAGCACCTCCGCATCAGTGGGCCCAACCCACCAACCCAGGCCCAAGCACATGAGTGTGGAAGAGGTAGCCAGCCTAATGGTGGAAAGCAGTGATGCTGAGCCTGAGATAAACTTATCGCTATCTCAAAGTAGTACCCAATCAACGCAGGAGGAAACACAGCAGATAAGTGGTCAACAACAACAACAGCCGCAACCACCGCCCGCAATAGTAGTTGTTGTTCCTCCCGAAGTAGGGGCAGTTCAGGAAATTGAGCCTCATGCAGAGGTAGAAGAAGAAGCCACTCATTCAGAAGATCCATTGTCTTCCAAATCTCCAGCAAGGAAAAGGAGGGTTAGTCCATCAAGTTCTTCGCCAAGCCCCCTTCTGATGATCTAGATGCCACTTGGAAGCCACAAACTGAGTCTGAGAGGGAGACACGTCCCAAGACCAGGCTAGGGAAAAGGAAGGTTCCAGAAAGCCTTACACTTATGGAGGTCGATGTAGAACAGCAGGATGATGATGATGAGCCAGTCATCACGAACATCACTCCCGGCCCCGAGGAGATGGAGACCAACATTATTACCCTATCCAAAATCGCTGCGAGGGATGTAGCACGCATACCTCCACAGGTAACACCAACACGACCTACAGCTTCCATATTTGCATTAGCAAAGGCCCGGCAGCGACCTACATCCAGCACAACCACCACCTCAGTAGAAGTAGGTAGTGGTACAGCACAGAGTCAAATTCAACACACACCCTCCAGTTCATCCGGCATTGGAAGTGGCACCTCCAGCAGGAGGCAAAAGTTAAGCTCCCCAGTTTGGGACTTCTTTACGGTTAGCGAAAAGGAGGAGAACATTGCTATATGCTCCATTTGTAATACCTCTGTTAGTCGGGGTAAGCTTGGTACAAACTATGGTACCGGAGGCCAAATAACCCATCTGAAAAAACACCACTTGATCAGCTGGGAGGACCACCTTCGCGGCATAAAAACTGCAACCATTGGTGTTGGTGGGGATAAACGAGTAGAAGATCCGATCACGGTGGAAGAGGAAGGACAGGGAGACATTCTCTCTGGTAGTGCTACAC
Source organism: Calotriton arnoldi (assembly GCA_963921515.1). Taxonomy (NCBI): domain Eukaryota; kingdom Metazoa; phylum Chordata; class Amphibia; order Caudata; family Salamandridae; genus Calotriton; species Calotriton arnoldi. The sequence goes on along the minus strand of CAWUFW010004378.1, from coordinate 25,126 downwards.
AAAGTAGCCCTGTCCCCAGCAGTGCAGTGTTATCGTCGCCCACATCTTCAGCAACATCTCAGTGGCACAAGAGTAAGAGTCAGCCTGAGACAGCAAGGAGTACCGCAATGAAAAAAAGTGCGTTGTTGAGCCTAAGAGAAAGGAAAACCATGCAGCCTACCATTATCAGCATGTTTGGGGGGAGGGGCAGTACGAACGCAACCACCCAATAGCACGTTTGTACAATGCGAAGCTGGCTAAAATGTTAGCACTGGACCTTCTCCCTTTTTCTTTTGTTGAAGGGGTGGGTTTTCTGGAATTTGTGACAGCCATCTGCCCAAAATGGCATGTTCCCAGCCGCTACTATTTTGCCAGAGTTGCTGTTCCAGCACTACATCACGACGTGCTGGAATTGCTTGGAAAAGCCTTGAAGCAGAGTGCTGTTCACAGTATCCACCTGACAACAGACATGTGGACCAGTTGCCAAGCCACTGATTACATGTGCATCACTGCACACTGGATCTCTTTTGCGGGGGTTAGAGAACAGATATCTGCTGGTGTTGACGCTGCTGAGATTTTTCATGCCACTCGCAAACATGCAACTGTAGCCATGTTTGCCATGGAGAAATCTCATACTGCTGCAAACATTTTGGAAGAGTTTAACAGCAAGGTCTTTGAGTGGCTGCGCCCAAGAGGGCTTAACATTGGTTTTGTTGCCACGGACAATGGCAGTAATGTAGTTAAGGCCATGGGCGATGGTGGCTATTTCAGGGTCCCGTGTTTGGCACACTGCATTAACATTGTTGTTCAAGACTTTCTGAAAAATGAATACAAAGTCAGCAACTTACTGGCCACCTGCAGAAGAATATGCACACATTTCAGCCATTCTTTTAAAGCCCGGAAGCAGCTGAGGGTCATTCAACGTGAGCATAAAATGCCAGTCAAAGCACTCATCCAGGAGGTGCCAACACGTTGGAACTCAACTTATTACATGCTTGATCGTCTGTTTGAGCAGTACATACCACTCAATGCTTATGTCATGCAAAGATTAGGGGATCCTACTGTGAGAGGCATGACCGTTGAGATGGGTCAATGGGACCTCGTTAAATGCCTGACAGAGATGCTACTTCCTTTTGAGATCTTCACACGTGAAGTCAGCAGGGAGGACTGTACTATGGGCCAAGCTATCCCATTGTTGCACATGCTAGAGCAACAGCTGAAGGAGGTGTCTGAAACGTACGCAGGTGTGGATGACAAACAAGACGCATATCATTTGGCGGAGTCCTTAGCCGTTCGCTTATCTGAAAATACAAGGATTCAAAATAAAATTGTGTCAGATCCACATTACATTACTGCCACAATTTTGGATCCACGGTACAAAGTATTTCTGAACAGTAAGGCAGTAATTCCTTTTTCAGAAGTGGATGTTGCCAAGTACAAAACTTCGATAGCTCAGCTAGCCATTGACTTTGAAAACGAACGTCTGGTAATTACAGGCCCCCCGCCCCAGGCCATAACAAGTACTACAGGGCATCCAGAGTCAAGTTCTACTTCGGAGCCTGAGGGCAGTGCGTTTGCCTCCCAGCAGTCACCGACACCAACACTACCAATAACATCAACAACAGCAAGAACAGGATCATCCACAGTACAATCGGCAACTGATTGGTTTCTACGGCAGGGGTATGGTAAGTCCAGTGCTGATGCAAAGGCAAAACAGGCCGAGCACATCGGAGCACCCCTGAGCATTGAGCGGACGGTCCAGGCCTATCTGGATGACCCAACAGAGGTCTTCATGGATCGAAACCCATTGGTGTATTGGTATGGGAAAAGAAGCCAATGGACAGTGCTCAGCAGGCTGGCGATAAAGTATCTGGCTTCCCCTGTCGCAAGTGTCTCTTCTGAGCGTGTTTTCAGTGCTGCTGGTGCCATTGTAACTTTGAAAAGGACCAGTCTCTCGCCCAAAAGCGTGGAGAGGTTAACCATGATCAAAATGAATCAGCACTTTATACCACCGGATTACAAAATACGTGAATCACAGCAGGAAGAGGAGAGCGACTTCGATGACGTAAGTAGTGGGTTACAGGACCTACTTCTGTCCGAACCACCAGAGTTTGAGGACGAGCTCCTCTTCCCTGACAACTAGGCTTTCAAATTGTTACTTTCTTCCTTCCTTTATTTGTCTGTGTATCTGTCTTTCTGGTTCAAATCAAATCACAACAAATCCATCACCACCGTCTTCTCTTTTTATTTCCCTATTGGAGTTGCACGTCTGTGCATTTAACTGTCCACTCCTCAGAGTCCTGCTCCATCTTCCTGACTCGCCCTAATTACATTTCCATCAAGCCAGACATTGGAGTACAAGAAATGTTGCCTCTAACAGTCCCTCCATAAGAAGTGAAACGTGACTATAGCTATCCTCCGTTTTGTTTCCGAGCCGAAACTCATCACTGGCCGAAGGCTATCGCCTCTGCAGGCATCCACAACTCTTCACTGTCAGAACTTGGGCAGGCATCCAAAAGTAAACCCATCACTGTCAGAAGGCTACAGCCTCGGCAGGCATCCAAAGCTCATCACTGTCAGGACAGAAGGTACTTGGCAGAGAAAGACAAGACTCTTCGAAGAAACTTGCTGACATTTCTGCAAACTCAATTGACCAGCAATGACCGCTACCCAGGCCGCGGCCCATCACAGCGCTGACCATGTGAACCAACTTAAACTGCGACAAAGTGCCACAGATGAATAAGACGCAAACCGAAACAGCGACTACCAACACTCAAAATGAATGTGGAGTAATAATGAGGCCACTGCCTCGTTAAAAAAAACACACACCTGTCAGAACTAGGCATCTGATGATCTGACAGCCAAAGAGAAGAGCAAGACAGGTAATGATGGCATGCATTGGATGCTTGCTGACTCTGAGCGATTGCTGTTGTTTGTTGTGTTGATGTTGTGCATGAAGTCGAACTCTACTAGTTAATCTACAAAGTGAAAGTGACTCAAGTGACAGTCAATGTTTCCCTTCTTGTTGTTTAATAACCAAATTGTACTCCTACTACTGCAGGTGCAGGCCAATATCCGTTGCAATTTTTTAATATGGAATATGGACTTAATCGGAGACTAGTCACTACAGACTGAGTTGGAGTTGGACAACACGTACCACACCATGATGATGACCATACTACCTTTGCACGCAGTCAGTCAGTTGGATCGGAGATGATTGATGGAATAACTGCGTTTCATGAAGTGGCATAAAAGGTAAACACAACAATTCAACAAGAAAGTAAACACAGCAGACCTACATGTCCATGTAGTGGTGGAGTCGAGTGTAGTCATATGACTGACAGCGGCGCATTGATTTAGTCACTTAATTTTGAAAATGCTAGGTTGCTGTATATGCCTTTTGTCTGGCTCTGTCAAAATTTAAGGTAAATGGAGGTTGGGTCACGGCCTGGTGCTGTGGGCCTGTTCTGTCCTGTTGTTGTTGTAGCTTAATGCTGTAAACAGAATAGACACGATGTATCCAAGCCGCCTCAGTCTGAAAGTGTTCTCTCTTCTCTTCTTGGACTCCACCGTAATTGATGCTTTTTTTTATTCATTGATTTTTCAATACCCCTTTTGTTTTTCCATCTACACTTACAGGCCGGCCTTTACCCTGTGCTATACTGGGAGAAACAACTCACACTTACCTTACCAATCCGCATCAGGCAGGCAGTGGCACCCAAGATTGATGTGCGGAGCGTCCATGGAAGATAGGACCAAGAGGAATGACGAGATTCAACTCCACAATTTGACCAGGATAATACAGTAACTTTAGTATCATTCATCATTCGTCTTTTAATTAATTTGATTCGCTTTTTTCTCTTCAATCATTACGACTGTGTGTTGTGTTGTTGTTTGTTTGCTAATTGATCCCTACAACTATTTTTTAATTTTCTTTGCTATCTTTAAAAGTAAGCCCGGTACAACATGTAATTTGGGTCTCTCTGAGGGCATACAGGCAAGGCAAATTGCATAGAATATACTGCTGCCCTGTACTGTCTAATTGTCTAGTAGTAGTTAGTAAGTACTACTCATTAACCATCAAGTTATCTTCATCATCATGCATGCATTTCCTTTTTCTCCCTATATAGATTTATTGGATAAGATCATGGTCGTCTGCCAAGATTGTGCTTTGCTTTTGTTGTGTCCATGCGTACTGTTTTTCTTTGTCAAACCTTTCCCCAAACCCCCCTTCCCATCCATTCATCAAACCCTAACCATCTTCCCCGGGCTGTGATTTATATTGAGGTGTGATATGACTACATTAAATGTACACCAATTGATAAGACGCTTGCTGGGGCAGATGTGGTGAAAGCAACACTAATTCAATTTCAAGGCAGGGCGAGGATCTTCTTCTACTTGCCCACCCATGCTCAGTCTATGTGCAAGCCAATTTTTTTTCCAAAGGGACCTAATACATCATAATTAATTGCCGGCATTGTTTGGATTCATCATCAACATCCTACCACGCAGCAGTAAAGGTTACGAATTACGATTGTGTTAAGTTAAGTGACTCACTCGACACAACTACAGTTTGTAACTTCTTGTACTAGGCTGTCCCCGCCACCATTATATTTTATTTTACTTTAGCAGTTGCAATATTGTTTGTTTGGCAGTCTTCTTCTGTACTGTACTTTACTTCGTTCTACTACTCCTCCCACAGTCTCTCTCAGGCAAGTGACTGTCTCTTTTTTATTTTTTTTGCAAATGCTACTGCCAGTGTCTACTCCTACCACCACAACCATGGCATCTTCTCCATTCTCTTGGGAAACCATGCAGCCATCGCTGTGCCGAACTTAATCATCATCAATCACAGGTAAGATAAGTTTGGTGGGAGGTATAATGGACTAGGAGGAGAGACTGACAGTACTAGTAGGACAAATAACTCAGTGAGGGATACCGCATCTATCTGTTTGTGTGTTACATAATCGGCAGATTATTTAAATCAAACACTGGCTGCGGCCCTGCAGCAGCAAGGAAAACATGTGACGTAAATTCGTAAAACAGTAACCCCCCCACAAAACATTAACATTGTATGTTTAAGTATAAATATAATTTATTACCCTAACAAAAATAAACTATCCCACACCTGACCCACCCATCTCCCTAACCCCAACCAATGTCCAAAACAAAAAAGTCCAAACAATGTCCATAAACCCCAACGCCCAATTCCCACCCACCAACAAAAGGAATAAAAAAGGGGCAATCCAACGGGGTCCTATAGTTCTTATATTCGGCGGACTTTCAGGTGTTTGTCCACCAGGATCTTGACCCGCTCCTCCAGTTGCTCCTCTAGGCGTGAAATCCGGAGGAGCATCTGGCGGCGAAATGCCCTGCAGTGGCATCCAGGGTGGGGGGCAGCAGTGCTGGCTGTTAAGGAATTGCGGCGGCGGGTGGCTTCCTGACCGCGGCGCCGTACCACTGGAGGTGGGGCCTGGCTGGGGCCCGTGGCATTGGAGGAGGCTGCAGCTGCTGCCACCTCCTCCTCCTCCTCCGCCTGAGCCACCAGCCGCCGGTACTCTTCGCAGATGGCCTCCAGTTTCCGGCGCCGGGCCCTGGCTGCCAACTCCTTCCGTGATGGTTTTTCTTGGGAAGGAGGATCTATATCAAGAAAGAAAAAGAATATTGTTGTAACCAATACTCTTAGCAAAACAGTAACACAAAATTAATTCAACACATAGTGGCACAGTAGCACTAGCAAGAAGCACAGTACATAACATTTGTGGTAATAATCTATCCTCCCACTTCCTCGGCCTCTAACATTTGTGGGAGTTTCAGGCATTATACTAGCACTATGGACTCCAGTACACAGTACACCAGTCTTCTTCTTATCTCTAATTTAGCGAAATTACATAACCTGGTTGTAGCCGGCATGTCAGCTCAGTCAGCTAAGCTTGCACCCAAGACAAACATACGAGTCATGACGCAGACTCACATTAGTTTTATTTGCTACTGTCTGCAGGTGGGGAAGCTCGTATTTTTCTATTACGGGTGGCACTGGCCATACTCTCTCTGTTACATGAAGGGCAATTGCTCAATTTCACTTTCACACTGCCCTGGCTACTACAAAAAGGCAGATTATATATCTGATCCAATGATCATTGCTTATATATGGGACGACGACATAAGGTCAGTAGCGGTCGGTGGTGGGAGTGCTGCTGGGCTGTGACGTGGGTAGAGGAGGGGCAGGGTGGGGGGTAGTAAACTATGGATTACGGCCAATTACAGGTAAGTAAACATATAAATAAATAAAACTAATTTCGTTGCGTGCACTGCATCACATTTGGCGGTGCAGTGCGCACAATGAAATTCGCTTTATTTATTTTTATGTTTAGTTACCTGTATTTGGCCATAATCCATTGTTTACTACCCCCCACCCTGCCCCTCCCCCTCCCCACATCACCGCCCGGCAGCACTCCCACCACCGACCGCTACTGCATAAGGTACTTTGTTTTGATTGATTGTGTAACCAACAGATAGGCCACCCTTTGCAGGCTGGCTGACACATTCGAAAATAAATTAACATAGGTAGGGAGTGGTCCTCGGAGTCGGAGGAAGGCGCTTGATAACTAACTATACACAATATATATGATGTGCTTGCAAACTACTGTGAGTCAACTGTATTCTGAAAATACAACTTGCATTCCCCTCGGCTTTGCTACTCTGTTGCGGTTTCTTTTACATTCCCTTCAAACTAAGACTCTGCATCCAGTGACAGTCTCCACCTATGCTGTCTATGATGAATACATACAGGCATCCATCCATTCTAAGTAAATGTCTATCATTCTTCTTAATCTCTCCACAAACCTTAGTTTGTTTCACCAACAACCACCCATGTGTCCACTCCTTCCTTGCTTGCCTTGGCTTTGAGTTTCACCCAAACACCGCTGATGATTCTTGCTATCCCCAGTATCCACCCATACTGTGTCGCCCACCCAGGCAGGCATCTTCTTTCACCTTCCACCCATCGTTCAACAACACATGCATCTGATTCTTATCAGCCACCTATGCATGCTTCCAACGTATCCTTCTCTGCCAGTCATATTACATCTCGCCCGTCCTTCCTCCTTCCACCCTTCTTTCCATTTTTGTTCAACACATCCATCTAGGTCATCTGATCTGACTTTTAGTCTTCTCCATAAAACTTTCACAGCTGAGTTGGAGTCAGATAGAAGAGGCCATTTGTTACTCAACTCACGCTGCTAATGCTATTGCTAATGCATTGCTAATGCTAAGTAAAGGGTGTCTTCTTCAACCGTTGTATAATGTTCACTACAACTTCATACTTAATAAGTCTCAACAGTACAGTGAGTGAAGTGAACACCCTTCCAGCTAGTGCAATGTCAATAAGTAATGAATATAACTTACCACCGCCCGCCACTGCTGCTGGCTCACCCCCTGTAGCTCCTGCAGGTGCCGCATCTCCTGCCCCCTCCGGAATGGCAGCATCGCCATCGCCGCTGGCTCCGCCGGCACTGGTGGTCGGTAGTACGCCTAGAAAAAACATTACACATTTTTAGATGCCTGTACACCTCCCCCTATTTATTTGTTTTCACTAGCAAGATTGAAAAAAAAGTTAATACATACATATACAACATACATCACTAGTTCAAATCGGGTACTAGAGTAGAGTCAGTAGACACTAGTAGTGTTATGGTCCCTATGGTCATTATTATAGTCTACTCTACTCTTTGCAAAGTTAGCCTGAGCCATGCAACCATTTTTCGCTTCATGTCTTTTGCGCATGTTACCTAGCAGCTTGTTGTGCAGTAAGACGCCTTTTTGAGCCCACATGAGCTCATACAGCTACTGTCTGAGCGATGCGTACAAGAGGTTGAAAAACAAGCCACTATGTTATGGAGTTCGGTTAGTCCGTATTGCTTAGCCTTAAGTAACATGTTACACTTTTTGGCATGACTGAGAAATGCTTGCATTATACTATCTAACGCGCACCATTTTTCTCATAACAGGCAGAAGATTCCCTTCTACGAACCAGAGATTTGCAGAGCTTATGAATGATGCATGTAACCAGTACTTCTACGTTCTACGGTGAGGGTCTCCCAGAATTCGCACAGATCTTTTGTCTTCTATCATGCACTTGTAACAATGTTTATTGTTTTAATCTTATGCATTTTGCTGTTGGAGCTGGCTGTAGTACACTGAATTTTATAGAACAACGTACAGAGCTTGTTAGTTGAAAATAAACCTTTTGAACTTACACATAGACTCTGTGGTATTTGGTGTGGTGGTGGACTTACACGAGTGAGTGAGCGAAAGGGTGTTATGTTCTGGGTTGTGTAATCATTGGGTATCTTCGGGTGGGGGTTCGGGGACCTAATGAGACACTATAGCTAGTCGGTCAGGGGATTGTGGGTTCACTTCTGACTGAGGTGTGAGGAAGGTCCAACCTCCCATCACCAACATCCTATTTTCTTGTGCATAGTTCTGTATGTTGCTGTGCAGAATCCCCACAACAGTAGTAGTATGTACTATATCCTATCACAAATAGTCAAATATCTGGTTGGGCATTTTGTTGGTGGTAATTGTCAAAGCCTCAAGATTAAGAAGACTAGAAGAGGACAACCCAAAGGACTGGGCTCAGTGGCTAGAGCTATTGGTCAATCTGAGTTTTATTCAAAACCGTAAAATAAAGAGTGGCAAACTGGGCAAGCTTAGCTACAGACAGACTAATAGTAGTAGTACAGAGAGTCATAGCAGAGGCAGTTAGAACTTAGAGGCAGGGATAACCAGAATTTAGAAACAGATAGTCAAGTCAAGATCAAAGAAGCTTTTGTAAAAAATAGAATTAGGAAGTGGAACCAGAATTAATAGTTCAGAAAAAATAAGGTGCAGTAAAAGTTAGGGAAATATAATTGTTAATATTAACCACTGGAGGACTTACTGGGGCCAGCAGCAGGGCCCTCGGTAGAGGAGCGGTCCTCTGGTTGTCCCGTCGACTCGGACCCCGTCTTCTTGCCCCTGGGTGCTGCAGATCAGTGATCATGTAAGATATAATAAAGAAAGAAACAAACATTAATGATTGCTGTGAAACAAATAAATTATTTAAAACAACGCTCAAAAAACGTTTTAGGAAACAATAATTGCAATAAAATTGACCTATCTAATCCGATCGACTACTGGCTTGCGGGATTCACGGACCGTCTACTTATTTATGAACACTAATCCAGTGTTCCATTCTGATTGATTCGAATCCAGAACACTAACTAAGCCTAAGTACCACCTGACCTAGCCCACCTATTCCAGACGGGCCAATTGTTCACTAAGTCTGCATTTCCATTTTTTTTAGCCCTCAAAAATGCATAGATGAGATGGAGGACACATGCATAAATTTGTGCATACACCAAATTGTTGGTTGGTTGCGTCTGATGTTCTGCTACTGACTGACACTGCTAAGCCTACCACTCACTAAACAAACTACAAAAGGTTCTACTAAGGACTAGGGTAAGCAGCACTCAGTGACAGAGGATGCGTCAGGCAAACCGCTAAAAAATGATCAACTAATACTAACTAAACCTAGTATCAATCCATCCACCACTATTTGACAGGAGGACAAAGGAAGGACTAGAGTCTCTCTAGCAATAGCATTACCTAACTTAAGTTCTCTAAAGTAAACTCTTACATAATAATCAGCCCAAGCGAGCGCAAAGTTGCAAACAAGTAAGAGTAGCGCCGAGCACCTGTGTCCTACAATCACAGAAGATTTTGAAACGTAATTTACCTGTGCAATGTAAGCAGCTGTATTCTTGTTATTCGTAAAAAAATTATACACAATACTTATACTACTATATATATTAGCTACTCACCAAGCCCCACGACCTCGACACCTAGCAGGTCCAACAGGTCCTGCTCCCGGTCCAGGATGTCTGACCACCGGTGGGCCAGCTGGTTATGGGTGCGCCGGACCCCTGAGCAGCGAAACACTGCCCGGCGCACCTTCGCCCACCGGCGGTGATGCTCCTGGGTAGGGTACCCGGAGCCTAGCCTGCCGCCTGCTGCCAAGGTCATGGGGAGGTGGCGCTGCACAAAAAAGACAAGGGCGGCCACCTCTGCCTCGCTAAAAAGCTGCCTGGCTTGCACCCCTGCAGGGCGCAGTCTGCCGCAAGGCAGGCGGCTCTTGGGCGCACGCGCCTTGCCCTTGGAGCCGGTAGTGCTGCTACCCTTCGCCATGGTTCTGGGGTGTGTGGGAGGCGGAAAAGAAAAGTTAGAAGGAAAAAATAAAGTTAGGGGAAGAAGTAGGAGCTTAAAGAATGAAGTAATATAAAACAGTAGAAAAGTAAAAAAACACAGTAAAAAGTAGAAATAAATGCAAAATATAGACTTAGGCACAGAGAGAGATAGATAATAAATTTAAAAAAATTGAAAAACAGTGTAAAAAACTAAGGATTGCAAAGATTGAGGGAGGATAGAAAAGCAGGCCCAGAACCATAGCATAGAGTGAAAAACAAGATGGCTGCGCCCGGCGCGACCGCGTGGGTAAGTTCGCGCGATATTTCTCCCCGAGCACGCAAAAAGCTTCGCAAACACGTACGACGCGTTCCCGAACATGAAATGTGCATCGCGAGCACGCTATACGCGACCCGGAACAGGAAATAACGGCATCGCGAACGGGCGGGACAAGTGAAAAACAAGATGGCCGCGCCCATCTGCGACCGCATGGGCAAGTTCGCGAGATACTATCCCCCGAGCACGCAAACAGCGTCCCGAACACGCACAGCGCGTTCCCGAAGAAGAAAAACGCATCGCGAACGGGCACGACAAGCAACTACGCACGCTCGCGTAGCTACGCGTAGCGCTTTAACATCTTCGCGTAGCTTCGCGTAGCGCGACTACGCGAACTACGCCCAGGGTTAGTGTAGATTAAGCTGATCTGTATGAACCACTCGAATCTCCGTGATGGACACTAGTCCTCCTATTATTTTTGCGCTAAATCCTAATTTATATGCTGTTTGGTCTTGAGGGAAGAGGTTGGGTTTATCATTATAACTTTGAGTTAACTGGCTTTCATATTCTAACTGATTTGGTAAATTTGGCCTGCACTTTTATTTTACATGACCACTTGAATTTTATAGGTTGAATTATTATAAGTGTATTTATTCTAAATGTTTTTACTCAAGGATTGTACTTGCCATTGTTTTTATCATGTTTTGTATATGTGCTGTTTCTACATATGAATTGTGTTATAAATTGTACAGGATGAATTGAATTTTATGAAGTTTCTAAAGTGATGGGTTTGACCCCGAAATAAACTTATCTTGAAGATGAAATAACAAAAATTAAAAAATCAACCAGCACAAAAACTTCTCAATTACTAGGAGCACATGCTCCTGCCCCGCACTTTACATCCCAAAATACCCTGGCACAACCAAAAATGTAGAGACACAATTATCATACCCCAGGCATAATTTCAAAGTCACAATTAAAGCCTCCACAATCTGTGTGCACAGCCGCAGATGGCAGGGCACAGTAATCATATACACAGGCACAACACATATGCCCAGGTTGGCCTTGTATACTCACTCGTAGCCAGATATAGGTCGTGCAGCTCTCTAGCACATGCATGACTTCAAATGCTCTGGCTAAGGCTCATACACCATTTGTGCTTCATAATGCACAGTTATAGATACAAATACTCATAGCAGCATTTAAATGTACAGGTTTAGCCACGAAGGTTAAGTGCTTTCCACCCATCCGCAGGTTTCGCCTTCAATATAGCGCATCTTACACCCAGACCTGATCTATCCCAAGGAATGCTTAGAGAGACTGGCTCTGCAGCTCTTGGGTACGCTTAAATGTACCAGTTGCACATCATGGGTGGTGGCAACTCTTATCTTCCCAAGAAAGACTAAAGGTTTGTGGCATTAAATATGTTCTGCTGGGGTAATGAACACTTTCATTGTACCTTTGGATCTGGTTTGTCTTGTACCTGTTATGGAAATCCATTCATCCCTCAGCACAACCTCCTTTCGTGTCAACCCATCTGCATGTACAGCCTCAAGTTAGTATTGCACCCCGAATGTGCCTGCATACTGTCAACAGCACAGTGCAGCCTCCCAATGCGCAGGCATGCCTTTAAATGCAAATTCCAGGGACAGCCTTGTGGAGTGCGGATATATACTGCATTGTCCAGTGCACCCTAACGATGTACAGGAAAGGCTGCATATGCCCAGTTCAGCCTTCTCACAAACTAAAGATCCTATTCCAGCTTCCATGCCTGCGGCTACAGCCTGCAATATCAAATGCAGCCTCTCCAAGTGAAGGTGTTAACTCAAAGGTCTGGTGCACCATCTCTGTATGCAAGCATTATCCCAAATGTCCAGTACAGTTCCCCATCTGCACGTATGGCTTTAAATGTCCAATGCAGCCTTTCATCACACATTTATAACTTCAGAATTCCAGAGCAGCCACAAGGCACACGGTGGCATAGAATTATGTACTCGAATATAGACCTCAAATATCATTCACCACTGGTGTGCAGAGGAAATGGAAATGCTGCATTCAAATACCATATTCCAGACTCCCTTTGTGCACATGACTCTCCTGGGTATAGCACAGTTCAAACAGTCAGAGCGTTATCTAGGACAAAAGTTTGGGTTTGGAACTTAAAGTATGGCACAGTAATCACACAATAAACTGAGTCATCTGAGAGGCCTGTGGTCAGTTTGTACAAGGAAGTGAGTCCCAAAGAGGTATGGTCTCAGCTTCTTCAGGGACCAAAGCACAGCAAAGGCTTCCCTCTCAGTGGCAATCCAATGCTTTTCCCTGGGGAGTAACCTCCTGTTAAACACGCTAGTCCTGTCCATCATTATTAGTCTGTGATAGGACTGCTCCTTTCCCATGTTCAGAGGCATCAGTCTGCACAATGAACTGCTTTGTATAATTTGGAACTCTTAGAATGGATGCTGAGCACATTGCTTCCTGCAGAGAATGTCAATAGCCTTTTGACAGCTCACTGTTCAGTTTACTTTCTTGGGTTGCTTCTTGGAGGTCAGTTCAGTGAGGGTTTCCATAATGGTGCCATACTCCTCTAGTACCCAGTCAAGCCAATGGATGCCCTGACTTGAGTCTGAGTGATTGGAGCTTCCCAGTCCAGAATAGTCTGGATCTTGGGCTGTAAGGGTTGTACTTGTCCTCAGTCTTCAAGGTGGCCCAAGTATACAACAGAACCCTGCCCTATCTGGCACGTGCTTGCCTTGATAGTGAGTCCTGCATGTTGCGGAGCCTCACTGACCTTTCCAAGGTGGATCAGGTGATCCTTTCAGTTGTAGCTATAGGCAGCAACACCATCAAGATATGCTGCACTAAAGGACTCCAACCCAGCAAGGACTTCGTTCACCAACCTTTGGAAGATGGCAGGGCCGTTCCTTAGTCCAAAGGGCATCACAGTGAACTGGTAATGCCCATCTGGGTCAGAGAATTCTGATTTCACTTTTGCTCCAGGGGTTAGATCAATCTCCCAGCACCCTGGTGTCAAATCAAAAGTACAGAGAAATTTGACTCCCCCAAACCTGTCAATTAATTCATCAGCTCTTGAGATATGCATCTATCTTAGTGACAGCATTGAGGCCTCTATAGTCTACACGAAACCTCAGCTGGGTTTACCACCCTTGGAATGAGGTTTTGGGACTAAGACCACCGGGCTGGCTCAGGGACTTTCAGAGAGTTTAGTCACCCCTAACTCCATCATCTTGCTGATTTTAGCTCTGATGCTTTCTTTGACTTGGTCAGACTGCCTGTAAATGTAGTTTTTGGCGGGAAGGTTGTCCACAGAGTCCACATCATGTGTACACCAGGTTGTCTGACCACTGGTCAAAGAAAATAGCTCATCATACTGCCCCAGGGCTTGCCTGCAGTCAGTTTGATTTGAGCAGTAAGGGTGTCTGAAGTGACAACTCCCTAAACAGACCCATCTTTAGGGTTGTGGGATAGGAGGTCAGAGAGAGGTTCACTCTCTTCTTCCTGATCCTCATCAGTGACCATGAGCATGGCCACATCAACCCTGTCATGAAAGAGTTTAAGGTGTTTCACATGGAACATCCTATGAGGACTCTTGGAAGTGCCAAGGTCCACCAAGTAGGTGACCTCCCCTTTTCTTTCTAGAATAGGGTAGGGTCCACTCTATTTGTACTGGAGGGCCCTAGGTGCCACATGCTCCAACACCTATACCTTCTATCCTGATTGGAATTCCACCAATGCAGCCTTTTGGTCAAACCATTGCTTCTGGAGCTCTTGGCTTGCCTCAAGGTTTTTTTGGCTTTCTCCTTGTACTCGACAATCCTTGAACGAAGTCCAAGCACATAGTCTACTGTGTCCAGTTGGGGTTCTTTGAGAGGCTTCTCTCAGCCTTCCCTTACTAGACTTCGTGGACCTCTCACAGGATAGCCGAACAGAAGCTCAAAGGGACTAAAGCCCACTCCTTTCTGTGGCACCTTTCTGTAAGCAAAAAATAGGCATGGCAGTGATACATTCCATCTCCTTCTGAGTTTTTCAGGGAGTCCCATGATCATACCTTTCTTGGTCTTGCTGAATCTCTAAACCAGACCATTGGCTTGTGGGTGATATGGGGTGGTAAACTTATGTCACCCCACACTCATGGCTTTTAGGTAACCAGACATGAAATTATTACCTCTGCATGAAACCACCTCCTTAGGAAAGCTCACTCTAGTAAAAATACTTATGAGGGCCTAGGCAACCTGTCAAGCAGTGACAGTTCTAAGTGGAATTACTTCAGGGTACCTGGTGCATGATCCACTATAACCAGTATAAATCTGTTTCCTGATGCTGTCTGGGGTTCAAAGGGACCAACAATGTCAATCCCTACCATCTCAAAGGGGACCCCAACCACTGGTAGTGGAATTAACGGGGACTTTGGACTGCTACCTGTCTTGCCACTGGTTTGACAGGTAATACAGGAATTGCAAGATTCCTTCACTTTCTGGGATGTATCTGGCCAGTAGAAGTAGGTGACTAACCTACCTCAAGTTTTGGTCTGGCCAAGATGCCTAGCTAGGGGAATGTCATGTGCTAAGGTGAGTAAGAACTCCCTATACTGCTGAAGCACTACCACTCTCCTAGTGGCGCCATGTTTGGGGTCTCTGGCCTCAGTGTAAAGGAGTCCCTCCTCCCAGTAGGTCCTGTGGGAGCCACTGATATCTCCCTTTTCCTGGTCAGCGGCTTGCTGTCTCAGGCTTTCAAGAGTAAGGCGAGTCCTCTGTCCCTCGCAGAGATCTTCCCTAGAGGGTCCCCCTGGGCCTAGGATTTTTCTGTGTAAGGCCCAATTTCCTGGGGCTCAGTTCCCTCAAGGGCTGAAAGGTCTTCTCCCTGAGGAGAGGGGACCTGAGCTTGTTTCAGGAGAAGTTGGTTTCCCAGTCTTATTGCCTTTTCTCTTGGAGGATTGGGCCATTATTCCAGGCTCCAATACCTGTGTTTAACCCTGGGCTTTGCTCTGTGCTCTAGTTTTCACACACACCCATTCAGGTATTCCAAGCATGGCTGCATGTGTTCTCATCTCTACCTCAGCCAATGCTGAGGTCTCCAGATAATTGCCTAGCAGACATTCTACTGGAATTGCAGAGGACACAACCACTTTTCTTTGGCCAGTAACCCATCCCCATTCCAAGATCACCATAGCCATAGGATGAACCATGGTAACAACTAGATACGTTTGTACAGTTATGTACTGCTCTGGGGATATACGTTTTTCAGTCACCATGGTGCCACTTGCACCTGTATCCCTCAGTGCTTCTACTTCAACTCAATTTATATGTGGCTTTTGTCTGTATGTCTCCAGGTTACTGGGCCAGACAGTCAGGGAAGCTATGCCCACCCTCACTGTCCAGAGATTAAAGTAGCTTCAGCGTGCTCTTTGACCTGGCTATCTGGAGACTCACAACCCCTGTGGGTGCTGCACTAGTGGGAGCCTTTATGGGGCAGGAAGAGTCACCAGTTCGGTGTCCATTCTGCTTACAGTTGAAACACCAAGCATTTTTGGGTTCCTAGTTTTTACCCTGTCACCCACCTTTTGAGTGGGAAGTGTCTCTAGGCCCATCCATCCTGAGCAGGGTATTAGGCGCCTTTAGAAGACTCTTTGGGTTTTTCCCCTTTGTATTCCACATATTTCCCCTGGGGAGGATTGGTAAACTCTTTCATTTGGTCACCTCCACCATGGGTCTTTCTGGACACCCTTGTTTTGGCCCAGTGGTCAGCCTTCTTCCCCAGCTCTTGGGGGGAGACTCACCCTAAATCCACTAAGTACTGATGCAGTTTTTCTGAAGTACAGTTACTTAATGAATGCTCTTTCATAGATAAATTATAAAGCCCATTCATAAGTGTGCACCTTACTTCCCTTCAACCAGCCATCTAGTGGTTTGACTGAGAAGTCAACAAAATCTACCCAAGACTGACTCAAGGTTTTGTGAGTCTCCCTGTTAGAGCTGGGGGTCTCTAGTTGGCAATGGTATACACCTTTGACCAAATAGGGACCCTTACTTCTAGTCAGGGAAAGGGGGATTACACTACTGGATAACCCCTGCTCACCCCCTTGGTAGCTTGGCACGAGCAGACAGGCTTATCTCAGAGGCAGTGTGTTAAGCATTTGTGAACACATACAGTAATACAGTGAAAACACTACAGATTGTCACCACACAGGTTTTATAAAAATAAGTATTCTTTATATAGACTTAACACAAGACCACAAACGACAAAAATCCACAATACTGTACTCAAAATAGACTTAAAGATGGTAGAAGTAACTTAGTTCAAGATGATGATAAATGTGACACGTTTCTCACAAAACTACCTTGGATGCGTAACGCAAAACAAACAAAGGGTCCGCAGGGAGGGCGATGCGGCGAGCAGGCGCCTCGCTGCGATGATCCGGTGCGATGCGATGAGAGTGCGCCCTTGATGCGATGCGACGACGTGAAGATGATGCGTGCACGCCCGACGGCCGTGCGGCGAACTCTGTACCTTTGTAGCCGCGACAGGCCCTGCGACACGCCTCCCGGTGATGCGACGGCAGGCAGCTGCGACGGCGACACGCTTCTCCGGTGATGCGACGGCGACCCCTGCGGTGGCGACACGCTTCACCGGTGATGCGACGGCAGGCAGTTGCGACGAAGACACGTTTCTCCGGTGATGCGACGGCAGCCTCTGCGGCGGCGACAAGCTTCTCCGGTGATGCGACGGCAGGCAGTTGCGACGAAGACACGCTTCTCTGGTGATGCGGCGGCGGCCTCTGCGGCGGCGACACTCTTCTCCGGCGATGCGACGGCAACAGCTGCGACACGCTTCTTCTCGTTGAGTCGCGCTTTCAGCTCCCAGCGACACGCAGGCTTCTGCAGACAGAATCCCCAGCAAGGGAATTCAGGAGGGAGCTGGTGGTGAAGTCTTGTAGCCCTGAGACTTCAGCAGGAGGCAAGCTCTAGTTCAAGCCCTTGGAGAAATATTCTGCAAGATGATGAAAGTTCTTTGAAAGTTCCTTCTCCTTTCCTTGGCAATGAAGACCACTGCAGGCCAACCCAGCAAACAGCACACTGGCAGAGGGGCAGTCCAACCTCCTGCAGCTTCCTTGGTTCTTCTCCTTGGCAAAGGTTTGTCTTGTTTTTCCAGATGTGATCTAAAGTTCTGGGGTCTGGGCTTCACTATTTATACCAGTAAATCCTTTGTCCTCTGAAGGCAGAGGGTCCTGTACCTAGTCCAAACCAGTTCTGGGTGCATTCTGCCAGTGCACAACTTCTTCCTTTGTCAGTGTGGGCCAGGATCATCAGACACACCACAGGAGGTGGAGCCAGCATTGTGGAAGGCAGGCACAGCCCTATTCAGGCCCAGGTGCTACTCCTCCCACTACTCCTCATGCAGGTAGGTCTATTCAGCCTAGTGATGACTCACCCTGTCTCCTGGAGTCCCCCAGCCCCTGTCACTCACAAAACCAGACATACAATACACAAGCTAGCAGAGGCAGGCTGGATGGTTAGGCAAGAAAATACCTACTTTCTAAAAGTGGTATTTTCAAACACAGAATGTTAAAACCAACTTCACTAAAAGATGTATTTTATCATTCTGAGTTCAGGCATACTAAATTCGTTTTTCTACCATGTTCCCTGGGTCAGTTAGGATTATAAGATGTTCTAATCAAGCTGCCCATTCTGGCCTATGGGGACAGGTAGCCTTGCAATAGTGAAAAACGAAATTGGCTGTAATTCACTATCAGGACATGCTACACACATCAGGGTATGTCCTACCTTTTACATACAATGCACCCTGCCCTTGGGCCTACCTTAGGGGTGACTGATATGTAGAAAAGGGAAGGTTTAGGGACTGGCAAGTGGGTGCACTTGCCAAGTTGACATGTCAGTCTCAGACTGCACACAGGCTCTGCAATGGCAGGCCTGAGCTACACTTTACAAGCTGCTTCTGTGGGTGGCACAACCAGTGCTGCAAGCCCACCAGCAGCATTTGATTTACAGGCCCTGGGCACCCATGGTGCACTATCCTAGGGTCTGACAAGTAAATCAAATAACCCAATCATGGAGTCACTAATCCATACATCAATTTACAATAGGGAGCACTTGCACTGTGGCACTGAATAGCAGTGGCACAGTGCCCAAAGCATCTAAACCAGCAACACATATCAAAAACAGAGGAGGCAATCAGTGAAAAAATGGAAGGGAGACTCACGCCAATGGTACCAGGTCTAGCACTCCCTGAACTTAATCCTGCTCTCCTCAGTGGTAAGTCCAAAGCCCTCAATCAGGTTATCCTTCATAAGGTCATAAGACTCAGCATCTGCCTCATCCAGTGTCAGGAGTCTTTCCTAGAGACTGAAAGTATGCATCAATCCTGCCCCTGTTGAAGAAACCTAGCCTGGATGTTAATGATCCAAACAATTTTAGACCTATTTCTAGATTACCCTTCCCGGCAAAGGTCATTGAAAAAAATATGAATGATCAACTTAACAAGTTTCTGCAGGATTCGCAGGCACTGAACCCAACTCAGTTTGGGTTCAGAGGGGGCCACAGTACAGAAACTGCGCTCTTAAAGTCCACAGAAGAGATTAGGACTATCTTGGACCAAGGAGAGAATGCTGCATTGATTATGCTGGACTTATCGGCGGCATTCGACACGGTCCATCATGACTTGTTGATGGACCGTTTAGACGAGATAGGAGTCAAGGGCTCTGCCTGGAAACTTCTCAAATCATTCCTGTCAGACAGATTGCAAACGGTGGCCCTAGACACATTTGAAGCAGATTCATTCTCTTTACCTTGTGGAGTCCCGCAGGGGTCGTCTTTGAGCCAGACACTTTTTAATGACTATGTTTCCTCATTGGCACCCCTAATTGAATCGTTTGGGTTTACTTTAACTTCTTACGCTGACGACACCCAAATTGTGGTGACTCTACAGCCAGAAGGTTCTCGGGAAACCACGCTGAGGTTGCAGAACTGCATGAGCGCCGTGGGGGGATGGATGGCCCAAAACTGCTTGAAACTCAACTCAGGCAAGACGGAGGTCGTGTTGTTTGGTAACAATCCACACTTCTGGACGCCGGATTGTTGGCCGGAAGCTTCAGGTCCGCTCCCCACCCCGGTTAGGAAAGTGAAGAATCTGGGAGTATGGATAGATGATAAACTGACTTTCAGGGACCAGATGAACAAAGTGGCCTCATCGACGTCGTACATTCTTAAATCATGTAGGAAAATAATGCCACTACTTCCCAAAGATGCGCAACAAACTGTTGTCACTGCATTGATAATGCCCAGATTAGACTATTGCAGTAGTCTATATCTGAAGGTTCATGAAGGAGTCATGAATAAATTACGGATTTTGCAGAACGCAGCGGCCAGACTCCTCACAGGCACACCGAAGAATGAATCAATTTCAGCAAAAATCAAATCTCTTCATTGGTTGCCAGTGAGGAAGCGTATTCAATTCAAGGCCCTGTGTTTGGTTTTTAAAGCTCTACACAGAACTGGGCCTGAATTTTTAAAACAACGATTCCATTGGTATACCCCAAAAAGGACACTGCGGTCATCTGATGCAAAATTTGTGACTGTTCCCAGGGTGAAAAAGGGCAATTGGGGTGGCAGAAGTTTTATAGTCAATGCAGCCAGAACTTGGAATGCTCTTCCTCTATCTCTAAGAAGTACGTCCAATCTTTTGGCCTTTAGGAAGACTTTAAAAACATGGCTGTTCTCTAACTGATTGTACTTATCTCTCTCTCTGTCCAACTCCTCAGTAGGCCTTTACTCAACGCCAGGACACCCTTGGGTAATGTTAGAACTGGGGGTCTCTAGTTGGCAGAGGTAGGTACCTTTGTCCAAATAGGGACCCTTGCTTCTAGTCAGGGTAAGGGGTACACTCCTGAAATAACCCCTGCTCACCACCTTGGTAGCTTGGCACGAGCAGACAGGCTTAGTTCAGAGGCAGTGTGTAAAGCATTTGTGAACACATACAGTAATCCAGTGACAACACTACAAATGGACACCACACAGGTTGTATTATAAAAATAAGTATCTTTTATATAGATTTACCACAAGACCATAAACGACAAAAATAATCCACAATACTGTACTTTAAAGATGGTAGAATTAGCTTGAGTCTCTTAAAATGGAAATGCGACACTTTGAGTTCAATGTACCTGAGATGCGTAACGCGATACAACAAAAGTGGTGCAGGGAAGGTGATGCGTCGGTTCCTTACACGCAAGAACGGTGATGCGCCGGTTCCCTACTGATGCGCAGGGGACAGTGATGCATCGGTTCTTCTCGGCATGGGCAGGTGATGCGTCGGTTTCTTACTGCGCTTCTGTGGCGATGCGACAAGCAGCGCCGTGATGCGATGAAGATCCGGTGCAAAGAAACAAAATGGCGTCTTCTTGATGTTGCGACAACAAAGGGGTGATGCGTGCACGCCGATGGCCGTGCGGCGATTTCGATGAATCTTGGGAGCCGCGACAGGCCCTGCGACACGCTTCCCTGGCGATGCGACGGCGTCTGATGCGAGGTCGACGATCTTCTCCTGGGATGCGGGGCGCCTCGTGATGCGATGCGTCGGCGTCTGATGCGAGGTCGATGCTCTGCCCCGGGGATGCGACGGCGTCTGATGCGACGGCGACACTCTTCTCCGGTGCTGCGAGGTGCTTCGAAGGATGCGGGGGTGTCAGCGGCGCGCTTCTTCGGGGATGCGCCAGCATCTGGTGCGATGTCGACACTCTTCTCCGGCGATGCGAGAAGCAGCGGCTGCGGCGGCGACACGCTTCTTCGTCTTGAGTCGCGCTTCCAGCTCCCAGCGACATGCAAGTGTGTCAGAAGGTCCAAATTCCCAGCAAGGGAATACAGGGGAGCTGGTGGGTGAAGTCTGTTGTTCCTGAGACTTCAGCAGGAGGCAAGCTCTGAAATCAAGCCCTTGGAGATCCTTCACAAGTTGATGAAAGTACACACAAAGTTCCCTTCTCCTTTCTTTGGCAGTCAGGCAACCACTGCAGGCAGATCCCTCTAGCTTAGGGATAGTCTTCTCCTCAGTTTCTTCTTGGTTCCGCTCCTCAGCAAAGGTTTCTTCTTGTTTCCCAAAAGTGATCTAATTTCCTAGGGGTCTGGGTCCCCTTTTTATACACCTTTTCTCTTTGTTCTCTGAAGGCAGAGAGGCCTTTGCCTAGTCCAAAACCAGTTCTGGTCAGTCCTGGAGCACTTTGTTTACATGACTCCTTCTTTCCTCTCAGAATGTGGGGCAGGGCGCTCAGCCGCCCAGCAGGAGGTGGAGCCAGCATTGTGGAAGGCAGGCACAGCCCTATTCAGACCCAGGTGCAACTCCTCCCTCCACTCTGGATGCCGATCTCTCAATTCAGCCCTGTGCTCACTCACCCTGTCTCCTGGAGCCACCCCCAGCCCCTGTCACTCAAACTCCAGACAAGGAATACACAACCTAGCAGAGGCAGGCTTGGAAGGTTGGGCAAGAAAATACCTACTTTCTAAAAGTGGTATTTTCAAACACAGAATGTTAAAATCAACTTCACTAAAAGATGTATTTTATCATTCTGAGTTCAGGCATACTAAATTCGTTTCTCTACAATGTTCCCTGGGTCAGTTAGGATTATAAGGTGTAATAATCAAACTGCCCATTTTGGCCTATGGGGAACAGGTAGCCTTGCAATAGTGAAAAACGAAAATGGCTGTAATTCACTATTAGGACATGCCACACACACCAGGGCATGTCCTACCTTATACTTGCATTGCACCCTGCCCTAGGGCCTACTTTAGGGGTGACCAACATGCAGTAAAGGGAAGGTTTAGGGACTGGTAAGTGGGTGCACTCACCAAGTCGACATGGCAGCCCTAGGCTGCACACAGGCTCTGCAATGGCAGGCCTGAGACACACTTGACAAGCTGCTTCTGTGGGTGGCACAACCAGTGCTGCAAGCCCACCAGCAGCATTGGATTTACAAGCCCTGGGCACACTCAGTGCACTGTACTAGGGACTGACAAGTAAACCAATCATCCAATCATGGAGTCACTAATACATAACACAATTTATCATAGGGAGCACTTGCACTGTGGCACTGAATAGCAGTGGCACAGTGCCCAAAGCATCTAAACCAGCAAAAACAGATCAATAACATTGGAGGCATCATCAAAAAATGGAAGGGAGACCCACGCCAAGGATGCCAGGTCTAACACGTGTCCCCTCCAGCTGAAATGTGGGGAGAACTATCCTACCTTAGGGAGT
Source organism: Calotriton arnoldi (assembly GCA_963921515.1). NCBI lineage: Eukaryota > Metazoa > Chordata > Amphibia > Caudata > Salamandridae > Calotriton > Calotriton arnoldi. Next base: position 2,368 of record CAWUFW010004378.1, on the reverse strand, counting down.
TCTTTTCACTAAGGCGGAAAAATCTGGACAGACCATCAGCATTGGCGTGTTCTGTACCAGGGCGGTGTTCCACCGTGAAGTCCATCCCCTGTAGGGAAATGGACCACCTCAACAGCTTTGGATTCTCACCCCTCATCTGTATCAACCATGTGAGGGGCCTGTGGTCTGTCTGAACCCGGAAGTGAGTCCCAAACAGGTATGGTCTCAGCTTCTTCAGCGCCCAGACCACAGCAAATGCCTCACGCTCAATAGCACTCCACCTCTGTTCCCGTGGAAGTAACCTCCTACTAAGGAAGGCTACAGGTTGGTCTAGGCCCTCCTCATTCATCTGTGACAAAACAGCCCCCACACCATGCTCTGAAGCATCTGTCTGAACGATAAACTCTTTGGAGAAGTTGGGGGCCAGGAGCAAGGGCGCCGTGCACATGGCTGTCTTCAAGGTGTCAAAAGCTTGTTGACAGGTGTCAGTCCAAATCACTCTCTTGGGCTGCTTCCTGGAAGTCAGCTCTGTCAAGGGTGCAACAATGCTGCCATACCCCTTGACAAATCTCCTGTAATACCCGGGGAGTCCTAGGAAGGCTCTCACCGCTGTCTGGGTCTTGGGGGGCTCCCAAGCCAGAATGATATCTATCTTGGGCTGTAGGGGCGCCACCTGGCCTCTCCCAACCTGGTGTCCCAAGTACACCACGGAACCCTGCCCGATCTGGCAGTTACTCACCTTGATCGTGAGGCCTGCCCTCCGCAGAGCCATCAACACTTCCCAGAGGTGGTGCAGATGTTCTTCCCAACTGGCGCTGAACACTGCAATGTCATCCAGGTAGGCGGCACTGAACTCTTCCAGTCCAACCAACACCTGGTTGACCAACCTCTGAAAGGTGGCAGGGGCATTCTTCATCCCAAAGGGCATCACCCGGAATTGGTAGTGCCCATCTGGTGTGGAGAATGCTGACCTCTCCTTTGCCCCATCAGTCAAGGCGATCTGCCAGTACCCAGACGTTAAGTCAAACGTACTGAGGTACCGGGCAGCCCCTAACCGATCTATGAGCTCATCAGCTCTGGGGATGGGGTGTGCGTCAGTCCTGGTGACGGAATTGAGTCCTCGGTAGTCCACACAGAACCGGAGTTCGGGTGTGGCACCAGGCGCGGCAGCCTTTGGGACCAAGACCACTGGGCTGGCCCAAGGGCTGTGAGAGGACTCAATTACCCCCAATGCAAACATCTTGGAGACCTCCTCCTTGATGCAAGCTCTCACCCTGTCAGTCACCCTGTAAGCCTTGTGCTTGACAGGAAGACTGTCCCCATTGTCCACATCATGGACGCACCAGTCAGTGACACTAGGAACCAGGGAGAACAGGTCAGGAAACTGCCCCAACAGTTGGCGACAGTCACCTTGCTGCTCAGGTGTCAGGGAGGTAGAGAGGTTCACACCCTCCACTGATCCATCTTGCTCTTGGGCTGACAGGAGGTCAGGAAGAGGCTCGGTCACCTCCTCCATCCCAGCATCTGTAGCTAAGAGCATGCCCACTTGGGACCTCTCCAAGTGGGGCTTCAGGCGGTTGACGTGCAGGACCTGCAAGGGGTTCCTGGGAGACCGCATGTCCACCAAGTAGGTAACAGGACTTTTGCGCTCCACAACCTCAAAGGGTCCGGTCCACTTATCCTGGAGCGCACAGGGCTCCACTGGGGCCATGACCCACACTTTCTGACCAGGTTGAAGCTCAACCAGAGTGGCATTCTGGTCATACCACCGCTTCATTTCCTCCTGGCTGGCTTCCAGATTTTCCTCAGCAAGTTGCCTCAAACTCCTAGTTTGGTTCCTGAAGGCCAGCATGTAGCTATATACATCCTGGGGAGGTCTCCTGGGAGATTGCTCCCAGCCTTCCTTGACCAAACTCAGAGGTCCTCTCACTGGGTGACCATACAGAAGCTCAAAGGGGCTGAACCCTAGAGACTTCTGTGGCACCTCACGGTATGCAAAAAGAAGGCATGGCAAGAGGACGTCCCACTTACGCCTCATGGGTTCTTCCAGACCCATAATCATGCCCTTCAGGATCCGGTTGAATCTCTCAACCAACCCATTTCCTTGGGGGTGGTAAGGAGTGGTGAACTTGTACGTTACACCGCACTCCTGCCACAGGGACTTCATATACTTGGATATAAAGGGCCTGATTCACAGAACTAACTTACGTCAAAATCCTAAACTTACAACATTTTTGGTATTCACAGAATGAACTTACACATTTGGGTATTCACAGAATGAACTTACACATTTGGGTATTCACAGATTGAACTTACACATATGGGTATTCACAGAATGAACTTACACATATGGGTATTCACAGAATGAACTTACACATCCTAACTTTAT